>OY757267.1:11090767-11434767 GCA_963584085.1 Pyrausta aurata | reverse complement strand
CCTTATCAAAATTAATTATTTCATCACTAAGTACAGTTAATGTAAATAATATTTGGTCTTTAAATGATTAAAATTGGACATTTGGTTCTGAAGTTATAGCGAAATTAAAATATCATATTACGATTTCTGTTGCACGGCCGGCCCCGTTGCGAAGTAGGCCTTACTAAGGCCCGGGTGAGCGTGTGGGAGGGGGAGTTTAGATCTATGAGTAAGGGTACCCCGCGCGGCGCGATTTTCAGTAAAAAATTCTTTCGCACTCACGATAAACAAATCCCTGGGCCAAACATTCAAATTAGTAGGAATTTATTTACGAAAAGAATGTTTTACGCATGGGGTCGGGGCTCCCGAGCATCAGTATATTTTGTTACCAGAAAATAATGTAACGTCAAATGTTGTGTATAGAGAAGCTCTACAATAACAGCTTAAGTTTTCTATCCTAAAACAACGGGTTGCACTCCGGGACTTAACAACTAACACCCACAGAAAGAAAATCTGTTCAGCCTGCGGATAGTGACTGCTTCGTCGAAGTTAGTGTCGGTGTCTGTGAATTGACATGGGAATCATTTGTTTGCTGACCGTGTCTTTCCTGGGTAGGCTTTTTGCAGCGGTAACCGACATCCACGCGGGCGGAGCCGCGGGCAACCGCTAGTAAATAAATAAAGTGTCTTGACTTTTAATATAAGTGAAACTGCTAAAGTATAGGTGTGTTCGGATTTTCGACATTTAATACTTCTGAATCTTATCATCATTAATGCTATAAAAAAGTGCACATTGTTATAATACATACCCGTATAAGGTGCAAAATATAATAATATATCATAATCTTTATTGTTTTTCCAAGGTAGGTTATTTTAAGTTCGTATTAGTAGTACCCTCTTTGCAGTGAAGCTTATTCATTGAAAGTATGATTAAAATTAGATCTCAATGCATTTTTTTTTTAAATATGCAATGTACAGAATTCACCTACTTTACAGTTTTATTATATGTACGCGCCACGCGATTTATTAACGCACTATCGAGCGACGTAGATCTTTTCAGTTGTTCTCTGAGTGAGTTCACACGAGCTGCATTAGATATTATTTGCTACACATGAATTTGTATTTTAATAGAATTAGTGGATTGTATTCTCATTTACTTGTACTATCGCATTGGGTGTTGTGGTATCCTGTAATGATAGATATAAGTTTGGAAAAAAAAATGTATATAGATGCGTGTCTTGATGCGGGCGCGCGCGCGTGCGCGTGCGTGTGTGTGTGTGTATGAGTGTGTATTTGAGTGAGTGTATGTAAGTGTGCGTTGTGTGCGTGTGTTACGTGCGTTTTAACTAGTTTATCGTAGAGCTTATTTAGAGTCAATTGAGTTTTATTTGATTGCGATGTCATAATGAACGATGTTTTAGCAATAATTACTAACATTAGAAAAATTATGACGGTATTATATTTTGTTCTCTTGTAACTCATGAATACTTACTCAAATATATCTATGATCCGGAAACTCCGTTCATTCTTAGCGTTCATTATCTTTATTACGGTACTTCGCAAAATCATACGGTAAAACAACAAATCACCGCAGAGTCCACACTCAGCTCGGATTACTTGTTATCTAAGTACAATCAGCCGCAAAAATTATTATAAAAGTCTCTATTGTGTTTTTTTTATTGCAATAGGTTTGCGTTTTCTAACCCTTTAGACCAAGAGCCTGTTCCACCAACGAATATGTTTTTGACAGATGACGTTAAACAAAATTTATTAGGACATGGAGAAACAAAGCGTTAGCCAAGAAGCAACGGGGAAAATATTAAGCACGTTTTCGAGAAATATTAAGAAGCCCTTTTGTGGTGTTTATTGTGAAAATAACAAAGTGCTCTTAGAAAGCCTAGATAAAGGTATTTTTTTTGTAACGACTTCGACCCAATTATATATTTTTGTTTATTCATGCGTGGGTCAGTTACGAAAAGGTTTTCAAATGTTTGTATTATTTTAAGGTACATTTGTATTTTTGTTCTATTTAAAGATGAAGTTAAAGAACTCAAACAAAAATACAACATAGCCATTTAATCATAAGCAGTAAAGATTATTCAGTACCTATAAATACGTTTACATCGTAAAAACCCTTCCATCCCTCATTCGTGAACTAAATTATGTAACTAACTGTACCCAAAGATTAATGGCTGAAGGAAGAGGTGTGTTTTGTATAAACCTGTTACGCAATAACCGACTTTATTACTTGGACTTAAGAATGGAATGTGTATATTTTTGCATAGCATTGTACTACGGTATCCCTCGTAATAGGAATATCCTTCATTATTCAATGCTGTGCTTGAAATTTTGCTTTTGTAGGCTTTTCTTACGGAAAACAATGAAATGGCGGACGCTCAGACATTGCGTAGACCCACAGATTGTTATTTTTATGTGCCTTCTTAGTATGAGATTAAGAAATGCTTATTTTGTAAATCAAAGTAATAAAAAAAAATTTTCTAAAGACACTTGATATTTCACAAAATTAGTAAGAGGTCGTGTAAATTAAGTATTTTTACCGTAAAAGAAATTCCTAAAAAGAATTGTTCGTCTAAAATGGACTCCTTTGCGATTATAATGCGAATCTCGCTATATTGGCTATACCCAGTCGGTCCCAAAGTTCTGTCATAATGTAATATAAGGATAATAACAAAAGTACGAATTAGATTTTAATGAATTATATATCAATTTAAAGTACATGTATTACGAAATCAGAATAACCTAAAGTTATTCAAAATGTCCTCCTTTATTTTGAACACAGGCCCTTAATCGCCGCGGCCAGCAATCTATCGCAGCACGCACCATATTCAAGTCGATTTCAGCGACTGCGACTGGGTTTATTACAGACCTTCTCCTCTAAGACCTGCCAAATTTTGTAGTCCAAAGGATTAAGGTCCGGGCTGGAGGAAGGCCAATCCTCGTGTCTAATGAAGTCAATGTTTTGACGCTCAAACCAGGATTGAGTGCTCTTGGCTTTGTGTGCAGGCGCAGAGTCCTGCTGGAACACGAAGTGATGTCCGGAAAATAGCGTGTTGGGCAAGTCTTTGACAAGCTTATCCAAAACCGTCTCTTGGTACACTTTTGCACTGGTTTTGACCCCTTTTTCACAAAAATGAACCTCAGTTGGGCCGTAATAGGACACTCCCAACCAGACCATCACTGATGATGGATGATGGCCATGTTACACCCGCGGAACTTTTTTTGCTGCTTCTTCAAAGCTTTTAGCGTATACTCTATCATTTTGTTTGTTGTATTTTTCTTCAATATCGAAAATTTTTTCGTCCGTAAAGAGGATATCACGGTGTCGGTTTTTCGCGTACCGCTTTAACAACTCTCGGGATCTTCTAAGCCTTATTGCTTTAAGACGATTATTAAGGAAGTGTCCACTTTTTTTTTGTATGCTCGTAGACAAAGGTCTTCATTTAAAACCTTTTTTACTGTTTTTCTACTGACACCCATCTGCAACGCCATCAACTTCTGTTTTCGGACTGGATTTCTTGCTATGCGCGCCTTGATAGCTTTGACCACTGCTGGTGTTCTTGCGGAGCGTGGCCGGCCAGTTATTTTCTTGTCCTCAACACTGGAGACTTCATTGTACCTATCAATAGTACGATACACAAACCTAAGCGTAATATTCAATTTTTTGAGCAACTTGAAAATGGTACTAGGCGTGTGCCCACAGCGATGCAACGCTAAAACAGCTATTCGGTTTTCTTTTAACGTCCACTCCATCGTGAAAAAGCGCGGTAAATGATTGTTTTTTATTTTAAAATAATAGTCAAATATTCAAAAAAAGAATGCAATAATATTTTCATAAAATCATGTTCGAATTTTAAAAATGATGTGCCAGTGACAGAACTTTGGGACCGACTAGTTATACTTAGGTAATGTTGGTGTATCATATCATGTCATTTGCTATCAATTCCAACGCTTGTGGTCAACCTTCACTGGTGTGCAGATTCTAGTTACAATATAAACAAATACGGATAGAAAACATACTAATTATGTACAAATATTACTGTCTAAATAAAACGCTATTTTACCAAAATATAATAGAGTTCAAAAGTCGGCCTAAAAGCTTAATGTCTTAACTACTAATACAATACAGCTACATGGTTCAGGTTCTATGGCTGAACGGGCTGTGTGACGTAGATTATCGGGCGAGGAAAATGAGACACTTGTATGATCAAGTACAGAACTTTTGCTGCTACACAAAATAATACGAGGAAAACTATATGACACTCCATCGAGTATAAGCACAGTAGTCAATTATTACCAAAATATATTATAACGAATTATCAATGAGTTAATATTGAAAAATATCAAACAAATAAGGTCGTTTTGCGGGCAATTTCAAAGTCTACTACTTCAAAAACTTCTTCTTCTTCAGCCACTGTCTACCAATTCACTTCAACTTCAAAAACATGCTTCTAATATTCAAAAAGATTTCATCACTTTTCATAGTTGATCTGATTAGATAATGGCTCAAGGCTTGAAACGAAATTTGGTAAACTTTCCCAGATGCCTATTTATTCCAGACGTCTATATTTTTTGACGGAATAAATAATAGTCTGGACGAATTCAAATCTAGTTCAAAAGAACAAATCTTTAAATAGTTCTAAGACGATCTTTTCAACGTATTTCCATCGACGTAGTCAATTATTTTGTAAGACATAAAATATTTATTTATAACTAGCGGTCCCAGCGAACTTCGTTTCGCCCCCAGCCCCCTCCCGCCCCGGCCCCATTTTATGAAAATTTTCTTTGCTATAAACCTCACGGAGCCCGAGACCTTTCCAACGAATGCAAAACCGTGGAAATCGGTTCATGCGTTCTGGAGTTACAGCGTCAGGAAGAAAAACCCGACTTATTTTTATGAAGTAGAATGACTAAATATTCATTACACATATCGAGTTTTCATTGTTTTTAAGATGTATTCTGCTATTCGGGACGGAAACAAATCCAACAAATCAAAAACCATGGCAATCGGTCCAGCCGTTCTCGAGTTATAAGTGTTGTAACAAGCACGAATTTCTTTTATATATATAGATTGATAAGCTGAATCTTTTATAAATAATCACTAAGAGAATGAAAATCATATTGTATAACACCTTGTTATGCACTCTTATTACATGCATATGCTAATTAGATACACGGCTGTAATTAAAATTCAAATTCAAATTCAAAAAACTTTATTTCATTAAGTCATGAAATCATGTCTCCTTATCAGAGTAGCAAATTTAATTTAATTTTAAATTTATTTTATTTAATTTATTTAACAGTAAACATACTGACTTACAGTTGCCCAAGGCATCAGTATGCTAGTCACACAGTAAAAATGGTCAAACAAACATTAAAATATAGAAATCAAATAAAACAAATAAGATACATTAGAATTACAAATACCATAATGTCACCAATATTAAATATAATGTCAGAAGAAATACACTTTCAGTCAGAATCATTAAAAGTAATTAAATTATTATGTAAGTTCAGGAATACTACTTTTGAAACACTCTGAACAACTTCAACAAACTTTCTATGTATATAACAGCTTTGTGCATGATTGACGCAAACGCAACGCTGTCAAACGCAGTAATAATATGTATAGTGTTTTCGGATAAAACGCGTTGTCAAGTACCACTCGTCTGTATGAGCACTTACAGTATATCATTACCGTTAAATATGATCATTAAATAAATTACATTCAAGACGTTATGAAGTGGAACAAATAAATGCAATTAACAATCACATCTCGGGCGCAGAGCTGCGGATTGAGGTAGAACAATGCAAAACTAACGACTCAACTCCGTCCAGGGGCCGTACTCTTGAGACTTTGCCATGATTTTTGAATACCACCATCTCTTTCCCTCGCAAGGCCATACGTGTATGAGCGAAAAGGACGGCTAGATTGAGAAACACAACATTTTATTGCAGAGTAAGGCCCTAGGACTCACCATGGTCGGAATAATTTCAATAATTATGCAGAAACTGCTCTGTGCAAGGTGTTCGGATTAAGCATCGTTTGGTTTTGAGGTTCTGCCGTTTATTCGGGTTGTTTTGTTTATGAATTTGTTGTTATTCGAGTTCGTGGAATTCTTAAACGCGTTTATTTATATTTAAAAGTAGCCGTAGCAAAAAACAATCAAACTTTTTCCGTTTGCTAATTCGATTTCAATTACAATACCACTTACAAACTTTCTGCATGACCTAAAGGTATGACTGGGAGATAATGCTTTTAGCATTAAGTCCATCTTTTGTACACTGTTACTTGTGCAAAAAAGGTTTCAAAAATAAAAATTACGAGTTTTACCGTTCAAACGAAAAAATCAATCAATTTACCCACACGTAAAAAAACTACCTCAAGTACTAAGAAATGTTGATCATGAGAAAGCAAAAACTGTTATTTCTTAAAAAAATATGATTGGTGAACTTTGCGAATGTGAACTGAAAAAGAATTGGTTGCTCTATATGCTATAATATTGTTTTAAGCATTCAAGGTTACTAACATTATAAATATTTAATTCATTTAATGAAACACAATTTACGGATAATTTCGCGATAATTTATTTGATTTTTCATCCCGACGTTTCGAACACTTTACAGCGTTCGTGGTCACGGGGTAGACTGTCTACCCCGTGACCACGAGCGCTGTAAAGTGTTCGAAACGTCGGGATGAAAAATCAAATAAATTATCGCGAAATTATCCGTAAATTGTGTTTCATTAAATGTGTAATATTCGCGTAAACTTCAGAAATAAGTAATATTTAATTCATTTTCTGTGATACAAGTCATCAAAATGAACAGTAATAATACCTTCAAATATTAGGGTACCTTACCCCCACAGAATTGGAAGCCATATTAACAGCTGACATATTGCATACTCCGTCTAATATATTCGACAAAAGTTAACTTCCCATAAATAATGCATTTCTACAATTCCTTACGAAGTTCGGCAATATCGTAAGTATGACACCTGCGTCTAACATAAAAAGGTACAGTATGTCCTCATCACATAAGGCAAAAAATATTCTTTAAAAAAAATAAGTGTTGAAGTTCCATTTCCAGGGCTCATAGATTTGAAACGTGGCATTTATTTCAAGGCTGACGAAAAAAAGCAATTGTTAAGTATCAATTAAAAAATACAGATCATTTTCAATATGGAAAGCCGAAAAGGAAGGTTATTGGTTATGCTGGGCACGAACAAATGGGTCCTTACTTATACCTCTGTCTTATTACTTTGTAGTATTATTTTATTCATACCTATATCTAAACATCTTTGCTATTTAGGTCTTGTGGCTACATAAAAGAAAATTAGACAATAGATAAAAATAACACTTGACTATTAGTTACGATTGTCCGTCTTTATGTACGTACATAGGTAGTAAAACTCTATCAAAATGGCATTTTACAGCTCGTTTTACAACAAAAAGTAAATCTTAAAGTTGGGGTAAACAAAGTTGAATAAACTCTTAGGTGAACCTAAGAACTGTACTAAGATTTAATAAAACCTACTGAACCTTTCTTAATTACACCACAGCGACAGGAGACTGCAAATTGACTTAGACGAAGTTGGTACAATATCAAGGAAGGGAGTTTGAATTTCGATTCGACTGAAATAATGCCTGGAGCATAGAATAGACTATCTGGGAAAGGGATCTTACGCTTATTTTTAACGATAGCTTATTCTACTTATTGGTTATTCTTAGGCTCAGTTGCACAATCATTTGAACGTAACAATAAACGTTATACAGGGTGACATGAAGATGGGTGCATAGCTTGGAGGCTAAAGTAGTTTAGACCATTAAGAACCATGGTTGTCATAGACGAATTTTCACTATTTTTTTTAATACTTATTATGTTTTTTTATAAAAAACCTAAACTTTTACAATTAATTGCTAATAATGGCCAATTTTAATATTGAGTAAACTAAATACTCACTTATCAATAACACCCATTATATTAACACAATGCACCCATCTTCAAGTCACCCTGTATATTTTTCGTATGAAATTAGCTAATGAGCTTTGTTGAAAAAATAAGACGGTGTAATCAAACTTCAGAAAGTAATAAAATTATTTTGCTTTTCTACGTACACTATTTGTATTGTGTAATTAATTAAGCATTTCCAAGTATTTGTAAGTTGTTTTATTAATTTTATGTACATACCTCAATACGCCTTTGGCTTATGACTCAAGAAACCTGTAAAGAACAGAATACAATAATTATAAAAGGTCTACTTTGTTCGTAAAATTGCAAATGCATGTTTATGCCTAAAGAGCACAATAGTTAGCTCAACAAAATCATGCGTGAAAAATATTTTTTTCTTATTAAATGAAAACATATTTTACTGTACTTTTCTAGTAAGTAATAATTAATGAGTATACATCTACAAAAATACTTCAAAAGCACGATATCACTAATATTAAGGTACGACGAGTAATGTGACGAGTAAGGTACTACTTCATTCCGTAAAAAAAAACTTATTCATAAAAAAAATTCCTCTCCTAATTCATCCCTAAAAACAAATAAAAACCAAGTTGGACGTGTAAACACGGTTTATAACTGCCCTAATGTTGCACAATAAATTTACACCCTGTGCTCTGATAACGCACACAATTTACATAAGCTGATAAGAAAGCGTACAAATTAGATGACGCGAACTTCTGAACCGACCCCGCAATTTTGTGGGAAGTTTTGGGAACGTATGGCGTTTGTTTATAAGATAAGTGCGCGTAAGTGTTTTACGACAGTTTTGTAATCTGTGGCCACAGACTGGTGCGCAAGGAATCGTTTCGCCTCAATAAGTTAAATTTTATGATTTTCTTTGATAAATTAACCTTACCTTATCATCATCATCATCATCATTATCAGCCGAAGGACGTCCACTGCTGAACATAGGCCTCCCCCATGGCTTTCCACAACGACCGGTTGTGAGCGGTCTGCATCCTGTGCGATCCTGCAATCTTTACAAGGTCGTCGGTCCATCTTGTCGGTGGACGTCCTACGCTGCGCCTTTGGTCCTTGGTTACCTTATGCTATCTTTAACAAATCGTAAACCTATTTGTACTTTTAAACCTTAATTCTAAAATTCTCCTTTATCAATAAATACACGTAAATACTAATTTTGCCTCAGCTTATTGGAGCGCCACCTGGTTGTTCCACAGATACTTACAGAGCAAAATTTTGTAAAATATTTTTATAATTGATGTTGGTACTGAATAAACGTTTTTTCTTATTTCTTTAGATAATACTGCGTCGAGCCTTGCACCACTGATAGGGTTGTATACATATTAACTTGATAGTAAAACCCAAAAGGAGAGTCATGAATTAGGTCCTCTTTGTTGATGCTAGATTATACATGGGTTTTTAATTTGAGACATTAATCTCTGAAAAACCAACAAGATATCTTATCACAAATTCTTAAGTGTTAATAATACACACAGGAGCTGTCTTTCCCCTATCAATAGGACGAGTCGTCTCGTCTATTTGCGTAGTTTAATTTTAATTCAGAGCAAAAATACCTCTAGTTGTCTTCAAATTTAAGCATTTCCTTTATCCTCTCTATTCACAACATTTCCTTGTTATTCTCAGCAACAATAGCACGTCCTTCGTTATACAATACACTCTCCAATTTCTAAAGTACCGTCATTTTTACAGACAGTAAAGTAGGTATATTATTGCAGCGTCTAAAACACGCATGTTATGTATACGCTTTTTCTTCTTTAGACACAGGCGTTCACAAATTTGGCGTTTTTGTAACGCGTGCT
Organism: Pyrausta aurata; assembly: GCA_963584085.1. Classification (NCBI taxonomy): domain Eukaryota; kingdom Metazoa; phylum Arthropoda; class Insecta; order Lepidoptera; family Crambidae; genus Pyrausta; species Pyrausta aurata. Next base: position 11,424,980 of record OY757267.1, on the reverse strand, counting down.
AAACGTTCAAAAGAGGTCAAGTCGTTAAAAACAAACGCATAATTTAAAAAATAAAAATATTCTTTGATACTTGTATCTGTATGTGTACCATGACTCAGTGAGTTTTTAAAATTGAACAACAGTTAAATTGAACATCTTTCTGTACAGATATTTATCTTTATAGCGCGCAATACTTAGCACAATCATAGTTGTATGTCTTTCTTTAAAAATTTTACTGCCAGCAGTAATGTTTGATTATGGAGAAGAGAGAATCTTTGCGAATATTCGATCTTCAGTGAATAAGTGAATAAGAAAAAAAACACGTATTGAGATTTTACTCTCTCCCTCCGTTGCAGCTTGATGTTTTATAGCCTATCTATAGCCTTTTCCTATTAATAAACTATCATTTATTTTTTTCAAATCAGACCTGAGATAATCGCGTTCAAAAAAACAAACAAACTCTTCAGCTTTTTAATTGTATAGAAATATAAGTTTGAGCTTCAAATGTTTATGAAACAAACGTCAAGTCCGTGAAAGACCTTAGCTGCCTTTTCTCCTCTCTCGATAAGGGACCATTCCCACACAACGTTCGTCCGAGCGTCCGACCCTTGCCCATTATGTTACTTAATAAAAACCGGGCGTTTTCTCTTCACGGATAATGTAAAAATATAACAGACTGTCCTAATAATATTTTAAAGAGTCACCCTGAGATCAAAAAAAGTATAAACGATTACCAAATGTTTACGAAGGTTATGTAGGTTTAGCTTAGGTTATCATGTCATCAACAATTTGTGTATAGGGGATAAAAAGCAGGTGGCAATAGCTGACCAGCAATATACTTTAACACGTTCCGGGACAGTGAACGCCTACAGGCGTGAAAACAATAAAACATCTATTGTGTCTGGAGTAGTGTCCCGTAACGTGTTAAGATAAAGAGATAAGATAACTCTTTACTGCACATAAAACTAATTAATTTACAATTTTTTTTGTCGGTTTCGTAACATAGTTTTTTTTTACGTGGAAGGGTCGTCAGCCCGTCGCACAACTCCCATATTGCTGGAGTACCAAACCCTACTTTGGTCAGCGAGTCCATCGGACTTAGCCATGTAGCAAAGCTACCGACCACTCCCCCCTCCGCCACCCGGGGGAGGCTTCTTATACGCCGTGAGGGCCAGCGCAGGGTAGTAGTAGTAGAGTAAAAGAAATTTTTTAGCACTTCATCAAACATCGGTGAGTGTTAGTAATTATACAAAAAAAAAACAAATGATTTGACGGTTGGCTTATCAAGTTTGTTTCTGGTTCAATATTTTTTTGCAACAGTACCCCAATCACGAACATTTGACGTATTCGTCACGTAATCGTAGATGTGACATCATCATCAACCAACGATCGTTCAAGAAGTCATAGATCGCAGGATTACACTGGATGCAAACTGCTTGCGACCGGTTGCTGTAGAAATCCGTGTGAGAGGCCTATGTTCATATAATAGTGTTATTTACTCAAAATGATCTGTCTATTATTTTTGAGCTGTAACAAGTACTATTCGTTGTTTTATGTTGGCGCTGCGTAAACTGCGCCTCTATCACACTTGCTTTTTTATTTTACGAGTGTTCGTGGAATTATAGGCAAATGAGAATATTATAGATATCGATTGGCAAGGTCACTGTGTGGAGACTCCAATTAGGATTACCTTTGTCTTATATTTGTTACAGTCAAAACTTTTAACCAGTCAAAAAGCTTACTGACCGGATCAGCAGTACGGCAGAATATAGTGGAGAGTCTAGTGGCCTTCCCGCTTCTCTATTAAAAGCTACAATATTCAGTGATGATGCCATGGCGAGTAAACGCCACCATCAAATAAGCATTCTCCTGCTGTTGGGTTACAGCAACATCAGTACTGGCAGAAGGCTGAAGATATAATATATCAGGAAAGGCTATTGACTGGGCATAGGCAGGCGGAAAACTCCTGGTTTTTAAATTCCGGTGTGAAAGGCAAGAAGGAAACCAATACACTATCTTCCCTAATTTTAAGTTTTGAAAAAATACACCGACAATAGCCTAGCTCTATAATTTGATCAAATGTATTGTTATTTCTAAATCGACTCTGCACTTTTTAAATCTGCACAATATTTTTTCTGTGAACTCACCGCTCGCTAGTTTTACAAAACATAAACGATTTAACAGGTATATTACGTAACTTTGTAGCATACACACCACAGGCCACTATTTTAAATGTACTGTATGAAAAACTAATTTAAATTGATTGTAATCCCACCAAAAATTTAACCTTTTTCTTACGCAAATAAATTTTATGTTTATGGGCAAATGTTTGTGTGATGAACACGGACATTTGTACCATTGCCATGGATGTTATATGTATTTAAGTATTTATGGGTGACGCTCCCGTCATAATCGTTGCCTGGTACTTCGTAACACAAGGAAGAAAATTCCTTACCACGAAACCAGACAATTGGTGTGTTGTCTGGCGCATATTTATTATTATTTATTTATTTATTTATTTATTCATTTATTTCATTCATTCCATTCATTCATTCCATTCGTTCATTCCATTCATTCATTCCATTCATTCAATATTTAATTTCCTTTTCACGCTGAGGAAATGCGATACGCAGATTGAGAATGGTTATGTTATGAATCTCTAATCCATGACCCATATTCAGCATAGTTTACTTGTGCATGCTGTTTGTTTTCCAAATAAATATAGGTATAAATAAATAAATATGCGCCAGACAACACACCAATTGTCTGGTTTTGTGGCAAGGAATTTTCTTCCTTGTGTTACGAAGTACCAGACAACGATTATGACGGGGGCGTCTCCCATATATACTTAAATACATATAACATCCATGACTTAGGTACAAATGTTCGTGCTCATCACACAAACATTTGCCCCTTGCGGGATTCGAACCCGCGACGGCCGGCGTAATAGTCAGGAGCGCTAACCACTACACCAAACGCGTCGTCTATATAAAATATAAAATAAATAAATATAGAAAATTATGATTTCTACATTGACACGTCCGAGAATCGAACCCAGGACCTTGGACTGCCAACACCTTGAAACCCAGCGTGCTAAGCCACTTCAACGGAGTTCGTCAATTAATATTAATAAAGTACAATGAAAAAGCTATATAGTTAGGTAAAACCCCTGTTTTTCCGCCCGCTTTATATCGCACCACAGGTTCCCGGCAGTTAATTTAAAAAATAAAAGGGATCAAACAAATACCCAGTGGGCATCGTTTGTAAAGTAACAACGCGAAAAGGCCTGGCGATCATTTGTATCATTTACAGTGTAAACTGCCGTAAATAACTCCAATCATACTCGTTTACGGGTTTCATTATAAACGGGGTTAGAGAGGGGAAAGGTTTGAATTATTTTGTACGTAGGAATTCCGTTGGTGATTTAATAAGCTGTGTGTTATTAAAAACATATAATTGTTTGTTTTACCTCTATGGTATTAGGCTCTGAAATGTTATTTAAGCCTGTAAACATGATTTTTAGTCATTTGGTCAGTTTGTCAGCCTACGTTTGAGGTCCGTGTTCAAAGTTCGCATCTCAGACGGAGCAACAAAATGTTTTTAGTTCTTAGGGTTTTGTACCCAAAGAGTAAAAATTGGACCCAATTACGAAGACTTAGCTGCCTGTCCGTCGGTCTGTCACCAAGCTGTATCTCTTGAGATGCAGCTCTTCCTCAGCAGCTTGCTATTGAGCAGCAGTTCAGCAGCTCTCAATGGTTCTTGAACCACGGTAGGTGGACAGTTCAAATTTATACACATTGCCCTTTTTGCTCGATACTAATTGTTTAACCAGTCAATGGTACGGAACCCATCGAGCGCGATATATCGAGCAAAAAAATTTGTGAAAATTGCAACTGTCTAGTTAGAACGGTTCGTGAGTTCAGCCTGGTTACAGACAGAAGAACAAACGGACGGACAGACAGTGAATTCTTAGTAATAGGGTTCCGTATTTACCCATTGGGTACGGAACACTATAAACTCGATATAAGCACCACCATTTCCTCATCAAGAAACATCACTACGTTTATTTGGCGCAAATGAAAAACAAATATAACAGGTCTCTGTATCTCAAAGCGAGCTGTCAAGAAACTAAAGCTTATTAAGCTACGAGGATGGCGATGAAAATTGGTTTAACCGGCGTCTTCGTTTGTAGTGTTTGCTCCTACAAATTGTGCTTGTAAGTTAGTGCAAATGGGTAAAATCCTGGGAGAATCAGGGAAGAAATGTGCTGCAGATTGTGCAATCAGTGTTACTATAAATTTCTTGGATCGGACCGTGTTCTGTTGCGAAATTCAAGGTAAAGTTTGTGAGCGGTTGTCGTGGTAAATGCTGTTGAGGTAGAAATAAATAATGTGAAATTATATTCTTCTCTTGCTGGCTTCGTGTAATGTGTAACATTTAAAGATGGCGTGGCGGATTGAAATATTCTTACAATTAACGACTTTCTTACTGTTTGACATACTTAGTTAGAACCCCTTTTTTGTTAGGTAAAGGGTAGTTTGTAAACTTAAAAAAAACCTTGATTTAGTGCAATAAAGCTATTGAGATACACATATTTTTAGCTTGCCCATTTGTTTTTTGTTATAATTGAGTCCTTTTTCTGTCAAGTTAAGGGTAGTATGTACCTAAACTTAAAAAAAACTTGAAGACCAATAACGCTATTGAGAATCTAAATAACTACTAATAATATAACTTAACAAACAATAATATAAATAATAATAATATAAATTAAAAAAACAAAAGAATCCAACGATACGGCTGATCTTCATACGAAAAATCCCATTCCTATATTCAGATGTGAAGTTTATTCTGACGTCAGATCATGTCAACGTCAGGCAGACCAGTGAGCTTTGTAATTGAAAATGATCCATGGTATACGATACGATCATTGAGGGCCGTAGGGTTGACAGGAAAGAACGTAAAATTTAAAATTTCAGACAGTTAAATAATTATCTTTTTTATTGTTATGTTTTATAGAGCTAAGTCACTATGCACTTGAAAAAGCAACTGTCTCAGACGAGGAATCGAACCCTTTGTCCTTACGCTATCCGGGCGTATGCCTACACCACTCGGCCGCTGACACATTGGCAAGCCAGTTGAATTTTGCTCGTGCTTACTTTAACGCGTAGGCTGCGTGACCTCATCAATGTTGCAAGATTGCTTTCATTATCAATTATTGACACTTGAAATGTTCAACAAGTGTGTAACTTTCGTTACTATTAATTGTCAATGTCAAATATTAAAATGTCAATGAGTGTAGATATGTCAGACAACCGCGCCGCGCCCTATCTACCGCTGATGGGATTTAATGATAAAGACGTGTGTTGTTGCCGAATGCTTTTATTGCACTGATTTTTACATGCATAGTAACGACAAATCAGGTCACAGCGTAGCTGGTCAGAGTGCATAAGAAACATAAAATTAATACTATTAAAATGTTCGAGTTTACTCGTACAAAGTGTAAGGCAGGGAATCAAACTCTGCGTTGTTTACATCCTATATGCGTCGATAGACACCGTTTATGCACTAAAGCACCAAAAGGGCCGGTTTTTCAATCGATATAGTTAACTCAACTCGTGGATAAAAAATATTATCAACGGTTGAACAATCACGACTGTGCATGTTTTTACTAAAAAAAAACGTAACTTTTGTTCAAAACTTCCACAATCGTAACTATTCAACCAGTGGTAACGAATTTTAACCATTAATTGAGCTCACTATCAATCACGAAACCAGTCCTAAGCGTCCACTGACAATACGCTTTTATCACTATAAAAGAAGACCTAGGTTAGTCAAGTTTTTTTTTTCTTTTTTTCGAAAATTTCTCATTCTAACCTGCTGACAGCCCTACGTAGGTATCGCGGTGTAATTCAAAGCAAAGGGTCCTATCAAAGGCTCATTTATACACACATCATACAAACATAATGAAATGCCAATCGAATCTCGTTTACGGCTCTATTTGATGGGAGTGTCAAAACAAACATAGATTACTGGTAGAGGAACTAAAATTAGAAAATAGCATGTCCTATTTCAGGTAATGGAAAATTAACCTAATTTGTATAAAATTAACCTTATATTGCGTTTATTTACTCTCTACCACCATGGGTGTAAGGAACTTGGTTCACTTTTGGGCTTACCATTTAGACCAGTGCAGTGGCGGCCATCAACAAAACCTTTAAAAACGATTTCTTTATTATTTTATAAATAAAATATTATATGACAATATCACTTAAACCTTCACGTTTAGCTATAAACAGGCTAGACGCTCGAATTTTAGTTTTACATTTTTAACAGCTTATAATTCGGAAACCTGATATTTTACGGAGTTTTACCAAAGGATATTTTCGATTTATCTATTCCATCTATTCGTTTTCTAAAGGTTGCAGTCGTGGCCAACATTTTGTAAAAAATAAAACCAGCCACCCTCCATAGTGAAAATTCCAAACCCCTTTCAGATCTTACGTATTCTACAAATTAATTTAAAAATTGTTACAAGATGAAAATCAAGAGAACAGCACTGTACAGTACTACGATCGTAGTAAGCACCTGTGGAATTGAGTTATTGTGTGTATTTCTTTACATAAACAACCAGGATGATCGTAGGTAAAGGAAAATGACACTCTCTCGAGATTTCTTACACATTCAATGGAACAAAAAATGCCAGTCTGGCATGCAAATCCTCAAAAACATTGTTATGTGATCAATTCTGGAAAATTATGGACACTAGAAAAGTAGATTCATTTGTTACTTCATATCTATACTAATATTATAAAGCTGAAGAGTTTGTTTGTTTGTTTGTATGTTTGTTTGTTTGTTTGAACGCGCTAATCTCCGAAACTACTGGTTCGATTTGAATAATTCTTTTTGTTTTGGATAGTCCAGTTATCGAGGAAGGCTATAGGCTATATAACATCACTCTACGACCAATAGGAGCAAAGATATAGTGGTAAATGTGTAAAAAACGGGAGAAAGAAGTCACTATTCCACGCGGACGAAGTCGCTGGCAAAAGCTAGTAGGGTATAAATACCGGTGTATGTAAGGACATATTTGAACCCCGCATACTAATATGACACCTCTTCACACCCCATTTGCATACGCGTTAGTGGGTAGTAGCTCACACGGTAAATGAGTTGGAAACGTACCTCTTGAGACCCACAGGGGTCCTTATACGTAGACGATGGGTACTGCAGTTACCTACGTGCATATTAAAGGGATGAAATTCTTCCACATCCGTTATAAAGATCTGCAGACCAGAGAATCAATTGTTTTCACGGGTTCTTACTAAAGTAATCTTTGTAATCATGGCTCAGCTAAAATTGATTTTGAAAAAAGCCTCTAAATCTACATTAAAAAATATAAAAATAAATCGTAAATATATTTGATGTCTGAAATATCTTATTTATTTTGTTAACACTAATCCGGTTTGTACTTCCATAATCTGAATTATGTTTTCCAAGAATATTCTTTTAAATGGAAATATCTTTCAACTGAAATCGTTTGTTATTCATGTATTCAAGAGATGATATCTTAAGTATACACTACGGCAAATATTAAGATTGTATGAATTCATTACTGCGTAAATTATTTTACCTTACTCAAAATAAAGAAAATGGTGTTGATATTTGATTTACTACTTTAAATTGAGGTGCAAATTTTGTCGAATTTTTAATTTTCACTTGGCAATCTTGTAAACAAAAAATAATCAAGCCCAAATGAATTCATTACAGCGTCTATAAATTAATTTTCTGCACTTAACAGTTAGAAATTAAGGCGCAAGTTTCGCAAACAAGAAAATGTAAGAGGTTAAAAAGTCATGCCTTTGTTCAACTTTCCGAACGTTCACTGTTCAGTGTTGCCAACAATAAGAAATGAATTACGAACGTTCTCGGTTTTATTTTCACACTTTCATTAAAAAAGTTAATCGTGGTTAGGGTTGCTAAGTTTTACATACAAAATAAAATACATAGTGCTACATTTGATCAAAATCGGTACCTAGTTGACGATGCATTATCAGCGCGTCGACGACAAACTGCCGTTCATGTGTTTTTTCGCGGTTTTTGAAATACAGCCTGGTAAAAGACAAACAGACTGACGGACGGACTGACAGATGGACGGACAGGGAAGTCTAAGAAATAAGGCCCCGTTATTTCCCTTTGGGTACAGAACCCTAATTATGACCAAAGATAATTGGACTGTGGAACTCACTACCAGTGTCAGTGTTTCCTGTTGATCACCACCAGGAAATTGCGTGAACCAGCTTTTACTGTGTAAGCTCGCTTTATAGTCGCCTAGAGTTAATAACAAACCTATTTTACTTAAAAATTATGTCTTAGTGACACCACTGGGACCGCTTTTCATGATTTACTTAGTTCAATTTGTACGGACCCCAAATAGTTTAATAACTATCAAACGGGGTCGTGGCGGGACGGGGCTGGGTCGATACGAAGTTCCCTTGGACCGCTGGAATCAAAATATCAAAGTTTTCGAACCACCATCCGTGACAACCCTAGTGCGCAATGAACCAGAATCATTTGCAATAATTATGCCGAGCAAAATGAAAGGAGAAATTGCTAAGGATGGCTGAAGAAAAATTGCTCTCATTGTGTGACTGAAGAACATTAATATAATGCCTATTGTACTGTGCTGCTTAATAATTTCCAAAACTGTGTTCACATGAAGTAAAAATCTAGATATTTTTATTTCCTTTGTTATACCTACCCTTTGTAACGCATAATAGTTAGCCGGATATAAGTTTACTAGAAAAAGCGATTTTTCACTCAGTCGGATCAGAAACAGACCCACAAGTAACATCGTCTCTGTGAAAATAAAATTACTTCCAGACAACTTAGTCTCCTTCACATTTTAGGAGTTGACTCAAAAATTTAAAGTTATGAAAACTGAAATTTTATTTATATCTTGCGCTTGGATGTAATGGAGATTGAGGCAGTAGTCTATTCTTGTGTAAATGATAGTTATTTTTTCGGGCCTTGATTGTTTTTACTATCAAGAAGCGGTTGGAAGTTAGAATGTTTATTGATTTAACTGATGTTTACTGATGTTTGTGAATATCAGGTCACCATTTTGTGCTATTTTGTAGATAATAAGCTGACGCTGGCAACGCGTTGAAGAAAGCATTGCAACATTCAAAACTCTTTAATTTATCTGTAATTTTAAATTTATTTTTATTTTCTCTTGTATAGTAAAGCTTCCTCTCTCTGTATTACTTATTTCGCAGCACCCGAGAGGGGTCATAATGATCGCACATTGCTATAATTTATTGTAACACCATTTGTACATTATGAAGCAATAAAGTATTGAGTATTGGGCTTGTCAATGTGTCGGTGGCCGAGTGGTATAGGCATGCGCCCGGATAGCGTAAGACACCGGGTTCGATTCCTTGTCTTGCTGCTACACACAGACAGACACAGTTGTTTTTACAAATGCAATTTATTAGGCTTGGCTGTTAAGAGTGGGCGAGTGCAGAAAAAGAGTTCATTGAGTAATATGAACATATTATGTAGAGCTTGTTTTACATGTAAAAATTATAAGATTTCTGCAAGGACTACCTGAATTTAGAATATTAGCTATGACTATGATCAGTCCTAGGAAAAATTGACTGTAAGTGATGATAACTGTCAATATGTTTGTAGATACATCCTTACTAAACAACACTAACGGTAGTGTAGTGCCACTTTTTGTATATTCTTATATGTGTCTGTGTCCTATATCTTTGCAATACAATATGGCCCTACTGTGTAATATTCCCTTAGTATTCCTTATGAATTCACCGGGACCGTTTTATTACACTTTACTTTAAGTAACGCTGCCGTTAAGTTTTCTACGCTTATTTTTATTGGAATTAGTTAATTGGATCGCAAAATTGTTACTTGAACTACTGAGGGCTTACTGAAATATTTTCATTGAAATCTTTATTGTGAAATGCCTAGAAGATTTTGAATATTAAAACATCTGAAATTTAACCTTTATTTTGACGAACGAAAAATGTGTACTCTTGTAACAAGAATAATATTATTTATTCAAGAAATAAGATCACATCGATCCATTTTGTTAGTAATTTTTAAAAACTACATTGGTAAAGAATAAAAATTAATTGAATTAAATTAATTTAAGTACAGTCAACATTTTTGTCACAAAGTGTAACACTTATTTCAGCCCCTGAGCACACATAAAGTATTACATATCATCTTAATATTACGTAAGAAAATCATATCCAGTCACAGATAAATGTAAAAAATATTCAATAAATAACAAAATACTGATTCTTTCATATTCAAGACGGATATTAAGTTCTTTTTCCTAAAGGTAAATGTATAAAATATGAGGCGAGTAATAAACAAACAGCTGCAGGAAAAAACCAGGGATGGCCATTATAAAAGTATTAAAATCATGCTAATTACTGCGTGCCTCAAATTACTCGCCGGCGTCCATTTTTCACTGAACGTCTGGTTTGAAACACAGGAGTATAGTGGCGAAATTGCTGTTATATTTACAGTAATTAAACCTTACAATATTCTATATACCCAAATATATTTCTTTACCCAAAGGTTGTCTGGAAGAGATCGCTTATAGCGATAAGACCGCCTAAATTGTACATTTCCTTTAAACAAATTTGTAAATTCACTAATTTTGTGTGCAATAAAGAGTTATCTATCTATCTATCTTACAAGAGCTCGATTTTTGAATCACTCGCTTGGATATGGCGAGTGATTATCGTTCGAAAACCAATAAAAAAATTAAAGAAAATCACGCGAAATATAAACGTATATTTCGCGTTATTTTTTTTAATCCCTCCTGTGTGGATTTTCATTCCAAAATTGGAATTTAATCAATAAATAAATAAATATGCGCTAGACAACACACCAATTGTCTGGTTTCGTGGTAAGGAATTTTCTTCCTTGTGTTACGAAGTACCAGACAACGATTATGACGGGGGCGTCTCCCATAAATTCTTAAATACATATAACATCCATGACTTAGGTACAAATATTCGTGCTCATCACACAAACATTTACCCCTTGCGGGATTCTAACCCGCGACGGCCGGCGTAATAGTCAGGAGCGTTATCCAATACACCAAACGCGTCGTCAATTAATATCACTCGCCATCTTGAAGCGAGTGATTCTAAAATAGAGCCCCAGGTACTTCTTAATATGGTGCTGGTTCTGTTAAAATACGGTAAAGACTCGGTTTGATACTCACGCCATCAATAAAGTTTTATATTTTCCCATAAAATAATAGACTGAATACGAGTTTTCAAGGATTTATAAATTACTTTTAGGGTTTCGTAGCCAAATGACAAAAACGGAACCCTTATTACTTTCGTCAAGTCCGTCTGTCCGTCTGTATGTCACAGCTACTTTATTCTGAAACTGTTAGCATCACAGAGGTAAAACTTGGTAAATAGGTGTATCTTGTTAATCGTTTTACAATTCTTATACAAAAAGTAAAAAATAATGACGTATAAGGGGTGACTCGGTGACTCACATACATAAAACTAAAACCATTTTGTTAAACTCAAAATATGATAACATTAAGTTTTTTTTAATCTTTTTTTCTGGACCCTAACCTTCTAAGTCTTTTCTGATCGCGACGACCATTTGTGTGTCGTGTGCGATAGTTTTTTCGATTTAAAGTGTTAAAGGCGTTCTCGACCGATCGACACTGTCATCATCAAAATACGGTCAAATGCGACTCCCACTGCTGAAGCTTCCCAAAGATGGCTGTTTTATTGCCAAAAAATTATAACAGTGGCAGGTACATCCTAACGATAACCTAATACTGTACCCCGATCACGATTATGTCAAAATATTCGAATAGTAACGTAATTATCTGTATGAGAATTTAAAAGCGCCTAGCTGAAACTTGGTACGTAGGTGTATTTTGTTTACCGCTTTCCGATTCAGATACAAAAAGTAAGAAGAAATAATATTTAAGGGGGGGCTCCCATACATGAAACTAAAACCTAAAAATTTTTTTTTACTCAAACCTATGCGTGTGGGGTGTTTATGGATAGGTCTTTTAAAATGATGTTGAGGTTTCTAAAACCATTTTTTCTAAAAGTGTAAGGTTTGAGATATAGACGCTTCCAAAGTGGTAAAATGGGCGTCCCCCCCCCCCCCAACTAACTTTTGAACTAAGAAAGTAAAAATTTTGAAAAAAATATATGATGTAGATCTCAACAAAAACTTGCAACGAAAATTGGTTTGAAGGAGATCGAACCAGTAGTTTTTGAGATATTGCACATTTTTATCAACCGCAAATATAACTTTGTCTTTCATACAAACACTATGAAAAACAAAGTTATTTTTGCTGTCGCAATATATTGTGATGTTTTTGTTAAGTGAAAGTAAGTGGACCCTGAATTCAGTTAAGGGTGGCACGGAACCCTCAGTGCGCGGGTCCGACACGCACTTATCCGGTTTTTTTAAATGAGCCCGCTTCATCTCGCACCCTAGCCCAGAACTTTCGATTGTCCCCAAAACTAGGTCGAGCCGAGTAAAGCCGATTTTTGCCATTTAATTAGAGCACTTTTTGCCGGTTTTGTTCGCGTGTAATCTCGTTGAGCCTACGCTGAAACTGCGCCACAGTGGCCCGGGACACTATTTTTAAAAGCAGTTTGGTATTTTTATAAAATTGTGCACAGATTTTTGAGAGGGACAGATTTTTGAGAGATACGGATAGATGATAATGTTTCACAAACACGTAGTAAACTGATAAGGCAATGTCGATTAACTAGGGTGTGTTTATAATACGGCTATGTTCGGAACATTATTTTTATTTCTTCTATCATTCTACATATTATTTGACTTAATTATTGCTATGTCTAAAGGTGTTCTTAGGTATTTGTGAACCACTTTTATTTAAATTACTAGCTTTAGACACTAGCTTGCTTTTAGTAGTTTTTATTTATTTTACACCTTAACCCCTTGGTTTATATGTTAACTCTTTCATATTCTGGTCATATTAATCAGCTGAGGATTTTTTGGGGTGGATTATACTTGTACATTCAAGTACAAATATTTCCACTTGAAAACCTCCTCAGCTTTTAACCCTACAACAACTTGCTGACTCTTTTTGTCCCACACAGCTCCGCCAGAAAAACAAACATCTATTTCCCTCACCTCGCAGGCGTCCATCAATCCAGAACTACGTTACATTCGATGCCGTGTTTGTGCAAAAATTAGACCCAATACATTGGTTCAGACTATTCGACTCACGTCCACGCCACTTGTTCTATTATAGGGGCCTCTGGGAAATCGCGAGAACAGGTATAAACAACTCAATTGCGTATTGTTTAGGTTAGGTTCAGTCTACGTGAGCGGGAGTTCGGAAATCGGGTATTATTTGGACGATCTTGTGGGACGTAATCGGGAAATGTGAGGGTGTATGGACATAAGCAACAGATGCAGTGAGGGGTTAACTCAATGTTGCAGTTAAAATGGCGTCGCGACTAACAGATAGGCACCGGAATTCTCATTTCTTACTAATTTATTGTCAATTATGAAGCTTTGAACCGTATTGGTGGTTATGTATTCAACAAATTAATATCAACAAGTATTAGACATGACGCGTCTAAACGCGAATAAAAACTTATTTTTTTATTACTCACTAGCTTTTGCCAGCGACTTCGTCCGCGTGGAATAGTGACTTCTTTCTCCCGTTTTTTACACATTTACCACTATATCTTTGCTCCTTTTGGTCGTAGCGTGATGTTATATAGCCTATAGCCTTCCTCGATAACTGGACTATCCAACACAAAAAGAATTATTCAATTCGAACCAGTAGTTTCGGAGATTAGCGCGTTCAAACAAACAAACAAACAAACAAACTCTTCAGCTTTATAATATTAGTATAGACAAGTTATTGCAATGCAACGCGAAAGTTTAAAATCCTAAATTGATACACAGAAAAAGAAATCAATTTAGTTTCTTTATTAAAGAAACTTAGTTAGAGAAAATTAGTTTAATGTCAGTTTAAAAAACTGAACTAAATCAAAGAAATTGAACCCTGTGTCCACATGAAACTGGGCAAAATGCCTATACTATATAATCTCCGAGCGATTGGAAACACCGATCAACGACGCACTGCACCAAGCGACAGATCGCAGCCGATGGAAACTGTTGGTTGACAGAATACGGAGTCACGATACTCAGCAATGAGTGACCGATTAAGAAGAAGAGAAGACTCGGACACCCAGTTTCAATCTCTAACTATCGAAATATAACATGGGATTTGGGTACTCACTCAGTACAATACTAACTTGAAATACCCAAAGTTGCGCGCTAAGTCTCTTTGAAAACATAAGTTATTTTGTAATGTTTTAAATTTTAAAAAAACTTATTCAATGATGAAAAGTGTAATTTCTTTGTTTAACCTACATTTTTAAAAGTTACCGGGTTATACTCGTAGTAATGTTAGTTAACTCTAAGTAAACTAACTGGAGCTAATCTAAGTGTACACTTGCATCTAATTAATGTATTGCTGACCTGAAAACGCTGGGAAATCGTGTTTTAAGTTAGTTAAACAGTGCAAGCAAGCAATCACTTTGAATTCTATACGTATGTTTTGTGAATTTTTATCCAGTCAACTGATACTCAATCAAAAAAAAATTTTTTTTTAAATCTGGGGTGGGATATTGAACCCCACTTCATTCACAAACAGGGAGAATGCCTTAACCACTCGGTTACTAAGACGCTGACAGTTTATTAAGCGAATGCTATCATAGTATTTGGACGTTCTCAAAAAAAGATTTAATAGGCTGTTATAATCAGCTCGGTAGCAACTGAGTCGTGGGGCTCTAATGCCATTTGAGATATGAATATACAGCGCGTTGCTTTACCGGTACGTGCAAGCAAGATAAACATTACACTGACAGGACTCAGTTGATAGCACGCCGAATATAGTCAGACATGATCTATCCTCGTTCGCATCATTACTTGTTATCAGTTATTGTCGTGGCATAATGTCCGTCAATTTATATGGAAAGAGTCTTATGAGACTAACTTCTGTAGTGTTTAAAAAAAAAAATATTATGAACAAGCGATCCCAACGAACTTTGTTTTACCTCTTTCGAGCTCCAGCCCCGTTTTATGGGTATTACTATCGTATTCGGGGCCAAGATAAAGGAAAGAAACCGGCCAAGTGCGAGTCGGACTCGCGCACTGAGGGTTCCGTGCCAACTTTAACTGAACTAGGGGTCCACTTACTTCCACTTAACCAAAATACCACAATATTTTGTTGACCGCAAACATAACTTTGTTTTTCATAGTTTGTATGAAAGACAAAGTTATATTTGCGGTTAATAAAAAAATGCTATATCTCAAAAACTACTAGTTTGATTTCGCTCAAACCAATTTTCGTTGAAAGTTTTTATTGAGATCTACATCATATATTTTTTCTAAAATTTTCACTACCTTAGTTCAAAAGTTAGATGGGGGGGGGGGACGCCCATTTTACCACTTTGGAAGCGTCTATATCTTAAACGTTAGACTTTTAGAAAAAATGGTTGTAGGAACCTCAACTTCATTTTGAAAGACCTATCCATAAACACCCCACACGTATAGGTATGGGTAAAAAAATTTTTTTAGGTTTTAGTTTCATGTAAGGGAGCCCCCCCTTAATATATTTTTTTTAACTTTTAGTATATGAATCGGAAAGCGGTGCACAAGATACATCTACTTACCAAATTTCAGCTGTGTGATGGTTATAGTTTTAGAATAAAGTGGCTGTGACATACGGACGGACAGACAGACAGACAGACAGACTTGACGAAACTATAAGGGTTCCGTTTTCCGTTCCGTAGATAGAAAGAAAAGAAGAAGATAGAAGAGTTGTAATGAGACCAACATGCCATCACCAGCCAATAGTTATTGGGTACTTATTTAGAACACACGTTTTATCCATTAATATTTCACCTTTCCAGCTCATCAGTAAATAAAATATAGAATTTAAAAATAAAATATTCAGAAACCAACATTATTTACGACAGTCTATTTTAACAATAAAACGTAGAAAACAAAATTCTCGCTAAAGCTACAAAATATCTATGAGAAACGTAATCCGAATACGAAATAGCAATAAGTATTCGCAGACACTGAAGGGCCTAATAAAACATTCATCAATCCTCTTACCAATACAGAAGGTACATAAATCAAATAAAAAATGCTCGTGGTCACAGTTTAAAAGCAATGCAGTTACTTTAAGATTCAAACTGAGATTCAAAACGATGCGTGGATAAAAAACACATTATACCAATAAAATAAAATAAATAAGAAAAGGATGGATTTTAGGTTTTTACAATTATTAATTATTTCTAGTACGCTTTTACCATCTACTTAATTAAAGACTTAAACATTAATATGGTTCAAAAATAGTAAGAAAATATCTAACATTTGTCTTTCAATTATTCAGTAAGGTTTACTTACCCGAAATCCTAAAAGGTTGAAGCAGATCTACCTTTAACCTCAAAACTTGTTGAAATGCATACTTTTAGAAAAAAAACACCTAAATATAACATACTGTTCGAGTATATTTAGACTGTGGCTAAGCCTAATCATTCATTGTACAAAAATATTTTACATTGTTTCTTTTATTTGCGTAAGATTGGGAGATGGAACAAAACGATAATCTTTTGTCAGTTTCCATTGATGAGAAATGGATTTATATGTAAAAATAATCATTTTAAATTGAACCTTACATTCGCAAATCAAATGAGAAGCTCCCAACATATATACTAATATTATGAACCTGAAAAATTTGTTTGTTTGAACGCGATTATATCAGTAACTACGGGACTGATTCAAAAAATCTTTTTTTTGTTAGATAGCTCATTTATCGGGGAAGGCTTTAATTTTTTTTAAAGTTTTAAACATCAACAATCATTAAAAAGAATCATTTCGTTAAAAAGCAAAGGCAGGATTATTAACAATATTCAACAAGCAATGAAAAATTATATTTTATGAAAAATTATATATATATGGTGTGTTGTCTGGCGCATATTAATATATTTATTTATTTATTATGATGCTTTAATAGCCGAAAAAAATACAGCTGAAATCTTACGAATTCTGAAATTATTCGTGCAAGCAGAGGTTATAAAGGCAGTTGCAATAAGGTATCTTCGTTTCGGATTTATGCCTTAATATCAGCCTGGGAAATTTCAGGTTTCTGCCCTCTGGCCGTGTGTATTTTATTTCAGATAGTATCGCGGTCCAAGTAACTTACAGATAAAAAAAAATATTCTTCTATTAAACATTCGGTTTAGGTCCAACAGCAAATGCTTCTAGGCTTATATGACTAGCAACATAAACTTGAGAACTTATTTTCAATTTTTTTTAGAAAAAGAATAATAAATATTCCGATTCAAAAGTAAAAAGATTTTTATTGGGACGAAACCGCGGGTGATAGAAAATACTTTTAACTATTTGTCACGCCTCGTAAAGAAATATGCTCTACAAATACTAAAAAGTAAAGTTTGCCCGTAGAAATCCCACTGCTGAGCCATCATACTTCACTACACGGGCATCAAGCCCAGGACTAGGCTCAATGACTAATATCAACCTATATCATCAAACGTCACTTATATGATCGGAATGGTCACCCATCCAAACACAACCACCGTCGCGACACCACCTTCCAAAGTGCTGCCACTACTGCGCTACGAGCACTCATACTAGTTAGCCTACTTATTTTATTTTAAAGTTTTTTAAATAAAATAAAGAAGAAAGAAATCGCCATTTCTTTCCACTTGGGCGCAGACCAAAATAGGTGCGGTATGAAATTGAAAATTTATGGAACAACAAGATTTGCTCGCTTCCACTGCTGCGTTTATCTTCTTTCAGTTTGTAGGTAAGCTCCTTTTGAGCTATATTGAAGTAAGCCATGTTGTGATTCACTTGAATCTACATTTTAAAAACGGCATTACCTATGTATGTAATAAAAATAATAATAAGTTTCATTATTAATCTCTGATTTGTAAGTATAACGCATTGGCCAAACATAAGACCAATTGTATTATTGTATTTGAAAAATTATATTAATTATTTGATTAATTATTGGAGACCCTTTGACCAAAATTGTAGCGTAGGACGTCCAACAAAAAAATGGACAGACAAACTTAAATGCACAGACGACCTTGTAAAGATCGCCGGATCACACTGGATACATACCGGTCACAACCGGTCGCTGTGGAAAACCATTGGTGAGGCCTATGTTCAGCAGTGGACGTCCTTCGGTTGATATTAATGATGATGATATTAAAAAAATACAATATATTGTATACAAGCATACCAACTATATTTTCGTAAATATTTTGGCTCATCAAATTATCCTGGAAAAAGTCGTTCTATATCAGGAGTTGAAGTTCTAAAAATAAAGAAGAATAGAAAAAAAGACTTACAGGAGCTGAGCTCTCGACAGAAGAGAGACGATGAGCTGTAGTTATTTTAAGAATCCGTCCAAAAAAGGAGGTTATACTAATTCAACAATGAAAACCGTAGACTAGAAGTATTAAAGTAACAGACAGGGAATGACATGGGTCCACAAACATTGAGTACTAATGTCAACAACACTTTCATGCACAAATGATTATTTACCACATAAAGTTCGTGTCAAATTGTTTGAATTTTATAGCAGGCGTAAAGTGACTAGATTTTTGGGTATTTTCAAATAAATAACCCTTTTGGCGTCTATCGTTGAATAATTGAGTTACAGTCTAGACATAAATGGAATAAATATGGTAGGCTCTTTTTAGACTTGAGACTACCACATTAACATTCTAGCTTTGCAGCTAGAATGTTCATATTGTTTACCGTCATGCAACATTTAGTTCTACAAGTCACCAACAGCTGACGCTGCGCGTTAGTTACATCGCGGTGCTATTTCGGTTTGTGTAAATCTTATAGGATAAGAACTAATGTTATTTTATTCAGCATATGCTCTGTATAACTTTGGTTGGTGCAATAAACGGTCTTCGAATTTAAACTGTGGTTTAATTGTCGGACACTTAGTCTCGTATGATCAGGCTCTATCTATTTACTCAGTGATCCTAGGAGTATAACTTTTGGAATTTCAGTAATAACCGAAAAAAAAAATTTTTTACTCCTTTTTAAGTACTAAAGTTTCTTATAAATTTACACTTACCGTGCTCTATAATAATATAAACTTATTTGACTTTGCTAGTATCAACATATTAGCTATTTCTGACCTTTTGTGAAGCCGAAATAAATAATATTCTTGCGGGGACAGCTCATAACACAAACCTACTGTTCAATTTGACATTTATAATCTGTAAAAGTTAGTGTGTCAAAATTCTAGATAAAGCTTTTGATACGAAACCAACAACAAACTGTCTAGTTCAGACCGAATTTTGAGTTTGAGATCAAATTAAAATGAATTAACCAACCTTTGCTGAAGTGCTGGCTTAATTTTTTGTCAAGAGATTAAGGCAACTTTGACAGTTTATTAAATTTCTAATTAGTTTTTTGATCGAATAATAGGAAGTGATTTAGTTAGACTGGATACCTAATTGAGATTGTTGTTTTTGAGATAAAAATAGGGACGGCCTTAGGCGTTACTATTACAAGATAATAAGTTAGATAATATAAGATTTTATAATATATGGTAATTTAAGATTGAATATAATTATAAGATTATAACATTGAAAACTCTTTTTGAACATTTCATATAGGTTAGTTATAAAAATGTTTAAGGAAATGTACAATTTAGGCGGTCTTATCGCTATATGCGATCTCTTCCAGAACCTTTGAAATTGATAGTAAGTAAGTCAGCTTAAAGGTACACCTAAGGCAAAATAATACAATAATGTCTTTACAATTAAAAATGAATTTTTGTTCGTTAATCTCGCTGAAAGCTGGGCCGATTTGGTTCTATTCAGTCTTCAAAAGTCCAGGGAAGTTATAGGTAAATAGTAAGAAAAATGTGTAAAACTAGGAGCGGGGAATCGAACCACTACATTTAAACTACACTGTCCGTCACAACATCGATGTAGCTTGTGAAACTACACTTTCATTTTAGGTAAGAATTTATACTTACATAAATAATAAAACTCTATTTTATTTTCAACTAAGCAATAACGGATATTCCGAGTCAGCGCACGATTTATTATATAAGGCATACTTAGCTTATGCGTTTAGCATAATTGGATCATACCTGGCAGTAACGGTTAGAATTTCACAAAATAGAGTGTCATGCAGTAGGTCTATTGTTTCTAAGATCTTTTTATTTATTTGGAATAGGTTTGCTCTTTTTTGTCAGAATGGCTATTTTAATGACCATTTGCTGTTTTTTTTTTAGAATGGCTGTTTTAATGGCCATTGGTCGAGGTATTTTTTCTTCAAGACAAGTTGATGTATCTGTCTTACCTCTTGTGTCAAATAAATCATTCATCGATTCATTCATTCAAAGTCGTACATTTCAACTTCTGGTAACGACATTTAACCATTAGTTGAGTAAACTATCGATCACGCAACTAAGCCTTATTAGTGTCTTCAAAAAAGTGTCACAAAGAAAAGAAAGGAGAAAGAAAATAAAAAAAATATTAATAAACCCATTTATTCTTAAAAGATGAATATTACCCATTACCATAAACCCATTTATTATTTCTTATAATCTTCAGTACACTAGCACCTACTGCATTATCTTCAATTATGTTTTCTCGTTTACGCAATATTATTAGCTCCGAGACCGCTGACTAAAATAGTCCTGATTATTAGCTAGCAGACAATCTGTTCGTTAATATCCAATATTAGTGCTAAAGAAAACCTGGGTCTTCATATTGGACTCATTTGCGGCTTATTATTTACTTTTGCTGTTACGAGGCTATCTTGTTCTTATTATAAGAACTTGTTGTAGCCAGTTTTGAGGTAATAAGCATCTTTGACGGCTAAGAATTTCCGACATAAAAGTAAAATTAGCCTGTAAGGTTTCAATTTTGGGCTTTACCTCAAATGTGAGCCATTCTCTACCACGCGTGCTTAGAGCAAAATGAGAGGTGTTTGCAAGGCAAGCGACTAACCTCGTGTCAGATGTTATCAAGCCGCCCTTATGGTCTCTATCTAGGCTTAGCGACTAATCATCCGATATTAGCCGGGACCAACGGCTTAACGTGCCTTCAGTAGCATGGAGATGCTCGTGATATATGTACGTCACTGAAATGGTGGGAATGGTCACCCATCCACACACAACAGCGATGTAAATTGCACTAGCAACGTCAAATAAACTGACAGAGACAGAACGATGATTTAATACAGGATTAGTGTAATCCTGGATTAAATTATTATGCGTACTGGGCCTTAGTATCGGAGGTAAAAAAATTGACGTTTTTTCTCCCTATATGTCAAAAAGAACGATGACTTAATTCCTGTTACGATGATTCCTGATTTTATATGATGTATTCTGGCAAATAAACAATTGTATTTGAATTAACGGGTAGTTCTAAAACACCTTGTTAGTTGTTTCAATCAATGTATTGACATTCCTCACCTCGACCTCAGTTTTTTAGGGTTCCGTAGCCGAATAGCAAAAAACGGAACCCTTATAGTTTCATCAAGTCTGTCTGTCTGTCTGTCCGTCCGTATGTCACAGCCACTTTATTCTAAAACTATTAGCATCACACAGCTGTAACTTGGTAAGTAGACGTATCTTGTGCACCGCTTTTTGATTCATGTACTAAAAGTAAAAAAAAATGAAATTTAAGGGGAAATCCCATACATGAAACTAAAACCTAAAAATTTTTTTTACCCAAACCTATACGTGTGGGGTGCCTATGGATAGGTCTTTAAAAATGACATTGAAGTTTCTAAAACCATTTTTTCTAAAAGTCTAAAGTTTGCGATATAGACGCTTCCAAAGTGAGTGCTTAACACAAACTTTCAACGAAAATTGGTTTGAGCGAAATCAAACTAGTAGTTTTTGAGATATAGCACATCTTCAACAACCGCAAACATAACTTTATTCTTCATACAAATACTATGAAAAACAAAGTTATATTTGCGGTCAACAATATATTGTGGTATTTTGGCTAAGTGGAAGTAAGAATCTCTAATTCAGTTTAAGTTGGCACGGAACCCTCAGTGCGCGAGTCCGACTCGCACTTGGCCGGTTTCTTTACCTATTAATATTAAATTGGGAGCTTGCTCTAGTTGAAAGTAACATCCAAATTCTCCCACTTAAATGCCAAAGTAAGTGGCAACGCGAAACACTTCCGACCGCGCTTAACTCGGTCACTGTCATCGTCTGAATTTTTTATCACATTAAATCCTAAGGCATCTAACAGCTCTGGAATTCTTGAAGAAGGTCATCCTAAATAAACATGGCCGCAATATTGTACAAAAATAAAGTATATTTTTCCCCTCGACAAAATGGAAAGTAGATGATAACAATGAATTATTTATAACTGACCCAAATGGAAAGGAACGCTTGGGAAAATTAACTTCTGACCGAATTAGCGGTGTAGTACAAACGTAATAAAAATAAGGAGTAAAGGAAATAATACTGGTGACTTTGCTGATTGGAATAATTTAAGTACAATCTTTCTATTGCTAAGCCGAAAACAATGTGACAATATCAATCAAAAAACCGTTTGGACATTTAATATTAACCAACCACTTATTAAATATGCAACCAATTTTAATGTACAAAATGATATAATTAACCATAAAAATGGATTTGATTACGGAAATCATACCATTACGGTTGGAAAATGGAGTAACTGAAGGACAATGCCTCAACCAATGGTCACCAAAATAGCCAGCGGCGCACGTATATTTACTTTAAGCATTGAGGCGGCACTGGTATGTAGCGTTTTAGCGCGGGGGCAAGGAGCTAGAGTTGTCCCACGCAAAAATATTCTCGACAAACTAAAATTCACCGATATGAAAAGTCTTATTTGACCACATGCATTTTTACTTATAAGTCATTTAATTAAATAGATTAAATTATAAAATTATTATGTGATAGTACTATAACTATTCACGATTTAAATGAAATAAGCAATAATACTAAATAACCAAAAGTTTTTACTATATAAGGGAAATTAAACAGAAAAATGGATTTGACCGCGCAACCGAAATGAAAAATATGGTGCTTTATCATTTTTTATTCCGTATTTAACGTAGTCCTAATCAAAAAATATTTATGGTCTCGTATACGGGATAACGCCTTCTATAAATAAAAAAATAAATAAGCCTCATTGTATCACTCTGCACTGCCGATTTCACTCATGCCGCGTAAAATTTGCTGTTGGGAAATTCACCCATATGACATTGATTAAGGTATTTTTTCTTTAAAACACGTTTCACGTCAAATCGTAAATATTCAACTGCTGGTAACAACGTATAACCATTGGTTTAGTTACTATCATTCAGGAAACCGAGTCTTATTTGGTAACGTAAATTATTTATTCTATTCCAAAACTTTGATATATTTTGATATGCGATATTTTTGTAATATTTACCAGAATTTCTGTGCCAAATCGGAGGTGTAAATTGTCAATACCGCGGCTAAAAGTGCCTCTATCACCGTTATAACAAGATAGATTGATTTATCGGGCTCCGGATCTACCGTCAATGAAACTTTTTGGCGAACACCCAAGGTTTTGGCGGCAAAAACATAGCGACATTTGACCGAAAGCAATATTTGTACACTAGCCTGTGGCTTCATCTGCATGAATATTTTATCTAAATAAATATCATTAGGAATTTGGGATTTTAAACTTTCGCGTTGCATTGCAATCAACTCGTGACCACGGCAGTTGCAATACCGCCGAAACGTCGAGCAGTGAGTAATAGCAACTCATAAGTTTTTATTCGCGTTTAGACCCGTCATGTCTAATAGTAATCATTAGGAATTGTATCCAATGTATTATTTCAGCGCATGAACTATATTATTGTAAAGTTTCATCAAAATCCATTTAGTGGTTTTTGCGTTAGGGACTAACAATAATCTATAAATTCATCCATCCATTCTAACAAAATTTTGACATTTAAAATATTATAAGTAGGATGTCAGTGTTTGTACAGTTTCATCAAAATCCATTGAGTAGTTTTTGCGTAAAAGAGTAACGATCATCCATAAACCAATTCTCACTAATTTTGACATCAATACTGTCAGAAGAATATGAAGGATTGTATAAAATTTAAGTAGGTAAATGAAACAGCGTAGATAAGTAACATAAAATACAGTCACCTTTATTGTAATTATTACTATAAGATTTTTTTACTAAATTATCTTATTTTTTAGGTTCAATTTTTATGAAAATATGTTAACAATTTTCGTAGGTCACGTTCAAAAAAGCTTGTTATTCCAGTGTCAGAACAAATTGCTTTAAAGTTAATTGATACGAATACAGTTAATAATTAATTTAAATAATTGGTACAGGTACGGAAGGACGGAAACATCATGACATAATTATTTCCACAAAAACACATCACACATATAATTTTCTGTGTCAGGTCAATAATTACCCTACTCATACAAAATTAATGTGTCACAGAAGAAAATATTCACACCAAACTTTTCCATCTATACTTATTGTTTGATATTACTATAGTTTCGTATTTTTCTATGTATAATATGTATGTATTTACAAAAAAAAGTATTTAAGTATGTTTATATCCGTTGTCTGGTTACCATAGTACAAGCTTTGCTTAGTTTGGGACCAGATGGCGCTGTGTGAAGTGTCCAAGGATATTTAAGGATATATATTTTCATCATGTAGTTACGGCGAGTATTAAAAGGCCAGAAGTGCAATTTATGTAAAAAAACGGCAACCTTTTTCGACAATGGCGCCATCTTGTCATTCTTCAGATAACTTGGTGGATACAAAGCGTAACATTTTTATTCCCGTGACACGAGCGGAGTAAACGTGAGTTAGTATGAATTAAATATCACACGATTCCGCCGCGATACGGTATGCGTTTGTTATTATTTTACACGTTACCCGACCCAAATTGAGTTTGCACTCCATGCATGGTTAACATACTGCACGTGCAGGTTTCACTTGCATGATGCGAGTAAAAAGTGTGCATATGAAACACACAGTTGATACAGCGACCTTTTAAAGTCGGTGTGTGAAAAAGTACCTTTCTGAGTTCCCCCTGGGTGTGATTACGTGTGTATAAAGCTGAAGAACGGCTTTTTATAGCAGTTAATAAAATGAGTCAACTGGGATAATAAATGAGTCAAAATGAGAAAGCAATGGAAAACTATTACAGTATCTGGAAAAGATGACGTAAAAATTGTACTTATGATAGATATGTCGCTACAATTTAGTAAGGGCCGTTTCCCACGGAGACGCCCCGTATTTTGCAGGAACTATTTTCTGCAGGATGCCGTGAAGAAGTGAATGCCAACGCCTCTGAATGCTAATATTCACACGGACATCCCATTTACAGCAACCCGCAAAAACACGATACCTGTTTTTTACTTATCCAGTTTCGTTAATAAACTGGACCAGTTCCACTTCCAAAGTTGCCTTGCCGGTGTGGCAACGCTGTGAAAGATAGAAAAATACAGCGCGCCGCTGTATCGGTAAGTGCGAGCGAGATAGTCTATTGATTGATATATTAAAATACCACATTTATTTTAAAAAATACCAAATTTTTTTTTCACTGTATATTTGACGTTCATAAGTGTCATTTCATGACCTCAATTGAAAGGAAGAATTTGAATTTGAAAGATTTCAGCCGGATCCAGTTATGCAGTGATCGCGCAAACTGGACTGCATGGGAAACGGTCCATAGGTGCATACTTGGTTTAATTTGTTCAATTTAACATTCCGTCCGAGTTATCAGGTTTATGCATAAAGCATACCACAACAAAAAGGGCCAAGATAAGATAAGTTTAAATAAAATACAGCTAGTTTTCGTCTTTCTATGCGCTTGTGCAGTCCATTGTTATCTCTTAATACCTAAGTACACCACAATTTGACTGGAACAAACCTTATCTATAGCGTTAAGTAACGACGTATCCGTACGGACTACAGCACGTCTAGGTAAACACTGCGGTATCTTATGCCGTTGTAATAAGGGTTAAATTTCAGCAAAAATGTGTAACCTAATATGGTGGCGACTGTACATCAGTGAAGCCTCAAATAAGGCTTAACTCGACACGAGTGCTTGAAGTATTCGCGTGTAAGGTGTAAATGAGGACTAGATTAGAGTTAGGTACAGTTGCTGTCAAAAAAGTGCCACTAAAACTAAGTTTTTATATGGCTCTTGAGTGTAGAGATTGATTAAAGATTATTATTTTCTCATAAGAAAAACGATAGCGCTCCTGACTACTATGCCAGCGGTCGCGGGTTCGAAGTTCATGTGATTAGGACAAACATTTGTACATATGTAATGTATATTTATATGTTTTAAAGTATTTATGGGAGTAAATATTTGTCTGGCGATAACCTCGATAATTAGTGTGTTGTCTGGCGTATATTTATTATTTATTTAACCTTCTATATATCTTTATTTACATAAAATAGTAGTGTAAGTTACACTAGTTATAACTGTAGAACTGGTGGACCGATTATCATCATTTTTACTTTGTTAGATTTGTCGTGGCCCTAGTAATTTACCATAAAGTGTAATAATATACTCAGTTATATACCAATAAGTGATTAAGTTTTACAGAAATGATACCATTTCATTCCAACTTCTAGTATAGTCTCTCAGAGAATGCTATCTTGACTTTTCAATTTTTTAAAATAATTTAAAACTACCTAGCTTTAACATTTTCTAACCAAAATTTAAAATGTCAAAATAGCATTCTACGAGGGGCTAAATTATAGTTAAAATTACCAATAATAACCGCTCCGCCAACGTTGTGAATCTGCAACTCCATAACAATTAAGCGGACCAACGTAAATTTATTAGTGCGCCCTATTTTGCTGACTGTACATGCGGCATTGCACGAACAAGAACTCTATTAAAATTTAGTTTTCGTTGCAGATCATATCTGCTTTGAAAAGCTAATTTTCTAGTGCACCAATGCAGGGTGTTTGTCAAAAAGATTTTGTATCTTGGTAACATTTGGATATGCTGTTATTTGCATGATACTTAAATGTCACTCACATTGAAAACCTAGCCAAGTGAGATTGGTAATTTTATGTAACGAAGATTGTATAAAATAAAC
The DNA here is from genome assembly GCA_963584085.1 of Pyrausta aurata. NCBI lineage: Eukaryota > Metazoa > Arthropoda > Insecta > Lepidoptera > Crambidae > Pyrausta > Pyrausta aurata. Next base: position 11,397,796 of record OY757267.1, on the reverse strand, counting down.
AAAACATTAAAGCTATTAGTCCCCCTAGCCGATTTTCGACTACGGTGGCCAGTAACAACGACCAACCGATTGCTCGGGTCATATAATATGATAGGGCACAAGTGTGTGCGCAAACACAGGTGCACTCTCTATTCCTTTCACTCTCATAGCCCGATGGGACCGCAATCTGACACGACCGGAGAGAGATCAGTTGCAGGACCAACGGCTTTACGTGCTATCCGAGGCACGGGGGTGAAACACCGTCAACTCCCAAACTCCTGGCTACCCTGAGTATTTATGAACAGAAAAACCCAGGTACATAATATATTAGCCCGACCCGGGGATCGAACCAGGGACTTAAAACCTACATATTAAAAAACGAAACTATTTCCTTGTGGCAAGAAGGCTATGATGCTAGCTGCGTGGCCGCGTTGGATAGCTATACTAATCCGTTAAGCTAAAAACCAGCCAGCTTTATTATTTGCCGTAATATAATTTCATTTAGAAGCAATTTAGCAGAAGGCCCCCACGGTACAAACGTTTGCACTACCAAGAATTAAGTTAAACAAAATATCTAATAACACTAACTTGTTAGTGTTGAAAGGTTAATTGGTGAATAATTGGTAGGCAAAACGTACCATAAGTTATCAACATAGCACTCTAAAGTTTTAAGCAAGTTTGCCCCAGGTGCGCTCCTTCTGAAAAGTTGTTTGGGTGCGACATAAATGTCATACCTTTAGTTTTAGCTTAGTTTTAGGCTATAGACATTACTTACGATTAGAACGATTAAAGTTTTCGGTCTAGACACTGTCTAGATCTCCCATATTTAAAAATCTCCCAAATTTAATATTATTTTAAAGGTTTTTCAAGAGAATCAAAGTTTCATATAACGCAGTTAAATCGCAAGGCTATACGAACTTTTTAATCGACTTCATAAAAGGAGTCCTGTCTAATTCTCATTGTAATGCAACGCGAAAGTGTAATTGCAAAAAATTGAGGTTCTTAGTTTGGCCTGTATGTATATATGTTTGTCGGCAATTATCTCGTGTTTGGCTGAACCAATTTTGAAGCGGTTTTAAGAAAAGTATTTAAATACATTTTAGTTTTATTTGTGTTCTTTTAAGGCATTTCATTTTATTTTTTTTAAACTTGTCTGGTCTTTGCTAAAACTATTTCAAATCAGTAGCTTACACATACGCTCTTATAAAAACATGACCAAGGCAGCTAATCCTGTTGTATCAACACAAAAACATCAGCCCTTTCTGTGGATTCGAACCCACAAAGAAGCCTGGAATGTGAATCAGTAGTATTCTAAATAAAATATTTAGTAGAAACTAATTCAGTTGCATGGATAATTAATATAAAGGACATCCATGACGGTTTTAGTAGCAGCACTTATCTCATGGCCGTACCTTTGTGAATTATATATTAACAACCTTTAAAGTAATTTACGGAATTTAACGATATCCTTAATTATTGAATAAATAACGACTTTGACGCACATATAAGATTAATTAATTATTAATTAATTAAAACATCTAAACCTGTATCCCTCTTGTACCTTCCTTTGGGAACAAAATAGTTCCTAAGTCCATTCCCATGGCCAAATTTCTTTTTAAAAATGTTTGAAAGCCATTCTGTCATTTTATAGTACAAACATACACACATTACAAAGTACAAAGCACGCTGACCGAACGTTTCTTTTGTTGAAACGAAATACATTCGGCTCTCGAAAACACAAATAAAAATACGAACCGCCCTTACCAAAGTGTCCGCTTCGTTCTTTGATATGATTTATATCGTATCATTTCTGAAGGCCGTCGTAATATCATTGCCCTGGGTTCAAAGGTCTGTATGGCCGGTAGGGATGCGACAGTGTCGATATTTTTGTCGCTACTTTTTTAAGTAAAGGGATCTTAAATACACCACCGCATTTGCATGCTACAGCAATGCGGCAAAACGATACCAACAAGGATACAATTATCACATCTAGCAAAGTTAACGCGAGACAAAGCATAGGCGAATTTCACATGCGAATGCGTTGGTGTACTAACGGTGTTACACAGGGACGGCCGCAGCGTGGAAGGCTATTGCTATATTATCGAGGTACATTTTCACAGCTGGCGTTGATATGTCAGAGGCTAGCCCTCAATGTACCGTTTTCAAGTACCACTAAGAGCTAAAAAAACTATTTAAGTCCATTAATTCCTCTCTTATAGGAACGAATTGATCGCTTGATGTGAATTCTAGACGAATTTTAAACCAGTAACTGATCACTTTAAAAATCAATGTAAGATGCCTCTGCAGTGCAGCAAGACTAAATTTTGGATGCAGACTGCATAGGTACAAGTAATCACTTTGAAAGTCAATGACCTGAATATTTAGTTCAGTGGACGTCTTCGGCTGACTATGTCCTGTAAGTTTATTAAAATACATATATCTCTTCTATTATTCAAATTAATCAAGCGTATGATAAGTTTAAGGCATTGTTTTTTTTTGTGACCATTTTGAGATCTTTAAAAAAACCTTTTAAATCCATTTCGATTTCCATTTCGTAAACATTAATTATTTCATTTGTCGATATTAAACTGAAATGACGGACATCACTACCGAACACAAAGAACTATTATATCTCTGTATCAGACCTTCACTTGCGTTTGAAGTAGAATTTCTTTGTCAAATAAAAGAATTCAAGATTTTGTTATGAAACGTGTGCAATTTGGGCTCTCTTTGTGTGTTCGGACTTTATAATTAAAGTTGAAATATAAATCGTGCACGTATTTTGCTTTGTTGTTTTGGTTTTTATTGTAATAGTAAATTTCGAAGAAAAAATTCAAATGAATGTTATATGAAACATAGTGTAGGGGTGCTCAAACAAATCGAAATTACTGATAAGGCCAACTTTTCAAGGTGTTTCGCCAACGCAATCGCATGCGGCAGTGATTTCGACAAGGTTGCAATAATATATGCTAATGCATCGGCTTCGTTTGGGTGAAATACAGTATTTATTGAAATCTTTTTATCTATCTATCTATACTAATAATATAAAGCTGACATGTTTGTTTGTTTGTTTGTGCTAATCTATAGCACTACTGTACCGATTAAAAAAAAAAGTTGGGTAGTATTTATCGGGAAAGGCTTTTAGGCTACAAAACATAACGCTGCATGGGAGGGGAGGAAGAAAACTTAAAACTTGCGGATGCAGTCGCGTGGGAGCTAGTATATACAAATTGAAAGTAAATTTCCTATGTACTTAAAAAACGCTACTCTCAAATCGCTATTCCTCTATCCATAATCTCACCTTTAAAGATCAGTTAGGCCAAAACGGCGCAACGATAAATAATGCCAATTATTCACAGAGCCATTGAATAATTACTTAATTAATATAACCTGATAACCTGGAATTGGCTATTTGTAAAGGACAAACTAGCCATTTGTAGACATCGTTTGTCTAAAATATCAAGAGGAACATTGAATGTCGGTTTTCCGTGAATTTTAGGTGGTTAGATTGTCACGAGGCAAAATCGAGATGACGACGCAGCTTTATCATAGTATAGTTGTATAAATTTTGTAAAACAATAGAGATGCACCGCTCTGACGATGCATGGCTTTGAGGACACGTTTGTTGGAGTGGTTAGCGCTCCAGCTGCAGCGGTCACGGGTTCGAATCCCGCAAGGGGCAAATATTTGAGTTATGAGCACAAACATTTGAACAGAAGTCATGGATGTTTATATGTATGTAAGTGTTGGGAGACGCACCCGTCATAATCGTTATCTTGTTCGTAACATAATGGAAGAAAATTCCTTATTTTGAAACCAGACAATCGGTGTGTTGTCTGGCAAATATTTATTTATTTATCATCAGTCACAGCGCTTGTGTGGCTCTACTTGTAAGTAAAAAAGAATCAAACAATTCTAATTAGATAGGATATTATGGTTGGTGGGTGCTATTGAAGAATGTTAATTTTAAATGATTTTTAAAAAACAGATCTAAATAGCATCATCATTAAAAGCCAAAGGACGTCCACTGCTGAACATAGGCCTCCACAACGGTTTTTCACAGCGACCGATCGCCAGCGGTCTGCATCCAATGTGATCCTGCGATCTTTTCAAGGTCGTATAGTTATTCATCTTGTCGGTGGATGTCCTACGCTGAATAAAAAGTAATAATAATTAAATATCTATTTCATATCACCTCGATTTTATATAATATAATTTAGCAGAGTTCTATTGCTGACTGAGCATTTTAATACCAAACCGTTTTCCCTCAATTTTTGTGCTGTTTATTATATTCTCCCACTAGCCGTTTCTCCTCCAAATTAAAAGTTTGCGTAACTTTTTAATCGAAAACATGCCGCAACTGCGTTTTACATTTTAAATCCTCGGTAAAGGCTATACATTCGCGATCTGGGGTCAGCTAAACGGGAGCAAACTTAATACGAGGTTAAAAATGTTTTTACAAGCATCAAAATGATTTTACAAGCTCTTGGATTTACTATAAACAACATTTTCTAGGTTGTGCTTAGATTCAACACCGTTTTTTAGATAAAAGACAGTTGTGTTAGTTACATTACTTATTTGTCGAGAACGGGTGGACCAATCTTCGTGATTTTTGGGTTCCGTGCCTCAAAAGGTAAAAATCGGAACCCCTAAAGTTAATTTATTAGATGTGTCTTGGCCCTGAAAAGAATAAAACTATAAAACAGGGCCGGGGGTGTAACGGAGTTTGCTGGGGCCGTATATTACTCTGATGCCATAGTAATTAGCTAATTACACTTGTGGTATGGAAATCAGAAACAACGGTGGTAATTGAGGCATTTTTCTTTATATTCCACTCGAAATCGAATATAATTTAGAGTACTTACAAGCATGTTAAATATTATAAGGTTAAAAGTAACTGTCAACTTTTGAAAGCGCACAGCGGCAACGTTCTTAAAAAGGCTTTACAGTGCACAATATTTATTGCGCACGCACTTGTGCACTTTAATATTTCCTGGTATCCTGCGCACTTGGCCGATATCTCTTGGGCGCAAGCACCGAAATTGGTAAGACAGTTTTATTATTATTATTTTTTTTTTTTTATTGAAAGGATGTACAAAACAGGTTACAAACAATATTTAACCCTCTGCGGCTGAGCTAAAATTATTGTATACATTCGACTGAGGTGGTGTCTGTCAGACGTCATTTTAAAATGTAAATATTTTATAAGTTTAAGTAGATATATACTTTTTTATATTTAAATTACTTTATGTGCTTTATATAGAAGCAATAAAATAAAATAAAATGTTTGATAAAATGAAATTCTTATAGTTATAAAGAGTCTTTATTGAGATCAAAAGCTTGGTCTTAAGGTAAGTAGGTATTATAATATATATTTTTTCTTAATAAAAAAAACAACTTTAAGAAACTTAACATTTCTTCTATTAGTCAATAACCTTATAAACTTTACTAAAAAAAATCAACGAGATCGTATGATACGTTTAGGCATAAATCAGTCTCAAAGTTACGGTACTTTTTTTACTCAAATTTGCAATCTTCGCTGATTTGGGCCGAACATTGCAGACAGATTGGCATATTACAGGCACAGCAGGCAAATCTTGTCTAACGTTTCAATTTGATTGGACAAATGCTGCATAATTCTCTAGGCGGAGGTCCAGGTTCAGGTGCAGGTATAGACTTGGGAGGCAAGTCTTTACCCAAAACTCGATTTATGGTCAGTCGCAGTTCTCTTGGTAGTCGATCATTGTAACTCGCTGCTTCAGACTAGGTAAGACTGCAGTTTGTTATTTGTGTGAGTGATTAAGGTGACCACTAAAGTAGGATCAAATATTTTAGACCATAAATCCATAAAACTCCGAAATATTGGTGAGAATATTGGTGGTTGAGATGGTTGAGATACCCATATTATGTTATGTGCGGGTGTTCTACTGGTTCTTCCAACTTCAGACCTTGACCACATGAATCTATTTTTGCCTGTGAAATGTGAATTAGTTTGGTTTCTTATTCGGTATGCAAGCAAGTTTAGCGGCTCATTATCGTCACTCTCACTCTGTTTTTCTCTCTCACAAGCTTCTTCTTCTGCACATTCTTCAGGTTCACTTTCACTTTCACTCTCAATTCTTGATTCTTCTGGTCCCTGGACATTTTCAACTTCAAAATCAGGATCTTCGGCTAAATCATCGATGTCGCTAAACTCTACGTCTTCTTCTAACTGTTCAAGCCAGTCTTCTATTTGCTCATCATTATTATGGGTGTTCCTTTAAAACTTCGTTTAGTAGATCTAGTCTGCCCTCCACTTGAATTCGCTATCTGTATATAAATACACATTTAATAAGTGGGTATTTTAAATAAGTTTATAATAATGTGATTATGTCTAAGAAACTTCAGGCAAACTTACAACTGTTACTGAGCTAACGACTAATATACACTATGAAAACGTAAACATTTTTGGTAGGTGACGTCTGACAGAATCAACGCTTATTGCTGTACTTACGTCTATCCGACACCAGGTGCTTATTCCGCCACACGTGTGAACTGCGTCACCGAGCTCGCCTGACTGATCACTTGCTCTCACCGTTTTAGGAAGGTACTGAGCGGGACAGAACTACATCACGCCATATCGCGGAATGGCAACGTTGTTCTTGGTTTGCGGTGTCTGAGAGACTACCACCTCAGTCGCAGAGGGTTAAAAACAAAATGGTGAACATACTAAATTACTAGTTTACAACCCTTAGTGTGTACATACTGTTATAAATATTTTTTAGCAAACAAGACCAAATAACTAAATATGTCACGGTACAAAAAGGTAAACTAAAAATTAAAAATACAACTGTTTGAGCACAATCCAATCCGAACAGTAAAAAATGTATATATAACACAAAACAACAATATAATTCAATATAATTCTTAATTATTACTATCCGAATCCTGAATACCATATGATTCATAGCATTTTTTTTTAATTAAGCTTCATTGGAATAAAATATTAAAAAAAACATACATATATTTCGTTAAAAGTAACTGTCAACTTTTGAAAGCGCACTGCGGCTACGTTTTAAAGGCTTGGTAAAGGCGGATATCCATTAGAGCGCTAGGGTCCGCTGCACACTGCCCCGATGAAATGCACAAAGAATAAACGACCAGCTTAAAGAATAAAGCTACTGGAACTGGTATTGGACTCAACTTTTCGGTATGCACGGATTAGAAATAAAATAAATGTCACATTCTCTTGTAAATTGAATGAAAAGAGACAGACTATAATGACTAAGACACTTCAAACTAGCTGTCAGTTGTCAAGAGAATTTAGGACTGCACCTACAGTGCGACAAGGATCTTCTGGCCAACAGATGACATTGTCAGGGGGGCGCTTAATCAATGGAGGGTAGGAGCATTAAAATCTTCCTTGATTCAGGGAGTCGATTATATATTAGGGTCTTTTTATATATTACCATTTTTAACGAATTTTTATTTACCCCACCATGGTAAAGTCAAAGAAAAGATTTCTTGGATGAAAATGTCGTCGAAGGCATAAGAGGCATCATGTATGTCCCACCGATTTTAGACGCAAAACAGTTGTATCAACAATAAAAACCATTGAAAATTAAAATTTTATTTAAGGAGTTTAGCTCTATGGTATTTAAAAATAATGATATAATAGTTTACACAGAACACGATCAAAAATAAAACAAAAGGAAAATACAGAAATGTCTCGTAAGAATGGGGAGATTTCGATCTGGCAGCCGCATTTTTGAATTTGACAGCGTTAGATCCGACTGTCACCGTTGGCCAGAAGATCGATGTCGCACTGTACACGAAAATATTTACATTTCTGTGCAACTGACGGTCATTTAGGTTGACATTCCTAAGTTATTGTAGTCTGCCTCTTCTCATTTACTTAGAGGAAAAAGAGATATTTACATTTGTTTTAGTTTAAGTCCTTATTAACTGCCTCGGTGGCGCAGCGGTTAGAGGGTCGCATTTTAAAGTGATAACTGCGCCAGAGGTCCCGGGTTCGATTCCCGGGTTGGGCCAAAAATATTTACGTTGGTTTTTCTGTTCAGAAATTCTAAGGGAAGCCCCGAGAATGAAAGTTAGCGGTGTTTCACCCCCGTGCCTCGGAAAGCACGTAGAGCCGTTGGTCCTGCGCCTGATCTCTCTCCGGTCGTGTCACATTGCTGTTCCATCGGGCTATGAGAGTGTACGGAATAGAGAGTGCACCTGTACGCACACACTTGTGCACCATAATTTGTCCCGCGCAGTCGGTTAGTCGTTGTGTCTGGCCACCGTAGTCGAAATCGGCTAGGGGGACTATTATTATTTTTAGTCGTTGAATACCAAAAATCAGGCCATTGTTGTCTTTATTTTCTTATTCAGACTCTTGACAACTAATAAGTCAAGTGGCTTGAACAAATGCACACTGGTTCCAAGATGTTTCCATCCTTTTAGGTATGCGGTAGAAAAATACGATAAATGCTGTTACTTTGAATATTATATTTATTTGATTGAAAATTGATTTGGATTATATTTTTTCAGAAAATGACAATGGAGTAGTTTTATATTTAAATTAATTGAATCGCTTTGCACACAGATTTTCAAACAAATACCACTAATGGATTCAATCTAGCTGCGTTCAAACAAAAGAAAATGATCGATGGTAAAATAAACTAAAAGACAATTACTTAGTCAATTCAACATAATATACTTTAAGGAATAGTATAAAACTAAGGATTGCATAGACACATATTTTTTTCAACAAAATGCACTTCTAGTTTCATACATCTGTGTATAAAAAATGCACCGCATACATCACGTGGTACAACACGTGCGCACAACTAAATACGCCATAACTTACCTTGAAAGCTTTAGTTTATTTTGTTTTAGTTTTGTTTGCGGTTAGACGGAACCTACAAAGATCTTTCATTCTGAAGGAAAGTGAGGTTGTACCACAGAATATATAATAGTACTACATACAGAACGGACACTCACCTCCCCTCCCTAGTCTGACTTACCTCACGTTCGCGCCGGAATTAGGGTTCTCATTAGGGGACCGCCTAGCGGGCATGGCACGCGCATGTTTGCGACGTTAGCGGAAGAGGTACAAAGTTTTGTGTACGAGAGATGCCTAAGTACTGTGCAGTGTACGGGTGTCTTTCTTTCTCGAGAAATGACTCCGATAGGAGCTTTTTTCGTTTCCCAAAAGATGAGAGGTGGAAAGAAACTTCATACAAAATATGCAACTACATATAACCTATACTAACTATTCAGTTATAGTGAACAACTTTAAAAACGTTAGGTAAAGGTAACATTCTATAGAATTATGTGTAGTTTAGGAAATTATAATTGTATCATTTATGTGATCGGTGAAATCAGGTGTTGCTAAGGTAGATTCTATCTTTTTATTTCTCTACGATACCACGTGAATATGACATTACGAAAATTAGTACTCGTTACGTTGTTTACTAAATAACAGTAAATTATTAACGTTGTTTATGTATCTGTTTATATTTAATTGTTATGTGAAAATAGCTATGACCGGTGCGGAGTAACGGACTTTGTCTACCCTTATAGCACGCACACAAACGCAGCGTCTGTGCAACACGCCATCTGTCAATGTATGGCCAAAATGAAAAGTTTCTTCTGAGTGTCCGGGCTGTGGTTGTACTTACTACCACACAAGAATTAGGGTTGCCAACTTTATAAGACCAAAAATATTTTTATCCATACCTCAAAAACTATTCAATCGATTTTGATGAAACTTGTATTATTCTCTAAATTAGAGTATACCTGTCTAAACCAAAAAGAACTGTCTTGATATCAATCTTCGTTTTCGAGAAATCCGTGGACAAACATACAAACATAACGAACTTAGCATACGTGTTTTAGAAGCTTAATTTTGATCATCATACTTAATTAATAAATGATTCTGACAATATCGCAAACGTCGAATTAAATACCTCCTTTTTTAAAGTATAACTTATAGATAACACGCATACAGGGAGAGACCTCTGTTGAGATAAAATTTTGGTGTGAGTTTATTTTCCAATGGTCTTACTGTAATTGAACATACTGTGTGTCCTGCAATTAATTTTTAATATTCATAACAATAATAATTTCATACGTGTATCAGTATTTGCGCAATTTCCAACGAAATTGCTTTTTAAATATGCAATTATGTGACACATAATAATTAATAACACTCGTTGTTAATTAGCCTTTTTTGACAAAAGGGGTTAATTACACTAAAATCTATTTAAAAGAGGAAAGTAGTTTGTGAAGACTTTTATTTTTATATCAGGCTAAGCAGATATTTGACCTCGATTGCACCTGATGTCAGGTGTGTGATTTTTCAGCATAAATCATTTGTTTGTTTGAACGTGGTATCTCAAACATCACGCTGCGATCTAGTAGAGTACCCAAAAGCAAAACAACAACTAAGTCGCAGGATATGCTTATTTAATATGTGTAATGAAATGATCTTAATACTACTATGATCCCATATTGAATATAGCAACCGCTCACAACCGGTCGCTTTGTAAAACAGTGGGTTGCCTATGTTCAGCAGTGGACGTCTTTTGGCTAATAATAATGATGATGAAAATTATTGAATATACCACCATTATTATTTGAACTACAAAGGAAATACATACTAAATGTAACTCTACAAGCAGACAACATTTCGATAGCATTTAGTAAACAGAAACAGCTTGCCAAAATCAAACGACTAGATAATCTTAGGGAATATCCTGAATCTACTGATTTATGCTGTAAGTTGGATATCAGTCGTTTAAGTTTCAAACTTGATTTGCGTTAACTTGAAGATAGACTTGATGGTACGTATAATGAAGTACTTTGTATTTAAAGTGAGTTTAGTAGGTACTAAATTCACTAAGATAAAGTACTAGAGGAGTAACAGGTGCCAATTGTCAGATGTTCCAGGTGTAACGTTCTTCTTCTATGTTAAAGGGTCAGTTTTTTATCCCTAGTAATGGTAAAGGTACGTTACCAGCGGTTGAATATGTGTTTTGAAGAAAAAATACCAACCAATAAGGTTAACGGATTAACCAAAAGTTATTAAAATAGGCATTCTGACATTTAGTTAAGGCAGATTTTCTTCAAAACACACACAATCGTAAATATTCACCCGTTGGTAACGTAACTTTACCATTACTACGGATCAAAAATCTGACCATAAGTGTTGCCGTTAGAGTTTTTTTAATCTTCTGTATTCTATGCCATGTCCTTGGCCTTGGTCCAACTAAATATAGGCTTTTAGGTCATCGTTTTTTCTTTTTTACCTTTACCTATGAATCTGTCAAAGTAACGTTAGCCTGTGAACATCCCACTGGTAAAAGGCATTATTTCAAGTATGAGGCAGTATGAGTCGTACTCTACCACGCAGGCTCAGTGCGGATTGGTGGAGGAGTGTTGCAAGGCAAGCGACCAACCATGCTGTCAGATTTTATCAAACAGCCCATAAGGCTTCTAGGCTTAACGACTAAAAGCAAGCGATATTAGCCGGGTCCAACTGCTTAACGTGCCTTCGGAAACACATCGATGCTCGTGATATACATCAGAATGGTTATAGGTCGCTGTAGGTAGCTACCACTGCACTAAGAGCGCCATTTAAAGAGTTTTTACTAACAATTTATAATTCAGTCGCCCCGAGACCATGACTCGTGTAACCAGGTCGAAACGTCGGGAAGGTAAATACCATTTTTATCTTTTAAACAAGTGAAAGTTGCGTAATCCCGTTAAATTGTGAAGTTTTATTTATAATACTGTTTTATATTTTCTGTTTACTCACAGTAGTAGTACTAACTCATGATATTTGCGGTACTTATTTCCGCTTTTCTTTGAAACAACGAACGGCTTACAAACCCATGTTTTGCATACGATTTATGACTAATTGAAGTTGTTATCGAAGTAGAAAAGAATTGACCCTGCATTTCTTTCTTCAGGATATCAGGGGTCACCTACTTACATGAACTAGCTTGTTCACAATACAACAGTACTATAACAATACAGTGCAATGTGATTATGCAATTCCAAATGCGAACCTAGAATTAAAGACTCTGTACTTTTCATGGCAGAAGAATTGGCAAACTAGAAATTTCTATGAGGTTCTACTAACTATTCAAAGTTAAGTTTGCCTGTAATGACCTGCTGGGCAAAGATCTCGCCTTAACTGTATGGTGTTTGAACTATGACTCCATACGTTTCAGAGGCTTTCTTAAATAAACAAAACACATGTAAGAATTCCTACGCTGCGCCTTTGGTCGAAGGGTCTCCAATCTAAGACTTTTCTGCCCCAACAAGATGGACAAACGAGCTTGTAAAGATCACAGGATCACACTGGATGCAGACCGCTCACAACCGGTCGCTGTTGAAATCCATGGGGGAGGCCTATGTTCAGCAGTGGACGTCCTTTGGCTGATTATGATGATGATGTAAGAATTTATTTTGAGTTTAAATACATAATTGTATTAAACTAGCGGTCGATAAATAAACTATCCAACACAAAACAATTTTTTAAATCGCTCCTGTAGTTCCTGAGATTGGGTGTACAAAAAAAACAAACACTTCAGCTTTATCTATACTTAATATTATAAAGCTGAAGAGTTTGTTTGTTTGTTTGTTTGTTTGTTTGTTTGTTTGAACGCGCTAATCTCCGAAACTACTAGTTCGAATTGAATAATTCTTTTTGTGTTGGATAGTCCAGTTATCGAGGAAGGCTATAGGCTATATTACATCACGCTACGACCAATAGGAGCAAAGATATAGTGGTAAATGTGTAAAAAACGGGAGAAAGAAGTCACTATTCCACGTGGACGAAGTCGCGGGCAAAAGCTAGTAATATTATAAATTGCACTTGTAAAAAGCAACCGTGACTCTGTGACAGACGAGGAATCGAACCCCGTGTCTTACGCCATCCGGGCGTATGCCTATACCACTCGGCCACCGTCACATTAAAAAGCTTGTTGAATTTTGCAAGCGCTTTCTTTTAACGCGTAGGCTGTGTGAACTCATCAATGTTGCGAGATTGCTCTCACAATATCCGAGTGGTATAGGAATACGCCCGGATAGCGTAAGACACGGGGTTCGATTCCTCGTCTGTCACAGAGTCACGGTTGCTTTTTACAAGTACAATTTATATTATTAAGTTTGTATAGTGCAAACAAAACACTATACAAACAAAAATCATATATAATATTAGTAACACATAGAGCTGTGTAGCCTAGTTTGCAACAAGAACAAGACACCAACCATGTCAGTCATATTTTAACAACAGAAAGTAAGTATTTATTTCTCCAATACACTTGAGTGAAACTTGACGCACATTGCTATTGAATCTCAACAGTTATAAGGTAAACTAAGATCTGAGATGCATTACATTTACATATCACGGCGTTTGCCAGCTTGAATCATAGTTTGCATAGCGCTAAATCGATAATACAGTCACAGAGTTTGACAAACAAAATCTGGATAATTTAGACTAGAAACAAGAATTTTGACTGTTATCTCAATAGGTTCTTAGGATCACTAGTGCATGTCAAGATTAGCTATCCGTGTGTATATCCTACTATACTATTATAAAGGCGAAAGTTTGTAAGTATGGATGTATGGATGTATGGATGTATGGATGTATGGATGTTTGTTACTCTTTCACGTAAAAACTACTGAATGGATTTGAATGAAACTTTACCACAATATAGCTTATACATCAGAATAACATATAGGCTACAATTTTTGAGGTTTCTAATGTGAGGTCGTAAAAAAACACATTTTTTGCGCTACTAGACGGGACGAACCTGAAGTCCACGCGAACGAAGTCGCGGGCAAAAGCTAGTTAGCAATAAAACACGTATACTGCTTAACGGCATCCTGCCGAAACTACTACCTGCAATGTACGGGAAGTCTCCGTGAAAAAACGGCCCATTCATGCTTTAAAACTGGAGGTAATGTAATTTGTAAATTTTTCAATTAGTGATGACAGTCCTGCGGTTGAAAAATTTATAATGCTATCAATTAATTAAGCTTTAATGACGATGCTGCTTTAAACTGGCGTATCGTGTGTGTCATTTTGAATCTCAAACTTTGTCTAATTACTTCAATTTTTTATTATTCTCGGCTAAGCAAATATTTGACCTTGATTGCGGTTCAGGTGTAGATGAGGTCTAGGATGGTGCATATCTGCTTAGTAGCAGCCTGTTCATTCTTGCCTTAAAGAGACTTGGGTCATATTCCTGAGGGAAAACTTCAGTAGGCAGCGAGTTCCATTCCCTAGCTGCAAGCATTAAAAAGTGTTAGCAAAGCGCTTTGTGCGAGCAGATGGAATGTCAATAACATAGGGATAAAGTATTAGACAAAATAATTCGTTTACTTATTTGTGTTATATAAACAACAAGGCAGTGTGACTCACAAGTAAATATCTTCTGTGCCGTCAAAGTTTGCGAACTAATATCTTTGATACTTAGTAACAATATAGAAGTAGATACAGTAATTCCACATACCTTCCTAGATGGTCGTCGTATTGACTAGATCAGTATTGAGATCTTACAAGCCACCCAGAAAGGAATTTCTCAAATTGGCAAGACGCAAAAAACGTTTGCGATAAAAAAAATGATTCGTACGACAAAGGACTGGAATAAATTGCCTGTTGTTTATTACACACTCCAATAGAATATTTTCAAGAACAGGCTGTTATTAAATGATACAATTCGGTAGCATCATCGTTTAAGAGCATATAAAAATTTCTAAGCCGCAGAAATAGTAAGTCTAAAAAGTTATAATTAATATGTTTTTCAATGACAACACCCAACTTTTGTTCAGTTGTACTGGCAAAGTTTGATTGAAATAAAAAAAAACCTTTGAACAAGAGGCTAATTTGGAGTGAACCTACTTGATCCATATCGATTACGTGACGTCATTGTACTCCATCACAATTATCTTGATACTTGCTTTGAGTAACTGTACCTGCAGACAGTGTCTTTAGTATTTGCGAAGTTTGAAGGTAAAGCCATTTATTTGTAACTCGAAGTTTCAGGGCAATATTTAAGTGTTGTGTAACGAAATTTTAAGGCTTAGTAGATACAATGTGCGGCTAATATAAGCTGATATGTATCATAAGAAGGTTTTGTAAAGAGGATTTGAGCGTTATTTACTGCTTACGTCATTGTTAATAGTGATGGTAATCCGTGATTTCAATTAAAGATTTGCAGAAGACCTAAGTAAAGAACTGCTTTTTCCAAAGAAAAAAAATACGTGTTTGTATAGATAGTGCCATCCACGAAGGCGCGGGCCACCTTTCGTTCTAATCGTTTTAAGTACATGTGTGGAAGTTTTTGCCAATATTTTATGATGCTATAATGAATATAATTATTACATATTTATTATATGATATTAAAATATTTGCCACACACGCCGCACCCCGCGCTTTCCTTAATCAAAAATGAATGGCGCGCGCCTTCGTGGATGGCACTATCTATAGCACCCGTTATAACCCCATTGGGATTTTATTTTTATTCACATGAAAAAGGTTCATCATACTCAGTGATTGGTATTACTACGTATGGAGAAGCTATGCCAAGCAAAGAATAAGTCGCAAATACGACGACAAGATTATGAAGTATTCTTTGAAATTTGAATTTTGAATATGAATTCGTCTGTATGAGTTGATGACAATAAGTGGCATTAATTCATTGAGCACGAAATTTGTCCGTGGTGTCATTTTGTCATACGCCAGTAATATTAGTTCAATGATCATAAGATATATAAGATAAGTGAACGAATGTAAAATGGAGCAATACCTATAGCAAGATTTAAGATAAAAAGGAAACAAAATGAGGGTTTCTTAACTTATACTTTACTAAGGAATATCTTGTGAATTTTGTAATGCCATCTATTAAGTTAAAATATATCAAAGCATTCCTTCATTGAAAGAACTCCATAAAATATTCCGCCCGATCATCCTCTAATAAGGCAGATAACGAATCTATGACTGTTATCAAGTACAATACCCCTACCGTATAATGCTCTTGCTTGTTAAAGTATGTGCACCGACCTGACTATAAGTGCACAAGCGTGGTGTTTGTCGAGAACGTGTAGTGATGGAGTTAGTCGATAAATTTTATCGATAAAAAAAACTTCTTCAAAATTAGAGTGAGCAGCTTCGAGAGCAAGCTCTTTTACAAATATAAAAATAAAAGAGATTTTTTTTTCTTGAATACTGAAAGTAAAACCGGTTAAGTGCGTGTCGGACCCGCGCACTGAGGGTTCCGTGCCACTGAATTCAGGGTCCACTTACTTTCACTTAACGAAAACATCACAATATATTGCGACAGCAAAAATAACTTTGTTTTTCATAGTGTTTGTATGAAAGACAAAGTTATATTTGCGGTTGATAAAAATGTGCAATATCTCAAAAACTACTGGTTCGATCTCCTTCAAACCAATTTTCGTTGCAAGTTTTTGTTGAGATCTACATCATATATTTTTTTCAAAATTTTCACTTTCTTGGTTCAAAAGTTAGAGGGGGGGGGACGCCCATTTTACCACTTTGGAAGCGTCTATATCTAAAACCTTACACTTTTAGAAAAAATGGTTTTAGAAACCTCAACATCATTTTAAAAGACCTATCCATAGACACCCCACACGCATAGGTTTGAGTAAAAAAAAAAATTTAGGTTTTAGTTTCATGTATGGGAGCCCCCCCTTAAATATTATTTTTTCTTACTTTTTGTATCTGAATCGGAAAGCGGTGAACAAAATACACCTACCTACCAAGTTTCAGCTATGTGATGCTTATAGTTTCAGAATAAAGTGGCTGTGACATACGGACGGACAGACAGACAGACAGACAGACAGACAGACAGACAGACAGACAGACAGACAGACAGACTTGACGAAACTATAAGGGTTCCGTTTTTTGCCATTCGGCTACGGAACCCTAAAAATTGTCTTACTTATACTTACTTAAGTTACTTAAGTACTTAAATACAGATAGAAAAATATTTTATTTCTTCATTTAGCTTGGCGAGTATTATGTAGAGAAAAATAATTTAATTTTATGTTTAATAATGAATGTCTGCATAACAACACTTGATCTATTGATAGACCTAAAATGATGTGTGACAATTAAAATACTTTTTTTTTAAATGTTTTCTCCCTATTCCGTCCCTGATTGAGAATTACATTGTTGGCCATTTCGTTTCTCCAAATAATGCATTAGATCCGAAAGCAGTAAAGTAACTTTAGTTACACGGATTTTTATTACGAATACGTGTTCTAAAACTAAATAGGTACTCATTATTTACAATCTTGAGCTTATTTCGAGATTTATTGCCTGGATTTTATGTATTACAGGATTGTGATAAATAGTCATTGATTTTATTTACTTTTTAAATAATTTTTCTTTTATCTGCGAGTCCAGTTGCGCACTTTGTGTCGTTTATCATGGCAATCGATTAATTTTTAATGTCTTATTTATCATAATCAACAAGTTTTTTACTGACTTTTATATACTCATTTTTTTAAAGTAAGAATATGCAGGACGAATTGCCATCAGTTCAAAAAATAGTAGATAAAATGTCGTTAAGGAAATATTTTTTTAACCGACGCGATAAACTTTGTCGAGGCGTGCATGTTAGGCGTACTGGACATATTGTTTGGTCTCATTTTTATCATAAAATTTGGGACATGTAACAAGAGTGGGCATGTAAGACAAATAGTGAATCTCTGTGTTGAATAAATAAAACAATGTACAATTCTGTATAAATGCCAAATGCATTAACGTTTTACTAAAATAAGTATAAGACATGACGAGTTTAAACGTAAATAAAAACGAGTAATGTTATTACTTACTGCTCGCCGTACTACGTTTACGTTTTATTGAAATACTTCTATTGTATTTTTATACCTTTTTTATCCTCTTTTCGCTTATTAGAAACATTATCGATATTTCACTTTAACTATCCCTAATCTACAGTCAAAAGCTATCGTTGCGCCGCGTCACTAGCTTCTCGCCACTTCTTCGCCCGTTAATTAGTATCTGCGCATACGACCTTACTGCATCCACATAAAGTTTATTTTCCCTCAGCAAATGTACAGCTATTTTCAATGATACTTTTGCCAGTGAGGAACTATTCACGTAGAGCCAATAGGTGTCGCTTTTTGTGCGCCTTTTCCATGTTTGGGTGAAAAAGTCACATCGAGAATGCCGTGATTTGCTGTTACAAGCATTTTCGTATCAAGTCAGTTTTTGGTGCGTAATTGGATGGTCGTTTTTGTGACGTGTAGGTGAATTCTGTTGGATGGGAACGAGGTTTGGGGTGGAGTGGTGGGTTTTCTGTTTGTAGGAGGCAGTATGCAAGGTGTATTTAGCTAGTGTTTGTTGAGCAGGCACTTGTTGTCTTAAGTCTTAAAAAAATATATATGAGGTTCAATTTCAAATATTCAGAACAATGTAAGTACAGATTTTTATAAGATATTAACGGTCTTGGCGAACTTTGTTTCCCAATATGCCCGATAAGCTGGGGTGGCGATGTTACTAACAAAGTAAAAACCATGAAAATCGGTCCACCCGTTCTCCAGTTATAAGTGGTGTAACTAACACGACTTCTTTAATGATGTTGAACTAAATCTAAAAAAAAAATATGAAACTTTGTTTTCCATGTAGGTTTATACACTGTATCAATTTAAAAATGTTACAACATAGCCATTTTAATTCATCAACTCTAGCAAATCTACAAGTAGTTTCAGAAATCATAGACATAAATAACAGAGCCACAGCCACAACATAAAACTCTTTTCTATTATTAAACCTTTCCGCAGGTAGAAATAAAAACCTCACTTTTCGTTAGTAAAACAGTAATTGGAAACCGTCCCTGGAACTTGTTCGGGGAATACCCGGGAATCATGCGAGTGTTACCGGGAATTATTCTCGGGTTAGCCAGTAAATGTATTCCTGTTATAGGATTTTTTAAATTTACTGTTACTTCTAAGAAGTGAATGAGTAAGTAAGATAACTTATTTCGTTATCGATAGCTAATTCAACCAATAGTTAAAAGTCGTTACCAGTGGTCGAATATTTTCGATTGTGCTTGCTTAAAAAAAATAACCAATGGTTATTAAAATAGCTATTCTGGCATTTATTTGAGGTATATTTTTTTTCTAAACACACAAACGTATATATGAAACCCCTGCACCCGTTGCATGGGTTGGCTTGTCGCGTCGCGCGCGACGCGGTATAGATAGATATAGGTATATAAACGATCGCAAGATGTCGATATAACTGACGCTATGCTAACTTTCCTAAACTGTCAAACTTGTGTAAAAAACGGCAGCCATAATGCAGCCATTACGCACTAGAGACAAATTGTCTACGACCTCGCGTTATAGATATATTAAAAGACTGTACCATGCACGTGGAGATAAATTATCTAGGTAGACGCGGTAAAACGCGCGACAAACGGGTTTATCGATGTGCCATGCAACGGGTGCTTTAACCATTAGTTGAGCTAATTATCACGCAACCGATGCCTAAGAGTACATGTCAAAGGTCTGTTACTTCTTATGTAGAGAAGAATTCATTTGACACTTACCGGAATTTTGAGTTTCAGCAGCTTAACCTGAAACAATTAAGAATAATGATGTTATTACGTTACTAAATTGTTTTACCTATTAGTTGTTGTAGAAGATTACAAATCATAACTTACTAATCGTTTGTCCTTAACCTCCTTTAGCCTTGGTTGTCCTAATAAGTAAATAAAATTTAAGATATTATGTTCTAATAGTGAGATGTTTATTTTATTGGCTTTCCAGCGTTTATGATAATAATGCTGCATGTTAAGCTATTTCCGATTATTTCATAAGTATGAATGATAGCTACAGCCGTAGTAATTCAAATATACGATATCGTGAAATCGCATATGAAGTAAACCTAATTGAATTGATATATGTTTTAATAAATAATAGTCCCTCTAGCCGATTTATAAGTCTAGTAATAAATAATATGTGTGTTATAATATAATAGTTGTAATATGTGTTATGCAGACCGCTTGGAGCCAGTTATAGAAAACCATGAAGGCTTTTGTTTAGCAGTCGTCCTGAGGCTGAGTGACTATGGTCTTTAGACATGTTCTTGCACAAAATACCATTCGAAAAATTTCGACTGATGCCAGAATACAGCACCAGACACAGGCAACTGATTAAACTAGTAAATATTAAATTAATCAGCGGAATCAGCTCACCGGTAATTATGTTCGGGAAACTGCACCACAATTAAGTGAACGAATCACACATCGTATCGGCAATTTTGGATGACATTCAGTCCAGTTGTAGGGTCCTACTTTAAAAGGCTCTTGCCATATTATCGAGTATAGCTAGCTCTATCATTCGCAAATTCATGCTAAAAGGAAGACAAAGACAGGTATTTTTTTCTATAATATTATTTACGCCCTCCGTGGTGTAGTGGCTAAGACCTGGTTTCGAGATAGTTTGTTAATTTAACTTATGATTGAAAGCGTTACCAGCGGGTGAATATTTACGATTTTGCGTGTCTTGATGATAAAATACCTAAAGGCCAAAGACGCACCATCGAAATATTTAAGGCATCGCCGCTCCAAGATCCTGGGTTCGATTTCAGGTGGAGTCAATGTAAAAATCATAATTTTCTCTATTGTCTAGGTCTGGGTGTTCTGTTACCACTGTTCTTTCTGATTTCCATAATACACGTGCATTAGCTACTTACTTTGGTATCAGAGCAATGTATGTCTTTGGTGCCCGTATTTTTATTAAGTATAGCTAGCTATGTCTATGCGCAAGTTCTTACTAAAAGATAGAATTAACTGTACTCTAAAACACGGACATAATAAAACAGAGTAGGTCTCCTGAGACCTTTTTTATTTATCTCTATTTTACATGTCTTCATACTAAAATATCCGAAAATACAATATCTTATAGAGTAGGGCCTTGATTCACCAATAGGGAAAGTATTATGTTAGGTTACCTATTGTTATATGAAGAAAATAATTTTTCAAGGGAAATGTAATTAGCAGAGTAGAATTTCAGATTTAATAAAACGATTGATATTTTATTATTACGTCGTTTTACACCTTGATACAAGAACGCAAGCTCCAAAATATTTCAAATTGAACTTCACTCAGAAACAAGCTCTCGCTTGAATCAAGACAATTTGTCAACGGCATATTGACCGCTAACCACTGACATGTCGACACTGCCATCGACGTCTACGACTCCTTACACACTGCGACTTTTAGCATCGATGCAGAAGCGCGTTGTGGAAACGCGCAAAAGCATCGCGACTCACGCAATGAACAGATTTAATTTGGCATCGATGCAGGAGCATCGATACTAACTCGCGTTAGTATTGATGCATTCGCCAATATTCAGTATATAATTTGACAATTTCAAATTTCTGCATCGATGCTAAAAGTAGCGCAGTGTGTAAAGGGTCTACAAGTCAAAAAGTTGAGACGACATTCCACTGTTTTAAATTTTTACGTCGAAGGAATGTCAAAAGAAGCCGCTGCCTTTTATCAGTTAGTGCTGTTAGTGTCGTGCAAGAGCTGCACTTAAAGATGACTGTAGGCACGGTGTGTCAACATTCCGGCGGCTTGTTGGCAGCATGTCGTTGATACATTGACGGCTAGCAGCTAAAATGTCGACGATAACCTTCGGCAAGTCAAATGCAGCCGCCGATAAACTTCTTTTTCTTCCTTCCCCATTCCATTATACAGGGTGGGTATCCTGACACTTTTGCCCAGTTTATCCTATTCTGGGTTGACTTCTCTGGCATTTGAACTTCCTAAAAGTCTCTCTTAATCTTAGACCACCAGGTCAGTGGCGGGCATTCTCTGCCTTTTTACCGTTCAGACAGGTTTGTGATATTTCGGTGACATGTTCCTCGTCTCTTCTTTTCACAGTTTGTCGACAAACTTCTGTTGATAACTTTGATGCCGACGTATCGACGGCACCCGCCGCCTTATCGACGGCCGTCGTTTCATTCATCGGCAAATTGCCGTCCGTGTGTAAGAGCCCTTAGGATTTAGGCACTCACGTGGCACATCACCACTAAATGGGTCACACTGACCACTCGACTAGTCCTCACAGTAGTGGCCATTCGCAAACTGTTGACACATTTGCTCAGCTGTTAGGCCTTTAGGCACCGTTCGTTTGTAAAGAGATTACCTGCGTGGTTGAGGGAAATCTGAATCGGGCGAGGCTTTTCATTAGATATCTGGAATAAGCAACGATTTCTCCTTTCGTCAATTCTAATAGGTGCCATTTAAGCGTAGTACTTCACCTAACTGCTTTAAATGGTCGTTTATAGACGTTTTTCAATAGTGAAGCAATTTTTATATTCTTTGCAGTTTTATAGTGTATATAAATATGCGCCAGATAACACACTAATTGTCGTAGTTCGAAATAAGGAATTATAGCTTCCTTGTTTTACGAATACCAGACAAGGATTAGGAAGGGGGCGACTCCCGTAAATACTTAAATACTTATAAACATTCAACATTTGTGCTCATCATCACGTATAGATTTACCCCTTGCGGGATTCGAACCTGCATTTTTATTTATACTTAATTTTTTTTGCGAACCTATTCACCTTTTTTATTAGTCTTATTTTGTGTAGTTTCAATTTAATGTTAATTTATTAAAATCCCAATATTATTTTATGTAAGGTCTTTTTAGCCTGAGATACAGTTCAAACCTAGTTCAGGCAAAAGAATTACTGTACTTATGTTAATTTGTAAGTCCTTTGATTTATTATTGTTGTTTTGAAACTGAATAAATGATTTATTATTTATTATTATTATTACTACACCATAAAGTTTGATGGTACTTAAATTACTCCATTTTGGTCGTTGAAGTTGATTGATTCTTTAATCAATAATCAGTCATCATAGCTATTTACGTTTTCACAAATATATTTTTTATTTATTATATTTGTTTGTTGGATTACTATGCCTTGCCCGGTAGAGTTTTATTGGACAACAAAGGCTATTTTTATTTTTTAATTCGTAAAGATTTATTTTATTAGTTAAATCTTCATATAAGCATCAATCACAAATAACACTAAATACAAAACACGTTTTTCTCTTCATACCGTTAGCTATAAACATTTCGTACCACTTTGTTACAACACAACATTCATAATTTAAGGGAATATCCCGGTTCCCGCATTCCCTATTCCGGCCCAGAAACAAAACGCATAAAAATAAATACAAACGGCCTAATGGTGCTTAAAAACTTGGCATATACTTGTAACATCTTATGAAAGAAAGACGCTGGCATACTTCAGTAACGTTTTATCTTTTAGGATGGATACACACACTCACACACACATAATTATTAAAAAGACATTTTCTTAACCTGTTTTAGCATTAAGCTAGATTATTCATGAGCAAAACTATCGTCGTCATCACGCTTCAGTTGTTGGTTGACTATTTCGTTGGTTTAGCGGTTAGCTTGCTGGTTGTTACCCAAGGGTTTGGATCCCGGGTCAGGCCTAAATTGGTTTCTGGGTTTTTCTGTCTTAAAAATACTCGGCCTGTGCCTGATCTCTTATCGGTCATGTCAGACTGCGGTCTTACCGAATTAATGAGAGTTAAGGAACAGAGAGTGCACTTGTGTATTGCGCACATATCTGCGCACTATAATATCTCCTGCATGCCTGGCTTATCTCTGTTGAGAGGGATCGCCACGCGCCACTACCGTAAATCGTTAGGAGAATAATATAGTTATTTGTTAGTTTGTTCAAAATTAAAACAAGATCATAATTTAATATTAAATTGAATATACAGGTTGACATTGCGAGGTGTTGCCAAAGTTTAGGGGGAGAAAGAGATCGTAAGCTGAAATATAATTTCAGATGCCTCATACAAATCAGTCAGCTGCGTTGACAATAGTGTATGGAGAGTCAGAATAAAAACAGTGCTTTGCAAATTGAGTGTATAGAAAAGTTCTATACAAAAAAAAGTCCTATAGACAGACCGAATAGATTGTTTAAAATAAAACAATCAACAAGAATTGTCTGCTTCACAAACGATATTTCCTCGTTAGCAAGATCATTTGCAGTTTTGTTTTTTATTTTATTGAGTACATAATTATCAGGTGAACCTGAAAAAGTACATTGAATAAGTCTTTTAGACATTTTCACTTAATTTCCATTTATAGCCGTTAACAGAAATATCTTTGTTTATTTGAGTGTGTGTTATCATCTTAGAAACTGCCGTCTTGGCATGCCCTACAAGTTGTTAAGTGTTTTGGAACTTGTCCATAATTGCTTATTCTACTTATCAGATATATTAGATACAGAACTGCGAACGTTGTGTCAGTGGTTGCGGGAAAAAACTACTTTCTAATTACGGAGCTAAACGTCATACAGAAGTAATATTACTAGTAGTTACTTACTTTGGGATCAGAGCAATGTATGTGATTGGTGTCCAATATTTATATTTAATATAACGTCCCCTTTTTTGTAGTCGGTAAACGTTATAGGATTGTTATAACCATCCTATATGATAATTGAGAGGTAGAAAGTATTCGCGATGTGACACAATTTTTAACATACCATTTGAAACTGGTATTTACCACTTGAATTTTTATATAAGGATAAACTATATAAGGATTTGATACTATAATACTTAGAGCGATGCTCTTGATACATACACGTTTCGTTTTTCTATCAGGCTGAGCTCAACATAAAATTTTACGAAGACAATATTTGGTAACTTCAGCGCTGAGAGATTTTTGCATGTACTGTAATATATTTTTACATGAAGAGTAATACAGTACTGCTACCGTTGAAAATTCGGTATTCAAAAAACATAACGACATATTAGACCCCTTACACACTAAGGGGAAATGTTGATTCGATATGGCATCGGATTGATACAAATTTGAGTGACTGACTAATGAAATGTTAATAGGCCAAAATAAATAAAAATAGAAATTGAAAATTGCAATGAAAAAAGTGTCAACAACAGTGAAAAACCCCCTGGAAATCACTTGACATCCAAACAAATCTTCAATACGAAATAAATCGCAAAAATCTTTGTTAATCCCCTATTATTTTGCAGCTCATCCTTAAAGCCGCAATAACTTTGACAAAAGTACTCCTATTAAGGGACTCAGTTCCCGATTCGTCGAACTAGAAAATTAATCCAGAAATTGATTAAGAAACATCCGATGTCAAGCAGATTGTTTTGACAAAAACGAAATTGTGTAACAGATCAGAATATTTCTCATTTTAAAATTTGGAAAGGGGTTGATTCGTAATCCTTTGGGCATTATGCTGGCTTTCCCATTACACAAAAGATTTATTTTGACCTCGATCTCATGAAAAATATACGTTTCTGCCGGGTAATGAAGGTTTTTCGAATGCGACACATGGTGACATAATTAAGGGTTTTTTGGCAATGATTCACACTTAAATGATAAAATGTGTTCTATAGAGCTATTAGGGCTTGTGGTAACCCAACCCAGCAATAGTACCTAAATCGAAAGCCTTGTTTTGACTGACAGCATACTCACGACTGTTATAAATACAGTAATCATGGTAAAACCAGTTATTATTTCTTTACTAGATTAACCTAATTTTTTAAACCTAAACTGGACTTTTACTCTGTACAACACACCACCTTATTTAATATGGAAATGCCAATATAAATCTCAGTGAGCCCTCACCATCAAAACGCTTATTTCGATTCAAAATAACTAACACTCAAGGCGCAAAAATATATATTGGGATAGCAGAAGTACTCTTATGGGGAACGTTTTATACGGTCAGCGAAATGAGTACGCATTTTTCCTGCGAGCTATTTATAAGGCTTTCCTTATAACATCCCTCGTTAACAATAGAAAGCAATATCTAAAGCTATGATGCAGGAGGTGTTGTGTGTACTGACAATAGGCAACATCAATCTTGAGATATCCGATGTTTGGATAAAGGTGGGTTCATCGACCAATTAAATTTGATACAATTTACACCGCCATTATCCCATTTTTATTGAAAAAGTATCCCTTTTTCAATAAAAATGGGATAATATCAATTACAATTTCAGAATAAGTAACGCAAACATTTGTAGGTATTATGAAGATTAGAAACAAAAATGGTATAAAAAAACGTGAGACAGTAGAAAACAATGATTTCTTTATTCGCCTGAGGATTAAACTCGGAACATATAAGATGGCAACTTTTTAAAAACCAGTCTTTCAGACGGAGATTCTAAAATCTTAACCCACAACGAGATTCATCTACTAACGAGTACCTACAGTCATTTCGGTTTTGTGTCAGCTACATACAAATACTGTTAATTTCATTAGCTTAGTTAAATAAAAACAAATACCTCTAAAATCCAGCACTAGACCAAGTGTTTATAACTGCACTGATTAATTTCCCTCGAAACAAATTAGTTGGCCGCACAGCCTCGAATAAATTGTGGTCAGGCGCAGACCGAACTAAATCATCCAGTAACTGCACTATCTAAATATTTACATACAAAAAGGCTGATACATTTTATAAATGAGTCAAATTTTTCTACAGATTCAGATATATTTATTTCAGAGAAAAATGTATTTCGTAGAGACATTGCATCATTTTAAAATATGGTAAAAGCGGATCGTATCATTGTGAATAATGATTTATTGGACCTTTTCAATAGTAATTATATTAATATCCTACAGATTTTCGGTAATGGCTGTTCGTTTCAATCAGGCCAGGTACCCAGGAGATATTATAGTGCCCAGATGTGTGCGCAATACACATGTGCACTCTCTGCTTAGTAAACACATGAATTTTCATTAGAACTTACTACGTCAGTCGTAGTATAGTGCTAGTGGTCATACTAAACCACATCGGCCGACAACTATAGTGATTGGATGGTAATTTTAGTGAACGGCAAACTAATCATAGCAGTTATGATTGAACAATTATAATGATTACCAGCGTACGAGAAAGTGAGACCATTCCCCAGCCACGACAATTTCCCGGTATACTCGTACATATACGTTCTATAATCAGACAGTGACAATATCTAAGTTATATAAATTGCACTTGTAAAAAAGACAACTGTGAACCTGTGACAGACGAGGAATTGAACCCCGTGTCTTACGCAATCCGGACGTATGCCTGTACCACTCGGCCACCGTCACATTAACAGGCCTGTTGTAATATCTAAGTTAAAAAAAATATCTAAGTTAAGAATGATGATTTTTAAGAGATAGAATATTGTCAGTGGAGATTTTTCAAAAACTCCAACTCAGGGAAGTGTGGTGGTTTCTCTCTTGCTTACCACAAGCAGTTTACGAACCGGGGGTTTCTCGCCTCTTATTGCTCAGTCAAAAGCCTTTCCCGATATACTATATCTTCAGCCATCTGCCAGTACTGATGTTGCTGCTACTCCACACTAGGTGAACGCTTGTTTAAAGGCGGCTTAGTTTAGCATACTCTACACATATAAGTTTGTCTTTCAAGAATAAAGTTCGTACATTTCTGAAAGAGTGAATACTTGCATTGTACTTATACTTATATAATTTTATAGTTTATTTATTTAAGTTTATATGTATACTAAGTATAAATGTATTATTTATTTGAGTATATATGTATTACTACTTTCATTAGTTGTTTTTTCACTGCACCCGTTGCCGTCTTTCTGCATGACCTAAAGGTTTGACTAGCAGAGAATGCTTTTAGCATTAAGTGTACCTTTATACACTAAATTTGTGCAATAAAGTCTTTAAATAAATAAATAAATATAACATTAAGATCGTGTAACAATCTGGAAATCCTATGGTTACTTGTAAATGGATATTGTACTCGTGAACATTTATATCTCCTAATCCTGCATGGCTGCATTAGAATATATGACATGTCGGCTTAACCGGTTTATCCGAACCTACGAGGTCAAAATATACAGTGATATCTGTACAGTTACATGTGAAAATACGCTGTATTGCAGCTAGCTGGACATATATTGCCAGAGGCATTTTTTCTTATTTTTAATGATTTGACCACGATCACACCTGGTGGTAAGTAACGATGTGATCAAGGATGGATCATGTCTGACATACCAAGAAGATTTAATTTAAGCTCGGTCAATTTATTTTTCTTTCTCTCTAGTCGTTGTGTCTTTCATTGAACGTATAAAGTCATAGGGCAAACTCAGCATTTACTATAGCTCTAGACGTCATTCTTTTGTTTACACGACCGCCGGCGGCCAATCGATCACTGCTTTTGCTACCAATGTGTAATTATAATCATTTCCTGATTCCATATTATGTTCTTAGCAACTTACTATTTATGACTAACATTAGACCACTATTGCGTATCTAAATGCCCTTTGGGTCCTATTCAAACAGACGATAATCTGTTTTGAATTCTAGACGTCTCCATCACTGCCAACTTGCATGCCTTTAGTGTAATTCATCCATCAACATTTAAATGATCAATATTATTTATTTTTCCATTGAACAATATAGGTAAAGAAATGCTACTTTATTTATATGTAAAATTTCTAATACTCTCGTCGAGTACCATATCAACTCTATGGTAATTCGTGTACCATCATCGTCCGATTACGTTGCTAAAACACCTACATGTATTGTAATACAACAGTTTCATCTTCATACATCCATTGAAAGACTTGAGTCGAAATTAAGAGAAGAAATTAAGAACATAGCCTTCAGAATAAGGCTCCAACACATTGCAATACTAATCCCGCGCGAAGTGCGACACACGACACGACACGTGTCAGCTTAGTAGCTTACGCGACAAAATGGCCGCTGTTTTAGTTAGATGTGAGGGAAATTAAAAATTAAAGCTGCTAACTCTCCGGTTCTATGTTTTGGAAGTCAGAAATATGTTTTTTACTAGATACTTAATAAGTTTACTTATGAAAATTGAGGAATTTTTATCTAGAGACCAACATTTTATCATTGTTACTGTGGGTCACCTTTTGCAGGTAGCGGTAGTAGGAGTGTTATCTTTATACCATGTTTTTTATTTTATTTTTATCTTAATTTATATTCTCTACCGTACCTTTGTTTATTTGTATAATATGTTTATGCTCTCATTGTTTTGTTCTTATTACGATTTACTATTACTTTCGCAACTTCTGTTTGATGCATGTGTAAGAAATTTCATTTTTTATTTAAATTCGATATTTTTTTACAATCCTATTGTCTGTTTGGTTACATATAAAAAAATACATTAACTATTGATCTGATAACCATGAATACCTTAGTACTGCTCTGACCAGGCTCGTCATACCTTTGACAATGAAACGACTCTTAGGCGATTCTTTAATAAACTGACAACAAATCAAGTAGCTGTATCTAAAGCTGGACAATATTTCCTTCGTATTTTGACCTCATATCCAACGCTGGGCAGTCAAGCTTATCCGACACGACATTGCTACAGACGACACGTCTCGACACGACACATGTCGGCTTACCAAAGTCCCCTACTTTGAACGTTGACCAGAATATATTTCTAGCTATCGCAAATACCAAATGTTAGAATGGATATTTTATTAGTGAAGGTATTTTTTTTTTATTTAAATCACACACAATCAGATATTTTCAACCGCGTAACGATATTTAAACATTGGTTGAGTAAGCTATGGGCCTAAGTTACTACGAGTTACTACGCAATATAAAGGCTGCGATACACATGCATGTAGCTGTTACTTGCATGCCAGCTCCTTGCATGTGCCTTCTGCTTCTATGTGTATATTTACGCTTACTGGCATGCGATGTGAAGGAGGGAACGCGGGGCGCTTTATAACAGGCGCGTGTGAGTGTCAACAGTATGAATATGGGCATGCAAGGACGCATAATGCAAATCTTTCACATGCCAGTAAATGGCATGTGAAAGATTAGCATTTTGTGGTCCTTGGTCCTTGCATAGGTAGTGATCCGTTTTACATGCATGTATATCGCCGCCTTACGGTGCAGTCACTGGCACTGTCAATTAAACATGAAAGACAGAAACAACTAGAGTCAATAATACTTGCATTCGCCTTACATAGTAGGGCCTTAGCTTATGCGACATAATGTCCAGCATGTCCAGCATTGTACATCACGCACGATGTACGTCTGAGTCAGTGGAAAACTGTTTTTGGGGTTAATGTATTATTTTTATATTACACTGTGACTTCAGTGACTTGTCTGCAAAAATGTCGGCATTGCCATTTTTTTTTTCAATTACGTACACGATTCTCATGTCTCTATTCTTACTATCTGAAAAGGAAGTGTAGGAAAGTAGGTACAAAAATGTCGGAGCGAATCTTGTATGTTCATGGGAACGAACAGAATCATAAGGCGCTAAACATTTAATGTCCTCACCTATTATCACCGTCGCGTCACCATCTTAAGAGCCAAAATCTCTTGCACCTCGCCATGTCTTTTGTTTGAAGTGACATCTGTTTTTATCTCGTGTGTGCAACCGATTTTCATTGAAAAGTGGTAAAGCACGGGGGACTTTGACTGTACCTGCATACGAGTAAGTTTTAAGCCACTAACGATAATTTACTCAACATACTTGGATGTTCATAAGAAATAACTTGGATTTTTATGGCGCTAAAAATAATATTAGCAGTATATTTGAGTGAGTTGCTGTGGATGGAATCAAATTAGCGAATTCTTATCAGCAAGATGCAGTTTAACACTTTAGTGGACAGTAAACGCATGAAAGCGTGATAACAATATAATTTATAATATAAATTGCACTTGAAACTCACAGAGTCTACCTCGTCTGTCACAGAGTCACGGGTGCTTGTTACAAGTGCAATTTATATTATTAAGTTTGTATAGTGACAAAACACTATAAAAACAAACATCGACTATAAATTGATTTCTTTATCTTAATCGATTGTTAAAATATTTGTTAAAATGTTTGCCTTCGAATGTTGCGAGATTACTCTCACAACATTGATGAGGTCACGCAGCCTACGCGTTATAAGAAAGCGCTTGTAAAATACAACAGGCTTGTTAATGTTACGGTAGCCGAGTGGTATAGGCATACGCCCGGATAGCGTAAGACACGGGGCTCGTTTCCTCGTCTGTCACAGAGTCACGGTTGCTTTTTACAGGTGCAATTTATTTTATTAAGTTTGTATAGTGACAAAACACTATGAAAACAAATATCGACAATATAATTTATATTGTGTCTGGATAACTGTCTACTTAAGTGTTAAGTCATTACATTATGTGCTCAAAACCAGGTCTCCATTTCATATTTTCAATACCAAACGTCTCACCCAAAAGCAATTTGATAGGGTTCAGTCGTGCTAATCCAAAGACGGCATACACTGGACATGGCTTATTGGATTAATACGTGAGTCCACTCCGCTTGACTGAGCAGGTCTCGGACCTTACAAGACATGCTTGAAGTAGTTACAGATCTGTTGATTGTCTGTTGATGTTGTTGATGATCTGTTGATATTGTAAAACAGAACATTATTTAAAGAGCTGTCACGAAGGATTTGCAGGGCTACTCAATTGCAATCGTTAACGAGTTATATAAAATACTAGCTGCAGCGAACTTCGTTTCGCCCACAGCCCCGTCCCGCCCCGGCCCCGTTTTATGGGAATTTTCTTTGCTATAAACCTCACGGAGTCCGAAACCTTTCCAACGAATGCAAAACCGTGGAAATCGGTTCGTGCGTTCTGGAGTTATAGCGTCAGGGAGGAAATCTATTCTACTCTACTAAGTTGGTTCTTTGTATAAACACTGACTTAATTCCGCTTTGGAATATTCCCTTGATAATCACCGACAATATTTCAATTTCCAAAGTAAGTGCTTTGGTTTACATTTTATGCTTAACTGAATATCAAGATAGATTGTTTTCGGTCCCGTGTGAGTCATTTCCAGCTCGTGTGCTCAGGCCTTAGCTATTATTATAGCATTAAATTCGAACAAGACTGTATAATGAACTACATACTCTCATATTTATTTGTAACAAAGCGGTCCTGGCGAACTTTGTTTCCCCCATATGTCCTAGGTACTCGGTGCGGCGTCGAATAAAATGAAAACCGATTTACACGTTCGCGAGTTATAAGTGGTTTAACACTTAATAAAAGAATAAGAGTTATCAGAAAAAGATAGAAAAGAAAAGTGAAGATGGTTAATGACCAGATACACAATGGTAGAGTCATTTTAACTTAGAGTGAAAGTTTCAGAAACATTAAAGCGCTAATTAAACCCTGACATACCTATATGTCTATAAACATCCTCCTGTGATAACCCTGATTATGTGTTTATCAACATCTTGTGATTCTTTTGTTTGTGCGACCGCTGGAACCCTATCGATCCCTGAGCGTTTAACTACATATTTGTATAACATAAAAAATACAGTAGATAATTTTCATATAGAATTCGATAGGAGTGCTTACTTACTCAAGACTTTTTTTTAATCTTGTACATAAGTCTTGCATTATCAAAGAAATAGGAAGTAGGCTACCCATCTTGGCCACTGTGATTGGTAGCCAAGGGATTGGGTCATAAAAACGCAACATCGGATCTTAGCTCGTTTGGTATAATTATCTGGATTTCTTATTATAGCAACGGAAATTGGTTCGGCTATGGACGGGAAATTCGGTAGGATAATAACAGGATGTGTTGATAACGCAATACGGGGTAAACTAGACTGCGGTTAGGGTATAGGGTTAGGAGTATCGATAATCGAAATATCGATAGTCGATAAATTACAATCAATACCATTGACATCAAAGTTTGAAATTAAAGTTTCATAAATCGGAATGCTTTTAAATTACTATTTTCGATATCTACTAAAGCTTTTCATACTCTGTTGGAAATGTTTATCAGAACTTTACGTGTGAAATTATTGACTGTTGATTAAGCGTTCACCACTCGATGAATTTTTTCGTCTGTTTTCTACACATGCGAACTTATATATGGGCATATCAAAAATATTTGAATTCGTTTTGTCTATAATTGACCAAGTTCATCTTTGAGCTCTTTCACTTTCATCATTCAGGATAAGTAATAAGTTTCACTAAAGTGAAACTAACTTTTTGAGGAAAGAACATCTGAGACTACCTCATTATATCGATATTTTTTACAGTTATATCGATACTACATTTACATCACTAGCGAAAATAGGGAGTAAAGTCGTTATACATACAACAGCTGGGAATGGATTTAGTTCTGTGGTTGTTATGATAGACGACATGATAATGTACTTTAATGCATATTTGATAGCTTTAAGATGCCTTCATATGTTCTGAGCTAATGCATAATAAGGCACATATGTACAATACTTCCTCAGAATCTTATGTAACTTCCATCAATATTAAGGGACTTAATGATCCAGCCTGAGCAGAGGTCAAAGCTATACCCACCTGCAGCCTCACGCCTCCCATCCTCTGAGACATTTTCACCGGTTGGTGATCTTTCCTGGGCTGTCTGGAAGTCTCTCAATAGACTTCGGTCAGGTGTTGGAAGATGCCTAGAAAACTGGATGAGGTGGGGTTTCTCCGGAAATGACAAGTGTGACTGTGGCGCGGTGCAGACAATGGCCCATCTCCTGCCCTCCCCCAAATGTTCTAGCTCATGCACGTTTCAAGATTTAGAGCAGGCAAACTCCAACGCAATCAACGTTGCACAATACTGGGCGAAAATATTATGATTTGTTACCAGTCGACTCGAAGAAGAAGAAGATTAAGGGGCTGTTCTACAATAGAAAAGTTCATATGAGTGACTTCATGCAAAATTTTCTTTATTTTATCCGTTGATTATTATTTATTTTCGATTGTGAAACAGGCCTTAATATCTTAAGCAGCCGACAAATATCGATATTCCAATATTTAATTAGTTTTTCTTTGCTTGCCGAATATTGTAAACAATATTTTTATAACTTTTGAAATAAAATTAATGAATGAAAGTCATTAACTATTTGATTATAAAAGATTTCAGTGTTTCCCTGATTAGATTAAGTTGACTGGTAGAGAATGCTTTTTGCATTATGTTTGCTGTACTTGTGCTTGAATTTGAAAATAAATAAATATAGCTGAGGCTTAATCATACTTTACTGTAAGCACGTTTTTTTCTGATTAATTTTGATATAATTTAAATGTTGCTTATAAGATTTATTTTATTGCCTTTAAGATATAGAAAGTCAACGCAACCACACCTTACCATGGTGCCGTATCTAGGCTGGCCTAAATTGTAATTTTACTTGTCACAACATGTACCCAAAACTTTGTAAAAGCTTTGATAATAACAAGTTTAATAAAAACTTTCCAATCATACGAAACGAGACCCAGAATCCATTACTGCCAGTTCAAATATGAATAGCAGAAAGAACAAAGTGAGCTGTCCAAAGATTTGCTACAAATATCAACCCTTTTCACTTATACCCTTTGCGTCGAATGCCCCAAGTTGGTCGGACCTAATAATGAAAGTTCCTGGGCCGGACAATATGAAAACAAGCGTGTTTTGTTTTTTGAGATTGTGGTTCGGTATAGTTTTTAGATTTATAGAAACTGAACTAAGCAAAGTAGTTACTACAATCTCCTGAATGTAACAAACGCTTTACTGAAAACCTCATCAAAATCTGTTTAAGGTGCTCCCTCACCGGGAGCATTAGCGTGTGATGTAACACTTAAACACTTTGAGCATTACATTACAATATTCAGGTGGCGCAGCGGTGAGAGGGTCGCATTTTAAAGCGACGGCTGCGCCGGAGATCCCAGGTTCAATTCCCGGGTCGGGCCAAAAATATGTACCGGAGTTTTTCTGTTCAGAAATTCTCAGGGTAGCCCGGAGTTAGGAAGTTGGCGGTGTTTCACGCCCGTGCCTCGGAAAGCACGTTAAGCCGTTGGTCCTGCGCCTAATCTCTCTCCGGTCGTGTCAGATTGCTGTCCCAACGGGCTATGAGAGTGAAAGGAATAGAGAGTGCACCTGTGTTTGCGCACACACTTGTGCACTATAATATGTCCCGCGCAGTCGGTTAGTCGTTGTGACTGGCCACCGTAGTCGAAATCGGCTAGGGGGACTATTATTATTATACATAAACAATAATATTCTTCTCCTTCACTGATGTAATGCTCGACTCTGTAACGTTACATTACACGCAAATGTTCCCAGTGAGGGACGATTTATCCGGCACCTTTAGCCGAAAACGAGACAATCGCGGGCAAACATATTTACATACATACATACACAGAAGCAAACCGGTCAAACTGTTACACAATACTGCGCCTAAGCTCAAACAAAGGCTTATTTAAAAAAAATAAACATAACAAATATCAAGGCTCTAGGTCAACGTTCTTGTGAATCTAAGAATCAAAAATTCAAAATTGAATCAAAAACAGAAGTAATATGTCAATCCAATAAGCTATATGCTCTTTATATCTTACGTATCATTGTCTTCTTCTTCTTCCTAGCAACTGTCCCCTCTGGTGACGGGGTCTGCTTTCCGACTGTTCTTCCGTATCATATCTTACGTATCATTATTGTAACCTCTAAAATGTAACTGTACATCGGCCGCTTGTAAAATAAGTAGTGAGTATAATTTCTGCCCAAAGAGCCCTAAAAATGGATCCGCAAGTTAATAGCGTCGGCAAACGTTCGGAAGTTGTTCCGGAGAAATAAAATCCACATGCGAGGGGATGCCTTAATGAGGTTAATAGCTATTTTGTCGATTATCTTTCGAATAGCAGCAGTTGGTTAAAGGCCAAAGTGGTGGAGAAATTAGCCCCTTGTGTGTTGTGCTGATGGTTTATCTGGCTTTTGGCTTATTTATTGACGAAGACGTGAATGAAAATAGCGGTCCAGCGATCCACAGTTGCAGCAGTTTTGTTACTCAGCAAAGAGCAACCTACAACGTGGTCATAGGTAGATGGTTTTGCTTGGCATAGCTTGTCTACAAATCTTACAATTGTACATCTTTTTTTATTTATTACAAGGGTGTTTGGATACAGTATTTCCTTATGAAAAAACCGGTTAAGTGCGTGTCGGACCCGCGCACTGAGGGTTCCGTGCCACCCTTAACTGAATTCAGGGTCCACTTACTTTCACTTAACGAAAACATCACAATATATTGCGACAGCAAAAATAACTTTGTTTTTCATAGTGTTTGTATGAAAGACAAAGTTATATTTGCGGTTGATAAAAATGTGCAATATCTCAAAAACTACTGGTTCGATCTCCTTCAAACCAATTTTCGTTGCAAGTTTTTGTTGAGATCTACAACATATATTTTTTTCAAAATTGTCACTTTCTTAGTTCAAAAGTTAGATGGGGGGGGACGCCCATTTTACCACTTTGGAAGCGTCTATATCTCAAACCTTACACTTTTAGAAAAAATCGTTTTAGAAACCTCAACATCATTTTAAAAGACCTATCCATAGACACCCCACACGCATAGGTTTGAGTAAAAAAAATTTTTTAGGTTTTAGTTTCATGTATGGAAGCCCCCCCTTAAATATTATTTTTTCTTATTTTTTGTATCTGAATCGGAAAGCGGTGAACAAAATACACCTACCTACCAAGTTTCAGCTATGTGATGCTTATAGTTTCAGAATAAAGTGGCTGTGACATACGGACGGACAGACAGACAGACAGACAGACAGACAGACAGACAGACAGACAGACAGACAGACTTGACGAAACTATAAGGGTTCCGTTTTTTGCCATTCGGCTACGGAACCCTAAAAATGACACATTATTATCCTACTTCTTTCTACGGCAATGTGTGAACAAAGTGACGTCCTTTTTGCCTATCCGTAGAAGATCTTCCTTACTAATCTTGTCACTTTTGCCTCGATAAAGCACATTGAATACAGATCCCGAATTAGCTTTTTGCCAGTATTTTCTTCGTCCCGAACAATTTCCCTTTTACTCTGATAACCTGACCGTTTGGTTCCATTTGATTGCGCAGTTAGATTAGATCTGTATCTTTGCCTTTGATTCCCTCATTAATGCTATATAAAAGGTAGGGGTTTTAGACGCGTGTTTAAAATACAAGGTCTCACTTTATTAGTTACGTGCCTATTGATTCTGAATATAACAGCTTTAACACGAGAGTATAAGAATTACGCGGTTTGGGTCGTGACAGTGATAAAAAATTGGTCAATTAGATCTATTATAAGATTTTCTGAATTGACTATTTATCTGAACTTTTTTTCTGTAAATCGTTGTTGACAGTTTGATAGACCCATTTTTTGTAATAAATTGTTTCGTATGTGAAAATGATCAATATATGTCAACGTATTTTAGTTATTGATTTCCGTTTATTATAAGCAGCTTTGTTTTTAACCACCCACAACCGTCGTGTCCAAAATTTTTTTCACAAACTCTTATCAAATTCTCTCACAGAACGGACATAGACTAAACGGCTAGCAGGTGTATGCATTATTGCACCGCAACGTCAAGTGTAATTTTTCATTGTCATCGCCTCTTATTTTTACAGTGCATCGGGGAAAATTCCGGGAGAAATATGGCAACACTTGTTCCCGGGTAAATGGTCGCGATGTCAGCTGTAGCTCAGTGGCAGAAGGAAATGGAATAGAAGGTTCAGTTTTAGTATGTGTGAGAGGGAGTAAAGAGAATGATGATACTACTAAATTGTATTATAATATACGAATTGTATTTAAAGTTTTGTCAAAAAATATAAAGTCAAAA
This sequence comes from Pyrausta aurata, assembly GCA_963584085.1. Classification (NCBI taxonomy): domain Eukaryota; kingdom Metazoa; phylum Arthropoda; class Insecta; order Lepidoptera; family Crambidae; genus Pyrausta; species Pyrausta aurata. The sequence goes on along the minus strand of OY757267.1, from coordinate 11,360,142 downwards.
TTTTAATTAAACATCATGAGGAAGGCAAGCAAATGAATGGCTTTTGTTACACCATCAAACGTGCAGAATCAAGAAGAAGAAACGAACGAACTCTTAAAGAAGAACTTACTTTTGAATAAGTAATATCAATAAAAGTTTGAATTTTGCATCAACTTTTACCAGGATACCTACTTATTTATCTGCTTTTCAATTGATTATTATTATTATTATCGAGGAGAGCCTGTGATGTCCCACTACAGGGCAAAGACCTACCTTTCTTCCACTCTCCACGATTTTGGGCATTTATTTCCCAGTATTTGTCGTATACGTCTAACTCGTCACGACATCGGCATCGATTGTTTTTTTCGTATGATGAATACAAAATATTTTTTATATGTAACAAGAGATTGATTTTTTTACTGTTAATATCTCTCAAAATATACTACAACCATTTGAAGCCATCAATCAATAACCTCTCCACTGGTTTTTAATCGTGTCCTGAACCAAATGTCTTCGCATTCAAAGCGTCTTGCCCAATAAACGGGGCCATTGTGAAAAAACGTGAAAGAAATAAGCTTACTGAAAATTCCAGGCACAAACAGAGAAACTGCTGAGACGGACGAAGGAAATCAAATAATTTTAAACAAAATACCCGCCTACTAAGAACGAGAATTCTGAAAGAATAAATGGAATACAGAAGTGTCATTTCTTTGAACGACTTACATTTATAAAAATAGTTGAGATTACTTGATACCAAATGATGTTAAATATTTGAATTATTTTTTTGGTTGCAAAACAGGCCTTTATTATTTGAAGGCGACCGTAATAATTGTTCGTACGTTTTGAAAAATAAAACACATAAGCTTAAAACGAACTACGAACTCACGGTGCAATTTCCTCCCGAGTTAAGAATGAAGTGACTTCATAAGATCTAAGAAATCATGGAAGTTCCTTTTAAATACTTGTTATGATCTTTCCATAAGTCATACTATAATCTTCTAAAATCATTACTTGCTTGCATAAGTCCTTATTTAGTTATAGCTTTTGCCCGCGACTTCGTCCGCGTGGAATAGTGACTTCTTTCTCCCGTTTTTTACACATTTACCACTATATCTTTGCTCCTATTGGTCGTAGCGTGATGTTATATAGCCTATAGCCTTCCTCGATAACTGGACTATCCAACACAAAAAGAATTATTCAATTCGAACCAGTAGTTTCGGAGATTAGCGCGTTCAAACAAACAAACAAACAAACTCTTCAGCTTTATAATATTAGTATAGATGAAAATAATAGCTCGTAAAATACTGATAGTGTGAATTATTTACAATTCACCCCGCCGGCGGGACTCGAAAACGTTTAAACGTTCTCCACGGATGCAAAACGCTTCCACCAGCAGAACACTGTTTACGTTTCCGCCCCACTGATGTCGCTAGCGTCTGTGGAAATAAAGAATCCGCTGCGGCTATTCAGCTGAAAACAATTGAGACCGCATCGCTCGACCTGCGGGCCACGCATTGGAGTAGGGTGACCAGATAAAACTAGCGGTCCCAGCGAACTTTGTTTGTTTCAACCCTGACCTCATCTCCGTTTTATGGTCTGATATGGTGATATTTGGGCCCAAGGCAAATCCAACAAAGTAAAAATCATTAAAATCAGACCACCGGTTCTAGAGTTATAGAAGAAGAATATTATGTTGCACTACCAAAATTTTTACATGAGATGATGAAAAAAAATATTTACAAAATCGTGTTTTACACATGTATTTAAATAAATAGTATGTAAATATGCGCCAGACAACACACTAATTGTCTTAGTTTTCGAAGTAAGGATTTTTCTTCCTTGTGTTACGAATGCCAGACAATGATTATGACGGGTCGTTTTCTATAAATACTTAAATACATATAAACATCCATGATTTAGGTTCAGATGTTGGTGCTCATCACATAAACCCCTTGCGGGATTCAAACCCGCGATGTATGTACAGCGTAAAGTTTACATAATTTTACAGGAAATGTGTTATATCTGTATTTCACACTTTTCATATTTGACTTACTTGGCTTATGGTCCTATGTCCCCTAGATGGGGCAGAGGGCGTCCACAACAGTCCTGCTTCGCGTTCGGTCTTACATTATACATACCCGTCTTTCAAGTAGATAAACTGGTCAAGACTCGATAAAAAAATAAGCTGTCAATCATGTGTGTGTGACGTCTTAGTCACGTGACATCACACGCATGCGCGGTGTCGGATTACACTTACGTAAACACACGTAACTTCTTGGAAGGACAACCGATTACAATTCTGTAAAGAGGGTATTGTGACTGAATGTTATGCCTTTACTTGTGTCAAAACAAATAAAAATTTAAGACGGGTAGTTATTTTAAAATGGGCCATAATAAAACAACTACCCGCCCATAACGACAACATTTGTTATTGTTGTCGTAAGTACTAAAATAATGACGTAATATAAATAATCTTTCAACCGAAATCGTCTACGAACCGCAAACATTCAATCCACACACAAAAACACGCATATGTAAAATGTTTATTTTGAAGTATCACCACTTGAAATTTCGAGAGTCAAGTTTCAAGCCCCTAAACAGTCTATGGTCACTATTGTTGCCAAGTGCCATACTCCTTAAAGTTGTTGTTTTCGGCTGTTTTTGGTGCTTATTGTATAGGATTCGGTCTCATCTATTCAAAAAAGTCAACATAGCTAAGATCTGATCAATAATACCGCCACAGTACGAGTTTGAAACACTCCATAGGCGAGACCACCCGCCGGCGTGTGGTTGGGCCTATCGGGTCAGAATGTGTCAAATTTGTTACCACCCGCCGGCGTGTGCCACGGTCCCCAACCGTTAAACATATGTGTGAAATGTATTAGTAATAAATGTAATAGACATGCCTGGCCTACGAATAACTTTTACAAGTTTTAACCCTAAAACTTGTAAAACAAAAACTCCACCATCAAGAGCCTAGCTCTTATAAATACTAGAGCTAGGCTCTTGATGGTGGAGTTTGTATTAGGTTATACTAGGTTTTATTAGGGTTGATCATCTTCCCCCTCGAATAGAGCACGCCTTGCCGTGGCGAGGGGGCTCAGTAGCCTGTCGCAATCCAGCGGCAGGTGAAGCCAAGATGCTCTGTGGAGAGTGCCGCTGCGACTGTTCCCGTATCGGGCGGCAGGGGCACTAGTGAGTCGCGTCTGTCTCGCATCGAGCGGCGGCTCACTGAAAGTGATGGGACTCCCAGCACCCTTCTGGCTTATCAGAGGAGGCAGGGGATGTCCTTAGGACTCTGGTCCTCTTGGCGAGCCCGGCGAGCAGTTACCCTGTCGTCGGGCGTGGATCCGTCTGGAGTGGGATGAGATCTCCTCACCCCACTCCGTGGAGATCCGCCCTCCTGCTTAGAGGGCGGACGTTGCCGCTGGCAAGGGTCGCGGAACTGTTGAGATACCGCGGCCCCTGCTGTCACAGCCAACAAATGCGTCGGGCGTCGTCAGGTTTTAGTGGGTATACCCGAACTCGGGGGAGTCCCACACACGCCTCTCCGTTCCCCGACGGAGAGGTATGGTGCGTAAAAGCATTTCCTGACGTTAAAAAAAAAAAAAAAAAAACCTATACATACTTGAAACACACTTTGATAGAGTATGAAAAACTCACTTCACTCATTTATTTCACATTATTACAGGTACTGGGTAGGTATCATACTTTTAATGGAACAAACATTCCTGATTTGTTCTGTATTTACACAAAGCATAGACACCCTAAGAAGGGAGGGTGGGCAATTCTTTCCTCGCTCCGTTCGTAATTGGCCTCCGAACGTGAGGACTCGATAATGGCACCAGCAAATGAGGTTTTCATTAGTATACTCAAATGTGCTGTTCAGTCCCTAATTGTGTTTTTTCTTGCCTGTTTTCCGAGAACCTTGAACTTCGGGGTTATTTTTGTTTTCAATAGCGAAATGCACTTGAGAAATTCAAGTTGTATGACGCATGAAACGTATAAGCATGTATAGGTAAATATAATTTGACAGTATTTAGAAGACATTTGTTCCGCTGGCTTAGCCACCATAATTTCTATAGTCTAGATGATTTTTTTAATAAAAAAAGAATTTAGGTTTAGAAGGCAATTTCAGTATACTCAATGAGACATTTGAACTAAATATTATATTTATCATATTTTATTGTATCCTGTCATTTGCATGCTAATTTATGTAGCCCAGATATGTGATTATTTTATTTACCTACTGTAATTTGACAACTTTAGACAACGCACCCTGCGTATTGCGATGCAGTTTTGACAGTTAAACAGCTCTGCTTTACCGTCAAATTAGGAATTCTCATTGCGATTTCGTATTACATTGATAATGTAACAATATAAACAATGTAACAATATAAATATTAATCAATACAATATAAATCGACGACCGATTTGGCGCAGTGGTTAAGAAATTGGCTACTGGGCCAGAGGTCGCGGGTTCGATCCCCGCACATTACAAACATTTATGTGCATGAACATATCTGTTTGTAGTGGTCTGGGTGTTTTCTATGTATAATATGTATGTATTTTACAAAAAAAAAAGTATTTAAGTATGTTTATAACCGTTGTCTGGTTACCATAGTATAAGCTTTGCTTAGTTTGGGACCAGATGGCGCTGTGTGAAATGTCTAAGGATATTTATTTATTTATTTATTATTATTTAATAATATTCATACCACTGTAGTATTATTATACTATTATTATATTGATTATATTCTTTTACACTGAGTGGGAATTGAACTGCCTCGGAATTGAACGGATTATGTTGGATAAATAATTTGATAGCTACTGTTTGATGACGATTGAATATGTCACAGATTTTTTAATCTAAGTTAAGAGATGTTATGAAAGCGATACCGATACAAATATTAATATGTTATGGTGGCCTAAAAGCATTTTATGAAGAACAAAATTATGTAGGCCTTATTTTCAATCAGCACTCAGTTAAAATCACGCCGGCAACAGTATTAAAGTAAAAGTTTTTTTTTTCCCAAGGGACAGTTAATCTTTGCTCTCGTAGTCCGAATGACGAAAGTGTAAAGTTATCATTCCCTTATTACTGCAAAGCTTTAAAAGGCAGGTTACTCAGTTAAACGCGACTTTCTAGCATCGTTAATGAAAATTAAATTTTAATAAAGCAAACGGAGCTTGGTCGAGTTTTCCAGCCGTTTTCATACTAATTATTGCCGGCGAAAAAGTGGATTAACATACGTCTACTGCACAGTGGAAATTAACTCAGTAGGTCTTACTAAAGCACATAAGGTAAATTACAAAAAAATAATGTGAGATTAAATCAGAAATGAGGAGATACGTAGAAGAACTAAGGTAACGGACATAGCCTTGCAAATCAGTAAGCTCTAAGTAGGCAGGGCACATAGCGTGAAGAACTGATGCCCGTTGGGGCAGGAAAGTTCTAGATTGGAGACGTTTCGACCAAAAGCGCAACGTAGGACGTCCACTGACAAGATGGACAGACGACCTTTTAAATATTGCAGGATCACACTGCAGACCGCTCACAACCAATCGTTGTGGAAAACCGTGGGGGAGGCCTTTGTTCAGCAGTGGACGTCTTTTAGCTGATAATGATGATGATAGCAAAAATGTAAAGCCCTAAATATAAAAATAGGCACATGAAAATATGATGTAGTGGGAGTAATACTTTACCACAAGTAAGGGGGAAATTTCGATGATAGACTGATCTTCCTCTCTACCGTCTTATATGTACCTGCAACAAAAGCAATAAATGTTTATTTAATTGCGTATTTAATCAGTCAGGTATCAAACGACTGCCGGGAGTCGCATAATAATGGAATTTCTATTGTGTCTCGTTCACACATACTTGACGAGTTAAACATAGCTGGTATTATTTATTGCGATTGTAAATAACAACTGTGTCAGACGCATAAGCGCATGGGCGCATGCCTATACCACTCGGTTACCAACACATTTGCAAGCCTGTTGAATTTTGCAATGCGTCATGCATGCATGCTGCGCTATTTTTTACAAGTTTGTACAGTGACAAAAAACTATAAAACAAAAATTAATTAGTAGCACTGTTAATAGTTAATGAAGTGGCCAAGTTGTTTTCCTGGCCTCTATCCATTAGGTTCGTATCTCGGGTCAAGTCTTGAGAGTGCACTTAGATTTTAGCGCATATACCTGTACTTATGTTTTGTTTAGGGGCCGTCCATTAATCACGTGAGGCTCAAAAGGGGGGGGAGGGGGTACGAAAAACATCACAAAACATCACGAGGGGGGAGGGGGGGTCTCGTTAGATATCACGTGTATTAATTTTATTTATTTTTTGTCAAAAAGCGCTATTTCTGAACCGAAATTTTGAACGGCGCGAAAATTTGAACGATTTGTAGTCTAATGTCCACGAAACGCCCACGCGTATCCTCACGCTACGAGGGAGGGAGGTTCTCTGCGTAGTGCGCGAGGATGATGATGCCGAGTGGCTTGACGAAACCGAAGTTAATATGTCACAAACCTCTTTGCCAATAACAACTTCCAGTGAAGAAGAAGCTTTACCAGTTGTAACCTTAAATGAAAGTCTTAAATATTTTTTTCCAGTCAAAAATAGCCTTTACATAGACTTCCAAAAAAATACACGTGATCCAGGGGAAGGGGGGGGGGGGGGAGTGGTCCCAAACCTCACCAAATATCATCAGGGGGGAGGGGGGGGTCAAAAAATGAGAAAAACGACCTCACGTGATTAATGGACGGCCCCTTATGGCATTGCAGTATTTTTCAACAAATCAGCTGTGAGCCCACTGTACACTCTTGCATTCTGGCACACGACGTACGGAATACACTGCTAAAATTAAACATTATTCACAAAAATGTGGGAGACCATTTATTTCACCTTTCGAGTTGGTGCGCTCGCCCAAACTTGTGAACTAACGCCATCTGTAAATGGTTATGAAGGGAGTATTTTCACTTGTCGGCATAGCTGGAATATTTTAGTTATATGTTTCTGGTGTTTTTGGCAATTTTTTTAAGACTAGCTAGTTTATACGACTGACAGAAGCCGCTGGATGTCCACTTACTCGTAAAACTTCAGGCATGATTTGAGTCAATTGTAATGGTTTTTTGAAATAAATTACAATTTGCGTACTGTGAGAAAATACCTAAAAACATAAAGAATCATAGATTTTCAAAATTCAGTTATACAATATATAAGCTCTACCTTGCAATTTTATTAACAATCATGTACCTCTGTTACCTGAAATAAATGTTTATTTTATTGTCTCTCAGTTTCTATTACGTTTTAAATCAACAATAATACTTAATTTAAAATGAGTAAAAAATTATAAGATTTTGGCAGCTTATTAGTATTCCTCGGGTGTTGAGTAGCAGCAATATCAGTACTGGCAGAAAGCTTAAGATATAGTATATCAGGAAAGGCTTTTGAATAGGCATTAAGAGACGAGAAACCTCCGGTTCTTAAACTGCGATGTGGAAGGCAAGAAGGAAACCACCCGACTGTCTTCCCTAATTTGGAGTTTTTAATGCAAAAACTCCACCGAAAAGAGTATATGCAGTAGAAGTATCCACCTATACAGGGTTAATTAAATAAGCTGATCACCTCTTGCATTTTCACAAGCAGCTTCTCCACAACAATCCCAACAACATTTGTTCGACGACTTTTCAAAATTAATAGTTTTTAAAATTTAATTTTTCCCATACAAAAAATATTTATTAACTCTAAATTTGCGGAAATAGTAGGTAGTTAGTACCGAAACGTTGAATGAATGTAGGCGGGGCGAGGTAGTGGCGCCTCGGCGTTGTTATTTTAGGTACATCATACAGAGTAGTAAATAACAGAGGGAATAAAATTTGTTTTGTTTTACATTTTTGTGTTATTTATCAAGATTTGTAAAAAGTCGTAGAACAAAATATGTGGTTGGGATTGATGTTGAGAGGCTGCCTGCAAGAGGTGATCAGCTAATTTAAATTAACCCTGTATATAAAAAAAAAGATTGATAAAAACTCTATCACACACCGTCAATATAACAGATGGATGTATGTTTGTTTGTAACTCCTTCACGCAAAAGGTGATTAATGGATTTTTATACTAATTAACAAATAACGTAGTTTATACACTGGAATAAAACATAGGCTACAATTTTCGCGGGTGAGCCACAGGGAGCTACTATTTTAATACTTTTCCCATTTTGGGCGGATTTGCCTCAGCAAAGCCGCATTTCGTCATAGTTAAACATACAAGTTTTTTCTCCAAACCAATATGTCACGCCACATCCTCACTCTAGATGAGATTTGCCACGACAATAGCTCATATTTTATTCATGAGTCGTCGAGGTCTATTACTCATGGTGTAAATTCTTTATTGGAATAAGGGATTTTCGGGAACCTAAGTAGATGGGTAAAATCTATTTTCAAAAATCCTGTAGGTTGAATGTTGTTTTTGAATTCAAAATTGTTAACTCAGATGTTTTGTTTAGTAACAAGCATTTTATTCAGATAACTTTTTGTTAGTTCATTACAAAAATCTGTTTTTTGTAGTTTTTTAATTGATGGTGCTGCTTATTTAATAACAATATTTTACTAAAAAGCTCGTTATCAAATATTTTTTACTAAACTAAATGTAGGAACTTTAAAAATGTTTGAGCTTTATTGATGTGCAAGAATAACCTCAGTTATATTTTAGCAACTTAAAATAGGCAAGCCTTATTGGCTTGTGATTTTATCATTTTTTGGATTTTTATCAAACCTTACTTTTTTGTTTTATATTGCAGACATTTTAAATATCCAGTCTTATGACCGTAATCTTACAGGATATTAAGTTAATACATTAAATAAATAAATTCGTTTGGATGTTACGATACCACGGACAGATATACAGATACACAAACAGACAAGTTAAACTTATAACGCCCCTCTCTTTTTGCGTTGGGGGTTAAAAATGCGGTTGATGGATCTATTCATGTCTACCTAATCAGATCTCAAAACTCCAAGTCATACTATTTGGAAAATACATGAACTAGCTGAATGCCATTCCTTACTTGAATCTAGGTTATAAATCACGTTAGGTACAAATCACCCTGCACACATTTTATGTAAAATCAAGTGACACTCTAGTAGCGCGAAGACGGCCATCTTGAATTCCAATGATAATATCCGGGTTTTTAAATAACTTATAAGCAATCGCCATGACATGAGCAGTTTTCTTGTCATAAAACGTTTTTTTTTCATAAACGGGATGGCATTCTCCTTTAGGAATTTATTATTTACTTTAAGAATATATTTATATACAAATTATATAGCAGTGATTATATAACTTCGGCATCGCTACCAAAGCGCTGCCACCACTGCGCTACGAGCATCAAGGACACCTACGAGGAGAAAAATGGGAAAATTTCCTACAAGATCGGGGAGATTTGACTATGCAGGATCTGACGACCGTTTTTTACATCGTCCAAAATGTCCTTGTCGCACTGTATATTATTATGGCAATAGCATGTCCACGGCAGCTGTTGACTCTTATATAGGAGCCGGTTACGTCGATGACAAGTATCCATTCATACAGGTAAGATTCATAGCTTTTTACGTCGGATATTTGAAAACACTGTTGTAAAACTAAAGAAGTGATTCAGTTACGTAATATCACTGCGGGTTGTTTACGGGCTATTTACAGTTGCAATGTCCGGTCTGTCCGATCCGGTGTCCCGTCTAACCGGACTAGACGGGGCTGCGGCTTAGAACTATGATTAAATAATTTTAGGTGACTAACGGCCAGAATAACTAAGTAGAATTGAACAATAATAACTTTAGCCAGATTATTATTATTTATTTATTATACGAACGACATTGTTAAGGTCACAGGATAAGGCTATATGCAAGCAGCTACTGGTCTCTTTGGAAGCAAATGTCAGCAGTCGACGTCTTACGGTTGAATATTGTCTAAGGGTTCCGTACCTAAAGGGTTAAAACGGGACCCTATATTACTGAGATTTCATCCATCCATTTGTCACCAGGCTGTATCTCAAGTACCGCTATAGCTAGACAGTTAACATTTTCATTAAAAAATTAAGGGCAATACAACAATGGTACGGAACCCTTCGTGGGTAAGTTCGACTCGTCCTTGGCTTTTTTAAATTATTTGTCAGGCATTGATGATGTTGAAAATCTTCTACATAATATCTCTTTGGAGTCTCTTTGGTCAGTTAGGTCATATACAAATTTTATTCTAAAAATACTAAAATAATATAGATACGTTACCAGTGGGTAGGTGCTCGTAGCGCAGTTGTGGCAGCGGTTAAGTTAAGCAACTTACGGCGCGGTCGGTGTTTGGATGGGTGACCATTCCGACCATATAAGTGACGTACATTACGAGCATCTCCGTGCTTCGGAAGGCACGTTAAGGCGTTGGTCCTGGCTAATATCGATTGGTATTAGTCGTTAAGCCTAGTCAGAGGCCCTCTGGGCGACTTGATAAAATCTGACAGCAAGGTTGGTCGCTTGCCTTGCAAACACCCCTCTGCCAATCTGCACTGAGCCCGCGTGGTGTAATATGGCTCATACTGCCTCACATTTGAGGTAAGGCCTTATTCCCAGCAGTGGGATGCTTACATGCTAACTCAACTTAACTAACCAGTGGGTATCTATGCCACATAGCCCAGTTTTCTGTTCCTTAAATTGACTGGTTCTCGACAATTTTCATGAACTGTAGCTCAACTTTTGTATCCCTATTCTAAATTGTCCCTTGCAAACGAGTTTTGGTCTAAACATGCCTGTAATTTCGCCTGAAACATAAAATAAATATATGCAGAGAGACCACACATATTGATAGCATAAGTGACCGTAGCGAGTGACGACACGAGTTGATCTATCCATTTTACTATCGGATGTCATCCATTTGTGTCATAAATCTTTTATCAAAAATTATTAGTAGTCGTAGCGAGTATTCTGCAGTCGTAGTAGTTATAGTCATCGTCCCTTATCGTTTATCACTGCTACCCTTGGTTAAATTAAAATCAAGATCAAACCATACACACGCACGTGGCTTTACTTATTTTTTACCATTCTTTTTCTTTTTTCGTATTTACCTATGTCTTTTAAACCACAATGCATTCGCATGCGACTGAACGATATCGACAAGGATGCAACTATCACATCTAGCTATGTTAGAGCGAGACATAGCATATACCAAAATTATATATACCTATTATAAGTTATCACATCAAATCAAATCATTTATTGCATGTCACATTACTTATTGAGATGGTATATAAGTTTTAAATATTATATAAGTCTCATGTTTTAATAATGGTGCCATATTTTTTTAATTCTCGTTCCATCTTAGATTCCGTCTTAGTCGCACTTGGCTTGGTGGAATCAAGAGCATGCCTATACGAAATATAAATTAAAAACTCTTTTGAGCAACTTGTTGCTTCTGAATCTATTTTAATTATGGACTAAGCGTTCTAGATAAAGTTGGGCGTGATTTGCGGTTTGGGCCTAACCCTGTCAATTCAGGCTTACAATGTAGTATTGTAGTTCTAGAAAGTGGCAAGATTGTAGACACGTTCTTGTAACTCAAGTAGGTATCGTTTAAAGAACTTCGTATTCTTAATTAGATGTTGCTTTTAACTTGAAGGTGAACTTTGCTTAAAATAAAGGGTATTTGGAAAGAGCTATAAAATAGACGAAATAATTTCATGAGATAAAAGATTTTCCAAACTGTTTTAGTTTTTCAGGCATGCTATTAAACTACTTTTGGATATAAGAAGAACAGCCGTATATTTGCTCACTAAAACTAATACGATTATTAATATGACTGAAGCTAAAGTTATATATTTTTTTTAATCACAGAAATTACTTTATGATACCTAAAGGTTTGACTGGCAGAGAATGATTTTAGCATTAAATCCACCTTTGTATACCATTATTTGTGCAATAAAGTATTTAAATAAATAAATACAGGCAAGAAACTAAGCGAAAAAATCATGTTTTACTCCCGAGTACCTAACACAGCGCTGATACAAAATATATTTTAAACAAAAACGCGGGCAGCGCCGTCAGTTTTGGGCACATTTAATGGAATTACGCCCAAAATGTTATGTTATGGTAATGTAATCAGGGCAAGTTAGCTTTATGCGAAGGGACCGCCCTTTAAAAGGGTCGGAATGTTCGGGGTTTTTCTTAGACACATGCTAGGACCATATGCTGGTAGGAATTAAAGTTACGTTAATATTTTAAGCTAGATACAGAGTCAAAAACATAAATCTTTACTAATATTAAAAAGCTTAAGAGTTTGTTTGTTTGAACGCGCAAATCTCAGGAACCTCTGAGGCGATTAAAAAAAATATTTTTATGTTGAATAGCTTATTTAGTTGGCTAGTTGATTGATTGATAACCAACTGACACATTATTAATAGAAAAAAAATCCTCCCAACATTTGTGTACCACGTCTCATGCAAGTCAATTCTTGGACTTTATTTAAAACAACAGGTTTTTGACGATAAATGACAATGCATTAGGTCGCAAACAAATTTCGCAAAAAAAGTTACAAGGATTTGTACCGATATAAATAAGAAATTGTGTATGCACTGTCATGTAACTAACTACCAAATTCACCTGGAATAGGCACCAGCCCCACACACGTTTTGTTTATAATTAAACCTAATCTTGGTATTTATCATTACTCTGTAGTCGTTAGACATGAGTGTGCTGGGAAAACAATAATAATATTAAAACTACTTTTGCATGTTATACTCGTTTTAGGTTAGTTGAGATGAGGCCTTTAGTCTAGCAGTGGGACGTCACAGGCTAACTATACTTTACTTTACCGTTGCATACCGTAAAATTTAGGAATCCCACTTGCCAAAAACTTCACACCACAATAAACATCAGGCGATTTCGAATGATTGTTTTTCTCATATGTCGTGTTTTATGAACACGGACAATAACAGCGTGGAATCCTAAAAAAATCGCAGCGAAGGACATTCTATGGAATATATTTCAGCTTTTTCGTGTACCCATTTTGGGGACATCCATAAAAGAATTGGTGGCATGCCAACGCTGCCCAGAAGTTTTTAGGAACATAAAATAGGGGCGAACGTGTCATGGTGGTATTTTTTGGCTAAATGGCAACACGTAACGGCCTTGCTATATTAAGTTTTACGGTGTCGTTGATTTGATATATCGTGTGTAACGTGTCAGGAGAGGTGTCGCATTTGAAACTTAGATCCTGTAACATAACTCTGGGTTAGAATTAAGTAAATATTGCTCTATTGTAGTCAAAACCTTTGCTGTTGACTAAAACACGGCAACCAGATGACGTTTCAACTTGAGTTCAACCCTCACAGACGTGTTTATCAACATTCTAATGTCATTCTTTTGTTAACGCGACCACCGGCAGTCTATCGATCCCTGAGCGTTTAACGGTAACTATAGATTATTTTAGTTTTTAGTGTTCCTCTAAAGGAATTGTCATTTATTTGTAAAGGCGCATGCTTGTACAAAAAATAGACTTAATAATAATAATAGAATAAAGTACAAAATATTTGTAACATTAATGACATCATTAAATTATTTTAACTTACGAATTATAAGGGTGATATACCAGAACCGAATCGGGTAATGGGGACGCATTTTTCAAATTAAATAATGCGGCTTGTGCGGTGCGTTTTAAATACGCAATGTTTCAAACGATTTCATTCATCAAGTTACATACCTATTGTACGCATCGGCCTGTTAGATTCGGCCTAGTGTGTGCTCACCCAAGAACAGTTACACTTCCCAAACCAAATTGCTGAATCTTTAATGACGACGAGCGACCGAGTGTAGAACGCAACTTGTGACAGAGTTCGGTTCGATTCCCGACGGGAGCTTCCCTCAATAAGTTTCAATATACATATACATACCAAATGTCTATGTATTTCATAGCTTGTAAAGTCGCCAGCACATTTGTTGATAGCTAACCATTATATTTATATTCAATATACACTTATATTTATTTTTAGCATCTACGTATCTACCATGTTTCTGGCGAATAAATAAATTTGATTTTGAATTTGTTTATCAAAGCTTACAATAAATATTTTAGTGTACCTTGGAATAAAGACTTGGGGAAAAAGTAGAGTATCAACATAAATGTAAATAAACACATACTGAAAAAATAACAATAAGAACGGCTTCCAACACCCACTTGTCTGAAAATAATAATGTAGTAAAATTGTGTTCCAGCTTTTGATCTTTGTTCCCAATTTTTTTCATCATCTCGGAGACTTTCAGACTTTGATGTGATACATACGGCCGTTGAGAAACACGAACAATCATAATTTGAAATTTAGTTCAATTAAAAAATATATGATTAGATTTTTATGTTTATAAAAACAAAAGTATGTTGTCTATTATTAAAAATTCAGCGTGTTAGTAACTTACTCTTAAAGCCTTTGATAGAGACAGTGAGCCGCTTAATCGGTAAGTGCAAGCGAGATAGACTTGATATTGGCAAGACTCAGTTGAAAACACGACGATTTAGGCCCAAATTCTTCATCGATAGTACCTAATGGTAAAGTTACGTTAGCAGCGGTTGAATTATTATGATTGTGTGTGTTTTGAAGAAAAAAATAGGTATTTTTGGGTCGGACAGTGAACGCCTACAGGTGTGAAAACACTAAAACATCTATTGTGTCTGGAGTAGTGTCCCGGAACGTGTTAACAAATGTTCATTATAGTAGCCATTTTTACATTCGCTTAAGGTAGTTTTTCTTCAAAACACACACAATCCTCAATATTCAACCGCTAACGTAACTTTACCATTACTACGGATCAGAAAACTGGCGCCCTTATTATCTATACTAATATTATAAAGCTGAAGAGTTTGTTTGTTTGTTTGAACGCGCTAATCTCCGAAACTACTGGTTCGAATTGAATAATTCTTTTTGTGTTGGATAGTCCAGTTATCGAGGAAGGCTATAAGCTATATAACATCACGCTACGACCAATAGGAGCAAAGATATAGTGGTAAATGTGTAAAAAACGGGAGAAAGAAGTCACTATTCCACGCGGACGAAGTCGCGGGCAAAAGCTAGTTTAAAATAAGTACTGTCCTCCTAAATAAACAATTTCACTGCCAAAATCAAACAAGAGGAAAACTAGAACTCGAAACAAGTAACTTTACAAACATAATAAATGTATTCTGACTCGGGTCAGGTTATACTTTTAAAAAAATGTATGGTTATGAGAAATATGATTTCCATTCATCATATCAATATGTACCAAAAGCAGAAACGTCATCGGCCATTCCGTAAAACGTCTGTCATTTTTGGATTCCGTCTCATTTTGCGCGCGAATGGGTCTATTCCCTTTGATTCCTCTCATTATCCAAGGATATTTCTGGATATACCAGGATATTTTGGGATATGCAAGGATACTCCAAAGGCGATCGATCGTAACACCCAGATATTAAACTTTTTATCTAACGAATCAACTTAAGAAAGGATAAAGGATTGCAATTATTTTAAATCCAAAGGATTTTCTGACCCGAATCCAAGGTTGCCGGAATTTGGCGGAACAAATTGAAAGCTTTGAATGTTTTCTGCTGATTAGTAAGTTTGTGCACCCAATTTTACTAATCCGACCAGTTTGACTGTGTTCAAAGGAAGGAAATGTGTTTGTGCTGCTCGTATTTAAATGGTGGAACAAGTTAATTAATAACAACCTTCCCTATAATTTAGATTTTAAAGAGAGTTTTTTATGGACGTCTCCTCTTATAAGTTTAACGTGTCTGTCTGTGGTATCATAGCTTCCAAACGGGTGGACAAATTTTCGATAAGTTTTTTTAGGTATGTTTCATGAAAACCTGTCCAGCTTTTTCAATATGCAACAGGGGTTATTTCAAATTAAAATGCAATGGAATAATTATTGAATTACTCCAGTCTTACAAGTTTTGTATTGAAATATTGGAGATTGTAAAATATTTGCATGCTATTTCTGATAGCTGAAAAATATGAACTACAATGTTTATAATACCAACTAAACTGCATCCTTTTTCATAAGCAAATAAATAATCATTTCATTTCGTTACGAATACGCAAAGCCAGATGACCAAATCGAACTATAGGTATAGTTATTGTCATTTATTAAGTCAATCACTGAAACTGAATCGCTAGTCTCAAATTGATGACAACTGTTACAAAGTAAAGAATGACGTATATAATTATGGAGATACATATTCGCAGTCTTTTAAATATATCAGTGCCAGTTCTACATTCTATTAAGATAGTGTACAAAATTGCAGTCATCCACAATGTCATAAGCGAGCATTTTCCCTCCATTCTTCAACCGCGAACAAGATATATCGCCCTATAAAAGCTAAAACATTATCGCTTTGACAATATACTTCACACAATGGCTCGGACAATGGCTTTCAGCTATAAATTGCTTACTCATACTGTTATTATTTGCTTTAATTTAATACTGTTCTTTGTAGTGGGGATACTATCTTTTGTTTTGTTTCAGGACAGTTTATTTAAAGTTTTGGTCTGGAAGAATGCTTGTAGGATCACCATCGTCATCATTATCAGCCGCCATCTTTGCAAGGTCGTCTAACCATTTTATTGGTGGAAGTCCTAACCTAGTGTGATGATTGAACACAAAAGGAAAAAGAAATCATTAAAATATTGGAGGATTTATGTATTATCTAGAACTAAAGAACACATGTTAAAACAAAAATTTAATGCATAATTCATTTCGGTTTCAATGTCCATCAATTACAATTAAACATAAAATATATGATTGAGAGTAAAAAATCATATTTGAACAGCATAACTTTCATGACCCGGTGTGATCACGTTAAAAACAAACAACGTAATAACGATCCATCACCAAACCTTCGTCACTTTGTGCGTAAAATAAATTGAAATCTATCGCTATTGAAGAATTTATTAGACTAAAGGCCAGGTGTACAGAAACTCTATTTATTGTGGCAAGCCCGATTTATTACGAAATTGAACAACAACCCTTTTTTCATTTTTTTTAGAAATTTTCTTATCAACTGGCAAAATAATTCCACAAACAATAAACCTTTTACTTTTTAAAGGTTTTACCTTAAATAAGGTCTTCTTAAATAATAACGGCAAGAAATTTAAAAGCTCCTGCATCTATAGAGCAAAAGCTAAAACTAACAGAATAAAACTGCAAATAAATCTGATGCTGAATGCCGTCACGCCAATAGTTTTTCAATGAAATAATTCTCTGCGCAGTTTTTAGCTTTTAAACTAATCAAATTTTCTTTTTTTTATTCATTCCTCCGAAAATCATTCATTGATACATTTTTAAAAACTCGATCCATATTTCCGATTTCACTTTTAACTCGAATTGTATAAGTATAAGCATTGCTATCCAACGCGGTAACGCAGCCAGCATCCTCGCCTCTTTGCCTCATGGACACGGTTTTATTTTTGAGTAGGTTTTAAGTTCATAATATTAGTTTTTATTCTTAGTTTTTGCATGTATATACTCGAATTTATTCTAAAACTCAAACGTAAAAAGCTTTTTAATTTTAATGAATAGACAAGTAATGTAAATTATTTAAAAAAGATTTGAAAAATACGCGAAAAAAATACACGAAAAAAATTTGTAGAACTAACCTTTTTAAAATCATTTTCTAATACTACTTTTCTGTTTCATAAACATACACTTGCACACGTGTTTGAAAGCCAACATAGATCAACATACACAAATTTAATTTTATTCTAACGATACCACATACATCCAGGTCATCACCTCCTTTTTTGGAAGTCAGTAAAAATGATTTTGCATTTGTAACAATCAATTTTAATATCCGTTTGTGATCAACTAAAACTTAGAACGAACTACACAAGAAGATATTGTGACTTAAAATTTACTGCTACACACACACTGCTGACACAAAACGTGTCTACCGCATAAAATGATGTTCCCTTGGCAATATGAGTACGTAGTTTCCACCTTAGACGATTTTTACTCGTGTCCCATTCTACTTGACAGCGTGGTTACCGCACAGCACTTTATTTCGCGGCACGTGGCGTATCTATTTCGTTACTTAGTTTTATTTTAGACAACTGTTCTATTGTGACGTTTGTGTGAAATTCTATTTTGTAAAAATTGGGCCACAGTAAGGCCAAATTATCGATAAAACCTTTGAACATTCTTGTTTATATGAGGCAATAGGCTTTTTGCCAATAAGCTTTGTTGCATCGCAAGGTTCCTTTCTCTATATTAACACACTCCCGTTGATGATGTTCTTGGAGATTTTTTGAACCTAACTACCGTCTACCAAAAAGATGGACCGACGACCTTGTAAAGATCGCAGGATCACACTGGATGCAGACCGCTCACAACCGCTCGCTGTGGAAAACTGTGTTCAGCAGTGGATGTCCTTTTGGCTAATAATGATGATAATGGCGTACACAATCTAGCTACCGTAAAACTTTCAAAAGTATACTCAGTTATATTTATACCTTATTTCCACAACAACGCGGTGATTTAAAAAAAAATATACGTGTCCTATTCTCTGACAGTGTGGTTACAGCACAGCACTTTATTTTGTGTCATACGACCGTTATTTAGAGGGTGTGTCTTGTTGCACTGTTCCTGTTTAAAATGTTGCGGCTGCGTTGCAGTTCTTTTCATATTAAAATTTGCTGAAATAAAAATGATTTCTTTCTTTCTTTCTTCTTTTTATGATGTTGTTTAAAAAGAGATGTTTACAAAAATGCCTAGACCATGTACAGTTACACTGAAAATAGATAAAATACATGTAATTGATCGGACGTTCTAAAATCTTTGTCTTAATATTCAACAGGTAAAAGAATAATTATATTTTATAGTAACAAAATCAAGTGTCCACGGCCGGGAACTAGCAAAAATATCAAAATTTCATGATACATGACATCGACAATCAGAGGACATAGAACGAGGTAACGGACCTACCTCAACTTTATCAATTCCAATCGAAAATAAAATCGAACGTGATAAAAATCTCGCACTAGACACTCGGGGAAATAAACTGATTGACTGACAGCTATTAGATAGGTTATTGTTATGTTATTATTCCAAATACTTATTAACTGTTCACCAAAAACTAATATTAAAAAAAACGTTACGAAAAAGCACAAGTCTTACATAATATGATATTTTAATATATCATGTACAAGGTGTTAGCATTTTCCTCATCAAAAATGTCCACAATAATATTAACCATTTTTAAAGTCATTTCTGAATTACTTTTATTTCCTTTTATTTGAGGTTCATTCAGCAGATGTTTGACCTCGATCGCATCTGATGTCAGGTGTGCATGAGGCTTAGGGTTGTGCATATCTGCTTAGTAGCAACTTATTCACTCTAGCCTTTAAGAAGCTTAGGTCATATGCCTGAGGGAATTCGTCAGCACGATTTAGTCAGAAATTGAACTAAGCATTTGTTTTTGAAGTATTTTTATACGATAAATGTACGATCCTTTACATTTTGATTTAATAAAGTAAAGTAAAGAAAAATATCCCCACCCTATATCGTCCCCTCTTTTGTAATATTGCGCGGTCACAATATTATGAAACTTATTTACCGCCGCACCGTTATTTCTATTTCGCAGAGCGTTGTGGTCTAATATACGATATATTACATGCTCACAAGTTGCATAGTTGGAAAATATTGCACAACTCTAGAATTGACTTGTATAGATACTACACTATTATTCCGGTCGCTGCCTTTGAAAATAACGAAATGATACTTGAAATGAAACTTGCGGTCCAAACTGTAACTCATTTCTCGAGCCACGTTCTTAAACTATTGTCAAGGTATAATACAGGGTGTTGTTTTGGTCAGCGACTCCCGGCTCTATGATGGTATAAGCTATGCTTATTTAAAAAAAAACATGTCAAAAAAACTCACAATGGGGACACTCGCACCCTCGCGCGTAGCTCACGCGTAGCTACGAAATGCTACGCCGTAACTGTAGTAAGCTACGAAGAGCAAAACCGGGAGTTGGTAGTTTTTCGACTCGCTCGCTAGTATCGCAATAATAATTTGATTTTACGGGGTTTCCCATGAAATATAATGTTTTTTTTTGGCATCAGTATCGTTTGTACATTCACCCCTGAGTCGGGGGTCGTCGTTTATCGTTCCTTGTACCACTTGTACTTGTTGTGTCCTTGTTCCTTGTGTGAGTTGCTGCCTTTTCAAAGATGGAGACCAAATGAGAGCAAAGGAGAGTGCACTCCTGAATTGGGCATACACCTTTGCGCACTAGGCATTTTTTTATTAGGATTTTTATCAAACTGAACCAACTGAAATCGGTGAAAGAGTGTCTTAGGACAGTATGAAATAAAGACAACAATAATAGTACAACGATCTCTACTAATAAAATTTCTTATGCGTACATTATTTGCATGAACACTGAAATTCAGCTTAAGAACCCTTAAAATACTTACTTAACCCAAGTTTCTACAGCGTAAGTCCTGAAATATGAACCTTTCCAAAATAATTCATCCCCGAAGCAGATTTATAACTTAATAACTGGAATCTTTGATTTATGTTCTTGCGGACTGTACATAATTAATAGTGATGTGGAGTATACTTTTATGAAAAGATACTGATACGAAACAGATAATAATGCAATGTATCGGATTTTGAGGATCTATTTTCAGGAGACAGTTAAGAAATGTACAAACAACATCACGTCACGGTATTTTATACAGTTTTAATTTGTGTTAGTTTACAAAAAAGGGAAAACTGATGTGTTGGCAACTGTATTTTAGCTAGTAATTATGATATGATATATAGGACACGGTTAGTTCTAAGCATGACATTTTATAAGACCCTTGTTGTATACCTGTGTTCCACAATAAAGATTTATGATTATGATTATGATTATAAAATAATTTAATAATTCAAATCATTATTTAAAGATATGAACATGGGAAAACATATTATGTAAAAAAAAGGAAAGAAAGAAATAAAATACATTTATTCGACAATACAAAGAATTCATTTTTATAGTACCTATTTACATTTAACTTAATTGTGTCACCTTAACAATACTTTTTAAAAGTACATTAGGCACTAAAAAAAATAACGATATTTTGAAACTTAGAAATATGTATCTAGAGATTCATTCGTGACATCACTAGTAATTAAGTTAGAATCTTCGGGTGACGTAATTAATTATTATAATTCGTTCATCTCCTTTTGTCAAACGCAGTACGAGATGAATTAGTTAACTTTGATATTAATTTAATTAACACTACGAGTAAAGTTTTATGACAGTTGTTCCGATTTACGATAGGAAACATCGTAGCAAACATTTACTTTTCACAAAAAATGATTTTTATACAAGTATTTAGAATGTATGTAGTCCATTAATCGTATTGCACCAACATAAGATATAATCAAATTAGACAATAATTATTTTAAAAACCGGTTAAGTGCGTGTCGGACCCGCGCACTGAGGGTTCCGTGCCACCCTTAACTGAATTCAGGGTCCACTTACTTTCACTTAACGAAAACATCACAATATATTGCGACAGCAAAAATAACTTTGTTTTTCATAGTGTTTGTATGAAAGACAAAGTTATATTTGCGGTTGATAAAAATGTGCAATATCTCAAAAACTACTGGTTTGATTTCGCTCAAACCAATTTTCGTTGCAAGTTTTTGTTGAGATCTACATCATATATTTTTTTCAAATTTTTCACTTTCTTAGTTCAAAAGTTAGAGGGGGGGGGACGCCCATTTTACCACTTTGGAAGCGTCTATATCTCAAACCTTACACTTTTAGAAAAAATGGTTTTAGAAACCTCAACATCATTTTAAAAGACCTATCCATAGACACCCCACACGCATAGGTTTAAGTAAAAAAAATTTTTTAGGTTTTAGTTTCATGTATGGGAGCCCCCCCTTAAATATTATTTTTTCTTACTTTTTGTATCTGAATCGGAAAGCGGTGAACAAAATACACCTAGCTATCAAGTTTCAGCTATGTGATGCTTATAGTTTCAGAATAAAGTGGCTGTGACATACGGACGGACAGACAGACAGACAGACAGACAGACAGACAGACAGACAGACAGACAGACAGACAGACAGACAGACAGACAGACAGACTTGACGAAACTATAAGGGTTCCGTTTTTTGCCATTCGGCTACGGAACCCTAAAAATCGAGGTAAGTCTTGTAGTACTAAGTATGTACGTACTGTAAAAAACATAAAGAGTAGAAAAAACACTTTTTTATTCTTTGCCATAAATATGTACAATCTTTATTGCACCTAACCACTTTCCAACGAAAATCACTTGCACAAAAAAATGGAGAGAGAGAAAAAGCGCAAGAGACCTCAAACGTACTTGATATCTAGAATTCACATAGATAGTGGTTCATTTCTCTATTACCTTAAAAAAAGACGCAAAAGTTCAATTATGTTTCACGATTTTCGCGCTCCCTTAAAACATGCTAAGGTTTCAATAGAAAAGTTGAGTCACATGATCCCATAGGCAAAATGTGTTTATTATAGACTATAACTCCGTGTTACTTCGACTGATCAACACTTAATACTTTACAGCCTTGCCGTCATCTAGGAGAGTACCCTCATAATAAGTGAGTATCCGCTAGTGTTGTATAACCATCGCTAATTTGAATATCGACAAGGGCATTATTGGATCCATGAGCTGACGGAGCTCGCATGAGCTTTCCAAAGCTTTACAATTTCAGAAACTAACATAAAAAAAAACATAAAGCCATTGTATTGGATTACTGTGAATGTTGGTTGAGAAATGTGACCTCTCTACGTATACTTTTTAAAGAATAGTTGGTTGTTCTTCTCTGAAAGCAACAGGCGGCGCGGCATCTTGAAAATACCAAAAGAAAATGGGTGATATCGATCGTGTTCGAAATTATTATTATCCCTCCCTCAACGACGTGTAGAGATGCTATGAATACTATTTGTATTGCTTGCTGTCAAATGAGATTGTGCTAGTGAAGGAATAAAGAGTGCATTCGTCTCATAAGTTCACACTTGCTCATCGGCGTTATTAAGGATTTATATTTTTTAAGGATATATATGTCGATAATGCACCAATTCACCGCGAAGTTGGTTAATTGTAATAATTTGGCTTTGTTCTAAGTTTTATTCTATTGTTTGATACTTTATCATGCTATGTGCACATGTTTTGGAGTTACAGTGTATTAATGCTAGCATACCTTAGATACTTTATTATGTAACTGTCTGTAATTCTGTTTTGTGTACTCAATAAATAAATTAAATTAAATTAAATCTCTGTTGAAATTGACCGCTATGGACGGATGCGGCAGGGTAGATAGGACATAATTATCATTTCATTGGCTTATCGATACGATCATCGATAGCGCGCCATCGATATGCAGCACTATACATCCACGTTTCCCCTTGCAAAGACACAATTTCCGTTCATCATCTATTCCGCGGCAAAGTGCTTTTTAAGATTCGGGAGCCTCGATAGCAAATCTTATTAATCTCACTTTGTCCTCTATATTAAAGTATTTGGGGATAATCTTCGCTGGATTGTGGATTTTTGCGAGATTGGACAAGTAAGTACAGTCGAAGATGGCGCCGAAAAGCAAAATGGCGGACATTCAGCGCTGTCAGTGAAGTGCTGAGTGACAGCTGTCAATTCGGCAGCCAGCAAACAGAATCAAAATGGCGGAGCTTCTTAACTGACTTTTATTAACTTTTTAGTACTCGATGACAGTCAGCCCTACCTATAGTGAATGTTTACTTAGTAGCACTATCTTCGATTTTTCGCACTTTTTTTACTTTGTATTTTCAGCTCAAATCCACTCAAATATTCTCTCAGATATCCAGAACACGTGTAGATATTAGGGCCGATCCCTAGAGCTTCTGTAGTGGATAGGGAATAACCTGTTTCTCAGTTATAGAACCTTATTGGGGCTCGCTCCAAAAGTGCCAACGGGGCTTTATTACTGAGTCTCAACTGTCCGTCTGTCAGTCATTTTCTCATAATCATGACTACGAGCTTGATTACAAATATGAAGAAAGGTGCAAAATACCTTTTATTACTTAGTAGAGAAACAAAATCTGTCAGAGATTATAGACCCCTTACACACTGCGACTTATAGCAGCGATGCATACACAATGCAGTCGCGATGCAGCATCGTCGCAAAATGTCAACCTTTACACACTGCGCTACTTTGAGCATCGATGCAGTCGCGATGCTGTCGCGCGTTTCCAAAACGCGCGTTAGTATCATGCTTAAAGTCGCATTATGTAAGGGTAGATATTTTTGTAGAGTACAGTATGTGTAGCGAGTAGTGTATAATGAGTCATTTTACGCCTTTAACTTTTATAATGTGATTATTTACCTAAAAGTAAAGTTAGCCTGCAAGCATCCCGCTGGACGAAGATAGCCTCAAGTATGATATGGTATGAGCCATACTCCACCACGCGGGCTCAGTGTGTTTTGGTGGAGGGGTGTTTGCAAGGAAAGCGATCAACCTTGCAGACAGTTTTTATTAAGCCGCCTACACTGTGAATTGTCCAGACCATATCTTTATTGCACAAATCACCGTGTACAAAGGTGGACTTAATGTTAAAAGCATTCTCTGCCATTCATATTTACCTGACTATTTACCTAAAAGTTGCTTGTGTTGATATTGTTATATCATTCAATTTAAATGGGCTAACTGTATAAGTAGATCAGTCATAGTTCTGAACTTCGTAGTACCTAAGTAATACACGACTATATTAAATTCAGTAAAGTTCAAGTCAAGTATTTCAAGGCTAGGCAGATTAGAAATTCACGCTCTACAATCTGTCCGCATAGTTTCACATATTTATTACTTTGTCTGTGTAAGTTTCTAATGTGCCTTTGTCACGTGAAGCTTGTGTCAATTATAAATAGGTTTAGTTTTGCATGACCCCATTTTGGTTTGAATTGAGACTTCCAATATAGCCCAGCCCTAAATACTCGTGGCATCGTTATCATCAAATTGAAGAGCTAGGTTCTAGTCGGTGTAGTAGTAGGTTAGGGAAGATAGTGTGCTGGTTTCCCTCTTGCGTTTTAGATCGCTGTTCATGAACTCAAGAAAATACCCAAAAAGGCTTTCCTGATATACTTTATCTTCAGCCTTCTGCCAGTACTGATGTTGCTGCTACCCAACACTAGGGGAAAGGTTATTTGATAGCAGCGTTTCCTCGCCATGGACAGGATCGTCAGTGAATATTGTAGTTTTTAAACAGATGCCCATTCCAATAGTCTTTTAAATACTCGCGATAGCAGAATTTACACAGGGTGTGGCCTGGAATAGGAGCAAAAATTAAAATATAAGCCCTTTAGGTAACCATTAATCAGTTCTATATGGTTTTAATTTATTATGATTAAATATAAATTTATTAATAAAACTTAATCGAACCTGCAATGTATTGCAAACTAATGTGTCCAGTCATAGAACTTGACATTTGTCATTTACTACAACGACTTAGCGATTTTGATATACATTGACTAGGGATTACAACTTTGGATTACTATATCTCTGAGTTTAAGCATTTTAAAGCACTATCACCAAGTCAGGGTAACTACATATACTCTGTGGAATCATTGATTAAATTTTTTGCTCCTATTAGAGGCCACACGCTGTATACTGAGTAAAAAAATATATACTTAAAAAACCTTCTCAATACTAGATTTAAATAAATATAAATACAAAGTATCATATAAAAATATATCCGTGTCCTTGAGTCAAAAAGGCGAGCTACCGGTTGATATATTGAAAAGCAAACACTAAAATATGTTCCCCCATATAACGCGATACCGCAACCGTAACCGATATCTCAATTTCTAATCATTTTCCACTTTTTGCGCTTGTATTACCTGTGCTTCCATCAAAAAACCGGCCAAGTGCGAGTTGGACGCGCACACTCAGGGTTCCGAACAAGCGTAGAAAGATCTTTGATTAAAGTAAAATAGCGGAAGATACGGCGTGTCATTCTAATTGTCAGCTAAAAAATGGCCCTACACCTTCCTTGCGTCACACGTCTTATAAATGTCACCCGCACACGCAATCCAATGGAAATTAGGCGACGGGGGCCTGATTTTAGTGGTCCACTTTCGAGTGGCGCGTCACCTATCTTCCGGTATTTTACTTTAATCAAAGAGAAAGATATAAAGAAAATTGTGTATTTAATTAGATGCAGTATAAAGAGACATTGATGTATTTAATTAGAAAGATCGATTAATTCACAGCTGTAAAAATAATAAACTCGTGAACAGTGGAGGACATTGCTTGAACACGCGGCTCTAAAAGTGGCTTTAGAACAAAGAACAAAAAACTAGAACTAGAACATTATTTCTTGATCTTTTATCGTAAACGGAAGCTCGATTAGATAGATAGAAGAACGAACGAATGTTCTGAGTCTGTTTAAATAAGAAGAATTTAATGAAGTGGGGATAGAATGAGCATTCGCTCGTCTGATGTAAATGGGCCTTAAGACGAGCGTCACTTCAAATAAAATACGACGCAATGTGCAAACATTTTTGACTCTAAACTGGTAACGTGGTATTGTCCTCGATAGTAACTATCTATTGTCATACATACAATTCAGTATTTGTATTCTCTGTTTTTAAATAATGAGCTTTGACATACGGAAAATAAAGTTCCACTTATTTTCCTTCAGAGGTACGGAACCTTAAAAATAGGGAAAGCTCTCGAAATATCGCTTCCAAATTGATTTCTCAAAACGTGAAAGTGGGTATCTTTTGTGACATGTAAGTGACTGGATGAAAATCAAATAACGCGGGAAATAATCAAACAAAAATATGTTACGTGTAAACATTTTCAGATCTTACGACAGTAGTTTTAGTGAGAGCTTATATACTTATATAGACTTATTGTTAACAATCTATCCTACTACTATTATAAAGGCGAAAGTTTGTAAGTATGGATGTATGGATGTTTGTTACTCTTTCACGTAAAAACTACTGAATGGATTTGAATGAAACTTTACCACAATATA
This sequence comes from Pyrausta aurata, assembly GCA_963584085.1. NCBI lineage: Eukaryota > Metazoa > Arthropoda > Insecta > Lepidoptera > Crambidae > Pyrausta > Pyrausta aurata. The sequence goes on along the minus strand of OY757267.1, from coordinate 11,333,108 downwards.
GCTTATACATCAGAATAACATATAGGCTACAATTTTTGAGGTTTCTAATGTGAGGTCGTAAAAAAACACATTTTTTGCGCTACTAGACGGGACGAACCTGAAGTCCACGCGAACGAAGTCGCGGGCAAAAGCTAGTATTATTTATAAAAACAAAGATATTTTCGCCCAAAAGTGGAATGTTTGTTTACAAGCTATAAATTAAAATTTGCTAAACTTTAATTTTTAACATGTAAAAAAGTAAAATGTCTAAAGTATGGCTAGCATGAAACTGATACTTTCTTGAAGAAAATATTTTGATTTGTATGAAATATTACCTTAAACTGTTACACCTTACAGAATTCTAATAATTGGAATGTTTTATTTTAATGAAGCTAGTTTGTATAATAAAAATATCAAATGCCGCACATTCAGTAGGTATGCGAAAATAAATTTCAATAACATGCGAAACTTGATTCATATTCAGAGCTCAATATCTGCATGAATTTCAAAACTTATGATTGGTACTTTTGACACATAAACTAGGTGATTCAAGTTGGTTTTAGTTTCTGAGAAATAGTATTTTTTTCTGAAACTTTTTATATGGACAGGCCCGTAATAGGTTTCGCCATCGACAAATTAGCTCTAACCAACATAATATCAAATATAGAGGTAGAACGTCATTTATCGTATACAGCGAACAATTTGGGGAGTGGGAACTAATTCAGACACTGTGGAACAGGGCGTTAATGGTTGATTTGAACGCCCCAATATTGGTAAGTAAAGATATGCAGCTATATCATAATAAATAACACTTTCTGCATTCAGTGAAACTGTCTGGTTCTTATACTGTCAGTGTTTGGAGTATTGGAGTGGCCTTTCGGCCATTCCTATTCCTTTCGGAATAGGCATTCGCTCATTCTAAAAAGACGTTTGGTTTGATTCCCCGTCTCAGACAAGTACCTTCTTACTACAAAAAAAAACCTAGCATAAGGTTTAAACCAAGGCTAAGATAACCAATTAAAAAAGTATACCTTAATTATCGAATGCTGTCACTATGACATTCTTTTTAAATTGGTTGGTTATTACCTTAGTACGTTTCTAAGCTTGGTATTAAGTTTTTGTAATAAGCGGGGTAGATATTTTTTAACGAAAACTTTGCAGTCTAAAATCCATCTCTCTAAGTGCATTCTGAATTTCACCTAGATAGAGTAGTTCCATTCAAGATAGGTAAATTTATTATAATGAAAACAGATTGAATAACTTCAATAAGAAATGGTAAATACTTCAACTCAATTGCTTGTATCCTCATGTTAAATGCAACAAATGATCAACAAGATGGCGTTTGCTTTGCTTCGTGTCTGGTTTTGATATAGAGAGCGTATGCAGTGAAAATAGATATGACAAGTGTATTGCAAATACCAGAATGTTCGATATTTGGTGCAGGATTGTGCAATCGGTAGCTTGAGTGTTCCAGTACCTATCGATTTAAATGAAGGCTTGATATTATATACTGTTGCAAACACCGATATTCACCCACCCCAAAGACTATATAAGGCAGCGCTCGATTAGGAGCGGGTTCATTCCGTTTCCGATCGTCGACCGTGTCACATCGTTAGGTTTATTATTTTGCGGGTATTTCTGTAATTTTCTTGATAAATAAAAGGTTTAGGCTGAAACATTGTTTTCTCTTTTTAAAAAAATTGCCTCGCCTCTGATTTGCAACATCAGAAGTGGGATAGGATCAACGCGATCCTATCTTGCTGGCCGTTCTGTATTTTGTTGATTTGTGGCGAGTGCTAAAGAGGAGAAAATAATGTCGGAACGCGAACGTAGTCGTAGTCGTAGCCGCCTTAGTAGCCGCGAGCGTCGTTACAGTAGGTACCGCGATCGTACTCCAGACGGTGAACTAAGACGTGAAATGAAAGCGATGTTAGTGCGACTTAGGACATTAGAAAATCAAGTGACTTGTGGTAGTGCACCGCCGTCGGGTCAACATCACGCGCGTCCCGTAACAATACTGTAACAAATTGAACTGTTGCGGCTCTCATTTTAAATCTAATCATAGACATTGAGATAGATCTTTTAAACGTCGCAGTCATTTGTTTAAATCAGCCAGTCAATGGAATGCCTAGGCAGTTCATTACATACCGGCATAATATTTGAAAATGTTCATCTATTAGGGCTTCCAAACACGTGTGCAAAATATCGAGAGTGTATGTAAGTTTGCCACGGATTTCTCAAAAACGCGAACTCATAGCGAAATGATTCTTCTTCAGTTCAATTAGATATATTCCAACTTATCGTACAATTTAAGTTTCATTAAAATCGGTGCAGTAGTTTTTGAGATATGGGTAATAACTCAAATTCAAAAAATCAAAATAATTTTAAAATTTAACCACCTTATAAAAACTGACTTGAAAGCCTAAATCTGCCATTTGTCTTCTATTTAGGAGAAAAAAATTCTTTTGGTCTCGGCGCTTGATGTAAGCTTACATACACGTACAAAAGAAACGGTCACCCATCCAAACGCACCACACTAACACTGTTGCTTAAAATTTTCGAAACCCTAAACCGCAGCCACCACACCTCGACTGCATTGTTTTCTGCTAACAACACAAACAGAACTTAACGGTCACCCATCCAAAATAAACCACTATTAATGGCTGCTTTACATTTTTGGTATTCAAAACCATAGCCTCTGCACCACGTCAGCATTACAACCACGAGTGAAATTGCCCAAGTGTTTACGTGTTGCCAACAGAACATAGAGAATGTCACGTCTTGTCTGTACCGGGGCACGTCTCAGCCAATCTGTTTACAAGTTAGCGATGTGTTTGTTTGTCTGTTGCTGTGAATCTGGATCAGCATCTGGTGCACGTGTATTGTCTAACATGCCAATTGATTTACCGTGAAGTAATTAAAATGTGCAGGTTTTATTTATTTATTTTATTCATTTATTTATGTACATCAATGGCATAACGTACATAGTACTTACCTAGATTAAGATACAGTTTTGTTCTAGTACATTACACTTATTATAGACATACACAGGATTCGCCATAACATAAAAATAGTGAATGGGGTGTCACACACAATACAAAAAAAGGTCGAAACAAAATTACGAAAATAAAATATTAAAACAATTTGAATATTCGTACACAGGTTTAATTTTTAAAGGTTTCAAATTTACTACAGAACATTCTGTAATAAATAGACAAGTTTCTCTTGTTTTGTTTTTTAGGCTTTAACACATTGAGCGCCATGGTGATTACCGGTGACCCACAAACAATATTTTTCTATTGTCTAGTTACGTGGCAGTCAAAGCCTTAAAATGTACTCATCGATCGAACACTAAAATCTCCTCGGCCTATTTAAACAATTCGATTAACAATCTGAAGCGAGAATTCTAATTTGAAGCCTTCAAATATCAAAGAGCTGTGCCAAGTTGAAAATATCTCCAATTCTATTAATCCACAGCTTTTAATGACATTATCGAGGCTTCAATTCAGGAGTGATCGCCGAGTGAACGAAACCTAACCTTATTAGCTAACTTCCTTTCTAAATAGAACGAGCAGGGTTGGCTGGAAGTGACTATCGACAATTTATTTTGCTCATTCATCGACTAGAAATTGAATCCGTTAATCGTTATCGCAATTAACTTATGAACCGCATTCAAAAGGCAGTCACTACTGTGACAGCAATACAATTGTGTTTAATAAATTCAGATTGATCGAGATTGGGCATTTTGATACAGAAAACTCCCGGTTCTTAAGCAACGGTATTGAAATTAAGAGGAAAACCACCAAACTCAGTCAGTCAGTGTATTGTATATTATGTGTTTGTGAGTCGAATAAATGTATTTTCTTTCTTTCAAACTATCTTCTCCAATTTGGAGATTTGTGGAAAACTCTACTGACAAGAGTCTAACTCTTAAATTTAATTAGATCGAGATTATAATCAGGTTATTCTAAAACTAATGCGTCGCAGCCAGTATCATCGCAACAAGGAAACGGTTTCGTTTTTGAATAGGTAGTTTTTTTTCCGGTCATGCATGTCTGAGTTTGAATTTGTTTTTTGATCAATGTATTGCAGTCTTCAATCTTCTTCATTTAAGAGTTAGTCTGTGGATTTTTCTCCGTTTATCTCTATTCTGTATTGCACTCTATCTTGTAAGAAAATATTATTAGATGTGTCTGGTATGTAGTTACATTGTGCTTGTCTGATTTCTTTCTTCTTAACTTATTAGTTAAAAATCTATACTAATATTATAAAGCTGAAGAGTTTGTTTGTTCGTTTGTTTGTTTGAACGCGCTAATCTCCAAAACTACGGGTTTGAATTGAATAATTATTTTTGTGTTGGATAGTCCAGTTATCGAGGAAGGCTATAGGCTATATAACATCACGCTACGACCAATAGGAGCAAAGATATAGTGGTAAATGTGTAAAAAACGGGAGAAAGAAGTCACTATTCCACGCGGACGAAGTCGCGGGCAAAAGCTAGTTACAAATAAATGCTATTTCTTTCTTCTTTCTTTACAAAAATGAAAAAAATCCTGCAACTGACTGACTCCTTATACTCACCACTAGATTTAAATGAACTTTCTACGTGTTTAGAAATAACGAATTAAACATTCTCCATCTTTTCCAAGTTCTAAAAGGAAGTCGTGTTAGTTACACCATCTATAGCTCGAGAACGGTTGGACCGATTTCCAAGATTTAACTTTGTTGGATTTTTCACCACCCTGAATAGAATAACCAAAAAACGGGGCCGGGAGCGAAAAGAACTTCGCTGGGACCACTAATTTCGTATAAAGTAGTGGATAGATAACGCTAATGGGAACTTATTCGGACATATTAAAACAGGCCCATATATAATTTATCGATATCATATCATAAATATAATATAGTAAATATATCATAAATAATTTATCGATAAATCAGCACCACTATATGGTTAAATGTAGATCCTGACATAACTCAAGAACATTTTCGCTCGCAAACTCGTATTAGGCGAGTTAAATTAAAACGGAAAGTTCTTCGAAAAGCAAAAAACTTTAACACAACTTTGTTTTAGTGGAAGTTTCTAGATTTTTTTCCCCCTTGTTAAGTCTCAGTGATTGTGATTGTGAACGAAAACAACGAATTCTTATTTGAATGTCAGGAGTAGGTCGTGAAGAACTTTTAGTCTGACGAAATAAATTAGGTTAACGATGTCGAGACGAGTAGACCATAATACAAAGTAGTTGTTATGTGTATATCTTTTGGTCTAATGTTCATCATTACTAATCACGAAAACAATCACATTACGAGTATTCATGTACTTTTTATCTTTTTCAAATCTTCTCCTTTTATAAGTCGTTCAGAAATTGTTATATGTCGAGATATTTCGTTCATCTATACTAATATTATAAAACTGAAGAGTTTGTTTGTTTGTTTGTTTGTTTGAACGCGCTAATCTCCGAAACTACTGGTTCGAATTGAATAATTCTTTTTGTGTTGGATAGTCCAGTTATCGAGGAAGGCTATAGGTTATATAACATCACGCTACGACCAATAGGAGCAAAGATATAGTGGTAAATGTGTAAAAAACGGGAGAAAGAAGTCACTATTCCACGCGGACGAAGTCGCGGGCAAAAGCTAGTTATTACTAAAGGTAAAAAAGCACATTAAATTTAATTAAAAATTAAAATTTATTTATTTCAAGCAATTAACAGCTCATATTGGTTAGTAATTAAATTAATTTTAGTGACAATAAGATTCAAATTACCCGTAATGAGAATAGCACTAACCAGGTATCAAACAGCAACGCCTCGGCATAGGATAGGCACCGGATGGCGAAGGCCTTGCCTAGGACCGTGTTTGCTTTTACTTATGACAGTTCTTCTTGAAAATGACAGCCCGTTTGACAGAGTGTGCAGATAGTTGACAACTATCGGGCGACACACCGTAAGCACAACGCATGTGCCTGGTCTAGAGTGGGTCCCGAGTTGGTGACATTACGAAGTTGATAGATGAGCGTTGAAGTATGGAGTTTCATACAAAAAAAACTGAACGCCTCGAGTTGATACGGTGTTGTTCCCGTAACGGGTGGATACATAACCTTAAACATAAAGAGCCATCACGTTACGAGTACAAGAGTATTTCGAACAATCTATTTTTTAAGTCGTTCAGATTGAAATAGAAATATTAAGTCTTTTTATTGAAATAGAAATAAATAAAAGTATCACTTTTCCCTATTGCCTGTTTACTTCCGACGCCATGAAAAGAACAAGAAGAAAATTATTTAAAGGTCATTTTAAATGTTTTTGCCTGAATCGTTTCTTTCCTTCTAAATATTTAAGACCCCCAGAAGTAAAGCTTTTACAGCTCTATCTAAGGAAAGGTGAAATTTCCCTTTTCGACCTTAACTTATTCGCGAAATTTAGGTCCAAAGTTCGCGGACTAACCTCAGGCGTTAGTGATAAAGTTACTATCAGATAACTCTTGACCACAGCACAATAGGAACAACCAAAACCATCAGAACAGGACATAATCTCATGTTGTAAAGTGATGATATCAGTTTCAAGGAAAGATCAGATACCTAGGTCTTCCATAAAATAGACCACCGGTTTAATGATGGGGACAGAAAGTCAAATATACCACAAGAGCGACTGCCGATAAACTGCTTAGCAGTTTGGCAGACTAGAATTATGAAAAAACTATGAATGTTATTTTTTTAATAAAAAAAAACGCTATAGAAGAGCCGTACAAGACTGCCAATCATAGTAATTTTTGGGGAAGGCATATTTTCAATAATGGACTTTTTTCGGATGGAAAACCTGGTATAAAAAACTACTTAAAATGTCATCACCAACAGGTATTTTTTTAGGTAAAATTCCACTAATAAAGTTCGCTGCACATTCAAAACTAACTTTTCTATCTTAATAATATAAATTGCACCTGTAAAAAGACAACTGTGAACCTGTGACAGACGAGGAATTGAACCCCGTGTCTTACGCAATCCGGGCGTATGCCTATACCACTCGGCCTTTTCTGTCTTGCCTTATGAATCTGCAGAAAATTAGAGTCATACGAGTATGCACAAAACAGACAGAGCCTTTTTAAATTACTTTACATATTGTTATAAATAGCACAAATACGTAGGATAAAGAGGACTGGCTGTTCTTGTACAACCTGTCCTGAGGACAAAGTTAAATTCATAAATAAATCTTAAGGGATTTGGCACTTGGCCTCCGAGGTTTCACCCTTGCGGTGATATAATCCATATTGGAATTGATTGTTCGAACTATTGGAAAATATATTGGCATTAAATTATTTGATTTGTAAGTATTGGTTTTCTAAATTGATGTTACAGATGTTCGAATAAGTATGATGGATGCTAACGTTCCAGATGTATAAAGGATTTGTTGTATTATTTTCTGTTTTTATGAGACTAGCGGTCCCAGCGAACTTTGTTTCACCCCAGTCGCTATTTAGGGTTCCGTAGCCGAATGGCATAAAACGAAACCCTTATAGTTTTGTCAAGTCTGTCTGTCTGTGCGGATGCACAAAAAAGTTCTGTGGATATATGTCACAGGCATTTTATTCTGTAATTGTTAGCTCCCATACATGAAACTAGTGGGGTGTCTATGGATAGAGTTAAAAATGGTGGTAACTTACACGACTTTTATGTACATAGATAAAGGTATTTTTTGTGGGCGAACAAAGACTTAGGTATCAGAGAAACAGTCATAGGAAGGAAATATTTCCACATTTCCCACGTGCGTGACCAAAATCCAACACATAACCTTTGTAGCTTATACATAGAATCAAGATATAGTAACTGTTTTGCGAGAATGCGTAGAAAAAAAATTACTATTCTTCTAGTAAGTCAAACCAACGGGGTTTTCAAACGATTTTGGACAAAAGTATATTATGGCGGCAATGTATTTTATATTACTGCGCCAGAGGTCGCGGGTTCGATCCCCGCACATTACAAACATTTGTGTGCATGAACATGTCTGTTTGTAGTGGTCTGGGTGTTTTCTATGTATAATATGTATGTATTTACAAAAAAAAAGTATTTAAGTATGTTTATATCCGTTGTCTGGTTACCATAGTACAAGCTTTGCTTAGTTTGGGACCAGATGGCGCCGTGTGAAATGTCCAAGGATATTTATTTATTTATTTATTATTTATTTATACAGAGGAATAGGACCTGGCTTACATTACGAGACAGAAACCTGTTCTTTTAATTTAAATATTTGTAATGTCATACACATGTAAAATTAAGGAGGTATTAAAAATAATGTGACTATAAAACATGACGTACCAAAGCATACATACGTAGTATATTTTTTTAAATCAGATCAGAAACACCTATACGTGGGTAGTTTAAAAACACTACCTATTTATCAGCGTTCATTATGTAAATGTAATAAAAACGGTCGCTTTATACATTAACATGAGTAACAGTCATCTGAGTGAGAAGTGAGTCTATAACTATAACTATCACGATCAAACGTAATGGCCGACACAGCTTCATTCAGATCCTTAACTCGTCAAGTATGTGTGAACGAGACACAATAGAAATTCCATTATTATGCGACTCCCGGCAGTCGTTTGATACCTGGCCGATTAACATAAATTTATCCAATGCTAACAATAAAACACAAGCCTAGGAAGCCGTTAGAAGTCAAAGTCGATGAGATAATTAATCCTATCGCTGCTTCAATTGTGCGTCACTCGCTAAACGTTCTACTGAACAGCCCCCTTACTCTGGACACAAAACCCGATCCAATGAATATACCCATCCCTGTCACACGCATACACGGCCTGGTATGAGTGACAGGGATGGCTATAAAACCATTGGATCGGATTTTGTGTCAAGAGTAAGGCCTCTGTTAAGGGATGTCTATACCGGAATCTTATAAACTTTTTTGATTTTTGTACAAACAAGTTTGCTCTGACTTAATCCAAGCCGACGTAGATAAAAAGTTGAGAGATACTGGGCACCGGTACCAGCTTTAAGGTTTTTTTTGGTTTTTGAAATGGGTTTGCTCTTGACTATATTATCTAGACCTAGCCAAGTACCTAATAATATTCTCTGTATCTATACTAAATTATATATATATATATATATATATATATTTAATTTAGTAAGGGTTTGCTCTTGGTTATGGGTATACCTAGTCTATATGAATGAAGGTTTATTGATATTTCCTAATACTTTAATTATTAATCTCAAGAGAATATGAGCCACAAGAAAAATACTTGGAGCTTACTTGTAATATGGTGTACATATTGGTAATGGTGTTAGTACACGTTACATTACGTTTACACATTATGTATGAGGTACAGAATAAACATAATGCACCGACCTCAGATGGACTGGGCGCATGAAAATAATAATGTATTTGAGACAACCCTTGAGGTTCCAGTAATTGACCTAAGAAAATCAATGAAGCCAGAATTCTCGGTCTACAATGAAATCTTACAAATTCCAAGTAAATGTATTAAAATCACACTGACCCTTATTAAATTACTATAGTATAAATTAACTTCAACTTTTTCGTAGGAAAAAGATTAAAGTAAATTAACGTAAGTATACAGGGTGTAAAAAAAGGTTGTCAATTGAGTTTGGTAATACAGGAAACAAATTCAAGGGGGTGGGTGGTTAAGAGTTGCGTCTAGAAAACAGGTTGTTATTAATATATATATTGATAATATTCGTTTACACTGAGTGGGAATTGAACTGCCTGGATATTGAGCGGTGCGTGTTGAACCGAAAGAAGTCGACAATGATTATTTGTTTAAATATGATCCTTCCCAGACCTTTAGAATATTCCTCGTCATAAATAAAGTTTAGTCAAATTGTTATTTCAAGCGTAAACTACAGAATGAATTCGTTAGTATGTAGATAAACACGTTTGAACTTAACTTCGTAACCTTGTACTTGGTTATATAATTAAATTTAAATAAAAATACATTTGTAGTAACTTGCAATGTGTATATTTGAGATCACAAATTAAAATTCTGATTATTTTTATGTCAGTAACAGACTGAGTTGCCTGTTAAAAAGATTGTAACTTGAAAAGAAAAGTAACTACATTTGATAAAAACCTATTATACAGTGATAGGAAGTGAAGACCTAAAATGATACACAAAACATATGCATTTTATTTTATTTATTTATTTAGCTTTTATGAATGAAAATCTCATTTTGCACTGGGACGCTACGGGTAAATATGACGATTTCTTTCAACTATTTGTAACTTTATTTTCAGTATATGTATTTGGCTCATCATATTTTTTTATTTATCTGAATCGACTCGCAATGTCGAAAGATGTCTATTTTGCATTTTATTATTTAGATAAAAAGGAACTAACTAAAAAGGATAATTTGATTTGATTTTGCATTTGATGTCCACAGCACAAAATAAACATTTTATTAGTCAATGGAAGCTATTTTTTTTTTACTTATCTTTTGTGCATAATATTAGGTCTACTTTCACCTCCTATCAGGAAAGCACTTTATCCAGGGACACACTGTATAAAACCGAATCACTCATTTTTATAATAAAGTTTTACAGACAGAAAAAGCGGTCAAACACATTTTACCTGCCTCCATTCTGGAAACCACAGGGTAACTATTTCAATTTCCTATTTATTTCATTTCCTAACAAATGTTTTACTAGTTAACTAAAAACAGATATCAAACAACAAGGAAATGTAGCTTTATTTCAAACTCATTGCGAAGAAAATTGTCTCTTCTATTTCATATTTTATTTACCAACAATGCTAGAATGAGCTCGCCCTACAAACTAGGCTATGTACACACTATCGTCAAGCTTTGTGGAATACAGGGTGTTTCAAGCGAGGAAACATTTTGAACAAGAGGATTTATATTATTTGTACCATTTAGTAGGTTAAGTCATAACAATAAGATCTGAAACGAGACCAGAATTTGCTGCGAAGTAAAGCAATAAAATATGAATTAAAAAAAGTTATAAAATAATACAATATTATTTCATTTTACTTTGAGCTCTAAAACCTATTTTTCTGTTGCCAAATAATTGCCTCGTGTGTTTTCATATGTAGGTAGATCATAAATTACACATGTAAAAAGCAACTGTGTCAGACAATGATTCGAACACTATAAAAACAACTAGATCGCTAAAAAATACTAAAATAAGTCTCAAACCTCCCTCCACCCATTAATTATTAGTCTTTCACTTCATCGAATATGATTTATGGAAAACGAAATCTTCTAAGACACTTTTTCTAACAAATCTGTCAACTTAAAGATTTTGAAAGCCAGTATGAGATGCGCCTTCAAGACAAACTTGTCCCATCATAAATCATATCTTAAAACTGCGATAATATTGAAGGTTTTATCCTAAAAAAAATCCATTAATCGATGATATCAAAACAAAACTTTTTGTACTAATGGATATGAATTTTGTACTTTATTTAGCGATATGACTTCTAGAAATAATGATTTATTCTGTACCTTCTATTAATATTTACTTTACACTTTCATTTTTTATAATTAATATAACTTTTAGAATTACGTGGCTGGGTGGGACGGGGCCGGGGCGGGACGGGACTGGGGGCGGAACAAAATTCGCTGGTTCCGCTAGTCTGAAATAATGTAGAGTTAACAATATAAAAAGAACGAATAATTCTTTAAATATTATTGTGGTAGCATTCGCCATGTAGCTTTTAAACACAGGTTACGTATTGCGATCTTGCTTAAATCCATTCAAGTTCCAAGCAGTTTCAATCCCACTCATCTAGTTGATTGGAATTGCGATTCAACTTAAAAAAAAACAAAGTATTTTTATTTCACTTGTGTTGTGCTGTTCCACGCTAATCTGCTGAATGGATTATACGAAATCGCAATACGAATTTGCGTATCCGTTCAAAAGCAGAGCTGTTTAACTGTCATAGCAACATTGCAATACGCACCCATTATTATTTTTCTGTCTCTCTTTTGATGTTAATGGAGACAAAAAACCGAATTGACGTTATACCCTTGAGTTTGATAAAAAGATTGGTCTGCACAAGGCAAGGCAAGACACATACACAAATTTGACAGAGGCGGAGACCAAATTCAATTTATATGTGAAGTTTGCGTTCACGACGCGTTTAAAGCGTGAAATTCAGGGAATTTATTGAATGATTAAGCTCAAAGCTTAATCCAGACAAAGAGGAATGCGTTGTTCGCCCCTATGCAAGTTCGAGCGAAAAGCTCAAAAGCTCCCGAAAGGCACAAAAGCTGTAATAGTGTACAATGGAACTTGAGATTCACGCAAATTTTTGTGGCAACTTTTTTGCGAGCAAAACAGCTTTTATGTAAAAACGTTTACAGTGGTAAAATAATAGTGTTTCGGAGTAGTTTCAGTTTTCGCTAATCCGGTAAAGAGGGTCAGAGATTATAGAACCGTTTCGAGCCTTCGTAATTACTGTGTTGCTCTATTTACTGAAAAATCATTCTTGTGATTTTAATTCAATTCTAAGAATCATTGTGTGTTGTGTACAGTTCAAATGGTTTAAACAATAAAATTATAGTTTGAAATTGTAAATGAATGTAATGTATATTAAACAAATTAAATAAAGGAAGAGAGGAAGACCAAGAATAAGCTATATGCATCAAATAAAGCAAAAGTTAAAGGTTACGTCGTATCAAGAGGCCAAGAGAACATCGGAAGAGCGTTAAGAATAGGAAAAACTTTACCGATAAGAACCTAGCTCAAATTTTATAATGATGTCATTTATCCTTTAAACAAATTATCTTCCAGATCTCTTTTTATTATTACTAAGCATGTACTCGTAGCATAATTTTCACGGTTTCATTTCAGTAACTTAAGGAGCTTTGACTATAATTATACCGGGTAATAAAAACTACGTTATGGAAATTTCTATTAAAATGAATGAAACACGCATTCAGTCAGCTATCGAATCTATAAAGTCGTTTTATATTTATAAATCAAGAACGGCTGAACCGATTTGGCTAATAAATTTGTGGGGAGGTAGCTTACAACCAGGAAAAGGACATAGGATTTTTTTGCGCCAGACAACACACCAATTGTCTGGTTTCGTGGTAAGGAATTTTCTTCCTTGTGTTACGAAGTACCAGACAACGATTATGACGAGGGCGTCTCCCAAAAATACTTAAATACATATAACATCCATGACTTAAGGTACAAATGTTCGTGCTCTTCACACAAACATTTGCCCCTTGCGGGATTAGAACCAGCGACGGCCAGCGTAATAGTCAGGAAGGCTGACCAATACACCAAACGCGTCGTCAAAAGACCAAACTTTTTATCCCGTTAGACGGGGCCGGGGCTAGGGTGGGACGGGGCTGGGGCAAAACGGTGGGGAGGTAGCTTAGAACAAGAAGATGGACATAGAATACTTTTTATCCCGTTAGACGGGGCCGGGGCTGGGGTGGGACGGGGTTGGGGCAAAACAATGTTCACTGTGACCGCTTAACTATTAAAATTACGGGGCTAATCTGAACCAGGCCGGGGCCGGAAGGGGCCGGGGACAAAACAAAGTTCACTGGGTCCGCTAGTAATTTAATAATTCATTAACGTACAAAGTTGCTTAAATACACGTAACTTGCGCACAGTTTTATTGATTTTAGTTGAATTGTGTCTTTCCTTGTAATTAAATGTAATGTCAATTTTATTATTGTCATGGTAACCTATCATAAAATTATATTACGAATTTCCTACTGAATTAATTAGAGAATCATTGACATTTATTAAGTGGAATATCCGAAGTACGTATTTTATTTTTTAGTAATTTGCGTAGCCGGAAATGTTATGTAGGTTCTAATTGTCAACTTACGGTGTACACATTTGAATTATGAATAATTCGACGACGCGTTTGGTGTATTGGTTAGCGCTCCTGACTATTACGCCGGCCGTCGCGGGCTCGAATCCCGCAAGGGGCAAATGTTTGTGTGATGAGCACGGGCATTTGTACCTAAGTCATGGATGTTGTTATACGTAGTTCATAATCGTTGTCTGGTACTTCGTAACACAAGAAAGAAAATACCTAACTACGATTCCAGATAATTGGTGTGTTGTCTGGCGCATATTTATTTATTATTATTAATTAATTAATAATATAACGAAGATAAGAGGTACTCTAGAGTATTTAAACACAAAATGAATACACGATTGTACAAACAGAGTTGCTTCTTCTTATCGTGTCGATGGAAACCCACATGGAGGAATCACAATGGAGAAATCACAAGGTGGCAGCCCAGAATTCAGCCACTTGTATTGCGGATCGACTGCATGTATAACAGAGTTGCTATTCGTATATCTAAGTTTTTTTTAAATGCAATGAATTTGATGGCAAGGCAAGCTTTGAACTTAAAAACACGACAGTTTCATCAAAACGATAATAGAGGGAAGAATATAAGGATTAAGGAAAAGAGGAAGACCAAGAATAAGCTATATGCGTCAAAAAAGCAAAAGTTTTATGGTGCGTCGTATCAAGAGGTCAAGAGAATGGCGGAAGAGCGTACAGAATGGAAAAAACTCCGCCGACAAGAGCTTGGCTCTTAAATTAGATGATGATGAATTTGATTCGTTAGAAAACGTGATGCGCGTTTTTGAAACTAGCGACTGCATCGATAATATAATTCGTACCCCCTTATTCATAATAATTCAAACAGTCAAATAAACCTATTTTAGCTACTACACTGTTTCTGTCAAATGATGACAGCGCCAAGAAAGAACGAGACAAAACAGTGTAATAGTTAAAACAGGTTTATTAGACTGTTTGCGTTTTTATGAATAAGGGTGGTAGTGTGCAAAGGGCCTTTATACTTACCCACACTAACATGAACTATTTATTATTTTTCTTCCGTTCAAACACATTTAACGTATTCACTCTCCCCGTACCCCCATAATATACGCATCGCCGAAAATAGCTAACACCCCAGGTTTTGTTTTTACGACGCCAAGGCCAAGACGTCGCGCTTTTTATGCCAAGCTTGACATTAGCTTAGTATTTTATGACGTGAAAACCCGACGTTGCGTGTCTTTGGTTCGTGCCGTGTGAGGTTGTTAGGGTTCCGTAATTTTGAAGGAAAAGCCGAAACTTTTTTAGGACGAAATAAAATGTGACTGTGTGTTAGATGACCATTCTATTGCGGTAATTTCTTTTTTGATATAGACAAATATTTTAGTCATTAAAAAAATCTGTGGAATATTTAAACTCTCAAGTTGACGGCCTCGTTAAGCTATAATATAACACAATGAAAGTTTTGAGTATACGCGGTTAAAAGATATGATCGATACATCTCATGAGATAAGAAAGTCAAAAGTATACCTTTCGTTGACTTGCCCAGATTCTTGCAAATCGACATGAAATAGTGTTATTGTAGTATCAGTTCAAAAGACCTAATTAAATACTTATTTACAAAATTTAATACGGAACCTCCGGCGCAGATCCAACTCGCATTTGACCAGATTTTTATTTTATTTTACACATATTTTTCCGGCATCCAACACGCGAATCTGAAGTTGCCAGTTCGAAGTTTCAATGTTTTTTTTTTGTTTTAAAATCAGAGCTGTATATCAAATTTTGTTTCTAGTTATCCAGCTGTTGGGAGTGTCGAAAAAACTCGTCGATATTACGAGAGATTCTGTACCGTATACGATAACCAAGTTAAATGTAACAATCTGATTCTGTACATTTTTTCTCTGTATGCAGTTTAATAATAAACAAAGTTACTGAACCGATTGGGTTAAATAAGTTAATCAGGCGATTGCAAAAGACTAGACAAAGAGTTTAATACAAAAATTAGTATCATGAAACGCGCCAGAATCTGACAGCCACATTGTTCAGCTAAAAAATAGCTGAACACTACGGTATTAATTGGTATATGTTTTGAATAAGCTTAAACTAGCTAAGTATTAACATTTTAATAATAAATTCTGTACTAATTTTAATGTCGGTAGATATTAGTTGTTAAGCCCAGTCCGAGCCTTATGGGCTACTTGATAAAATCTGGCAGCAATGTTTTCCTTGCAACACCCTCCACCAATCCGCACTGAGCGCGCGTGGTGGAGTATCAAATGGCTCAAACTAGTTGAGGTAAGACGTATGCCCAGTAGTGGCACGTTAAAGCTAACTTTACTTTTTATCAATTCTGTACATGGATAAAATAAATAAAAAATACGTAACATGTTGCCTTTAGACATTAGCAAGTGTCAATTTTTGATCTCATGTAAAGCCAGGATTCTAACTTTGGTCTCTAAACTTTAACTTAGCAAGCCCTGACTCCTAACTCTACACCATAGTCAAAACGTTTTTAGCGTTGGTTTCAATTTTTTTGCGTTTTTATTTTTGTTGCGTCCCCATTTTTTGAACTTTAGATTCTTCGATTCAGAACCGTCCAATACGATAGAAATAGTTCTATCAGTATCAGTATCAGAAATAGTTCTATTCATAAATAGTTATGTCACTTGCGAAAGATAACAACGTAATTGCAAACGTATTCGATCCCCGCACATTACAAACATTTGTGTGCATGAACATGTCTGTTTGTAGTGGTCTGGGTATTTTCTATGTATATGTATGTATTTACAAAAAAAAAGAAGTATTTAAGTATGTTTATAACCGTTGTCTGGTTACCATAGTACAAGCTTTGCTTAGTTTGGGGCCAGATGGCGCTGTGTGAAATGTCCAAGGATATTTATTTATTTATTTATTTAGCTTGCCTAGAGTAAGCTGTCAGCGCTGTCAAATTCAGTAAGCTCTACTTCGGAGCTTCCAAAATATTATCGTGACGTCACCATCAAATTGCAATACAACATCAAGTGTAAGTGCGTATTGAAATGCAGTTTTGACAGTTAAACAACACTGCTTTAGTGTCAAATTAGCAATTCTCTTTGCAATTTAACATTATGTTGATAATATCACTATAGATATAACAATAAAAATATTAATATTTATACCATTGTAGTATTATTATCTATAATATTATTATATTGATAATATTTGTTCACACTGAGTGGGAATTGAACTGCCTTGGAATTGAACGGATTAAGTTGGATCGTAATACGACCCAAGATCTTTTTGAAACACTTTCCTTAATATTCCAAGTTATTTACGTCCGAAAATCAATTAAAAATTAACGAAAATCACGTTTAGTGTAGACGCGACTAGTTAACAATTTTAGTTTTTTTAATTACTGCTGTGTAGATTTCGACTGATTTTCATTAAAAAATCGAACAGTAACCAAGTAAAATCGCTCGCCAAATTAAGGCGAGTGATTCAAAAACAGGGGTCTAGAGGTATGTTAGGTAAAGCTTTACCGAAGTCACCAATGAACGTTCTGCCGCATTCACCAACTACCCGCATAACAAAACCGAACTTGACTTGCCAACGTCTCATTTGCACACTGATTCAGCCGCCTTAATAAACATGGCGGCACATCAAAGCGAGACGCCGACGAACACTCGTTTAGGGTTGAGCACTTGAGCTACACGTCGAAAGCGTGTAGATTAGTGTTGTGTTAATTAAATTAAACCCATAATGGATCAAGGTAATTGGAATATATTTATAATTAGCGGTCCCAAAGAAGTTCTTTTAACCCCCGGCCCCGTCCCGCCCGGTTCTGTTTTATGGTTATTAACCTATTCCGGACCAAGACAAAACTATGTCTGCCTCACCCAATGGTTGTCTGGAAGAGAATGATTTAAAGCATTAAGTCCGCCATTTGTACTTCATTTGGTTTGTGCAATAAATAATACATAATAACAAATCCAACAAAATTATAATCATGAAAATCAGTTCACCGTTCTTATATATGGTGGAACTTTCACGACACTCTTTATTGTTTATTTAAATAAAGATGTAAAGATACGTGATGCAACCTCAGCGTTGGGTTCAAGGCGTCGATATCACCGAGAACCAAGAACATAGTAAAAATTGTCTTTACTTTCTCGGTTGTGGGTGTTGTTTGCACCGTCGCGTTGTTTCTGATTTCTGCATAAATTGCACTTAACATAGTAAAATTAAGTTTAGTTTAACCTGTAAGCATCCCACTGCTGGGCAATAGCCTTACCTCAAATGTGAGGTAGTATGAGCCATACTCCACCACGCGGGCTCAGTGCGGATTGGCGGAGGGGTGTTTGCAAGGCAAGCGACCAACCTTGCTGTCAGATTTTATCAAGCCGCCCATAGGGCCTCTGACTAGGCTTATCGACTAATACCAATCGATATTAGCCGGACCAACGGCTTAACGTGCCTTCCGAAGCACGGAGATGCTCGTGATATACGCCACTTATCTGGTCGAAATGGTCACCCATCCAAACACCGACCGCGCCGTAAGTTGCTTAACTTCGGTATTACTACCAAAGCGCTGCCACCACTGCGCTACGAGCACCTTTCCATCTTTAGTATTATTGTATTTTTTTTTAAATATGCTCTATTAAAAAAAAAACTTGTATTTATCGCGTATGAAATATGTTGAACCCTGGTTTATTTGCTTCGTAACAATTTATGGGTACTATAAACTCTTACAAAAAATATTTTTTACTTTAGTTATTCTAGCGGTATGTAGGTGTAACCTACGCCCATCACTAGTAGTGCTCACAGACATACACCTTAGCTTAAATATGTCAGGGTTGCAAGTCAAGTCTGTCATAAGCTTAAAATGGCTAGCAGCTGTAGGCTACAAAGGCACAGTTTACGATTTACAACAGAATCGTAAACTAGCAGTGTTTAAGATTTAGTATTAGTAAGATGAGCCCTTGGGTACATCCGTGATAACTCATACAAAGAACAAGCAATATCCTAATATCCATATTCAATTAGTTGTACTCGTAACTACTGTTAGTGTGAGGTGCTCGAAGCGCAGTGGTGGAAAGGCTTTGGTAGTGATGCTGAAGATAAGCAACCTACGACACGGTCGTGTTTGGATGGGTGGCCATTCCGACCATATAAGTGACGCAGTTCTTCCCGGCTAATATCGGTATAAAGTAGTCGTTAATCCTAGTCAGAGCCCTATAAAATCAGATAAAATCTTGATCTTGACTTGATATAATCTGACAGCAAGGTTGGTCGCTCGCTTGCCTTGCCCTCCACCAATCCGCACTGAGCCCGCGTGGTGGAGTATGGCTCATACTACCTCATACTTATGGTAAGGCCTTTGCCCAGGAGTGGGATGTTTACAGGCTACCTTTACCTTTTAAACTTACTGTTAGTAGACAAGCTTAAATTAAAGACGATGACGATCTATTTTGCACAATAACATTGGCTAGGATATGCCGCTTAGAAGTCGAAGACAGCCGTCAGCAAAGTGCTGTTGAAACCCCACGGCAAGACGACGGCGTGTCGATGTCACTTCGACAGCAAGTATTTTGATAGCAGCTGATACATCTTGTCGACGGCTGCCGTTACTTATATCTTTGCCGAACTGCCCTTTAGGTTTTTTGGGATTCTTACGCGTTAAATATTTCTAAATGCTAATACTTCCAACAACATAATAACCATGGAAATTTTCTTTTAACGAGCCGCATATTCTAATTTAATAAACGGCCTATATCACCTCACCTACATCACGTAAAGTATCATTTGTAACTCTGTTTACAAACCCTGCTGTGATATCGTGGTACGAAATCGCATTATAGGCAAATGAAAGCACGTCAGTCGTTCACCACCTGGCAGTACCCACGGAATAAAACTCGACACCATAGTATAGAAAGATGTAGTATATTTAGTCCAAACAATCCACGTCTTTTAAAGTTTTATAAAATTTTGTATGTCGACCCGCTGTGTGCGCATAAATGTCCCATTGTCAATGTCCCAACATCGACTCTAACCCAGAGGCCTTACTCTGGACACAAAACCCGATCCAATGATTATAGCCATC
Organism: Pyrausta aurata; assembly: GCA_963584085.1. Classification (NCBI taxonomy): domain Eukaryota; kingdom Metazoa; phylum Arthropoda; class Insecta; order Lepidoptera; family Crambidae; genus Pyrausta; species Pyrausta aurata. The sequence continues at coordinate 11,313,241 of OY757267.1, read as the reverse complement.
CCTGTCACTCATAACAGGCCGCGTATGCGTGTGACAGGGATGGCTATATTCATTGGATCGGGTTTTGTGTCCAGAGTAAGGAGGCAGATCCAGGTTTACGATTTTATAGAATTTTTAAAAAGATTTTTATTTATATTGTTTGTGTTGGTTTGGAACAAACAGTGTAAGAAACTACATAGTTGAGTAACCGGAGAGAAAATTGGCCACTGAAAGAAAAAAGAGTGCAGTAAAAACATAAACAAGTTATTTACAAGGACGATGAGTTTTTGGTACGTTTTCAGCAATCCTGAAAGATAGTAGCTTCCGTCTGTCTTAAATGTTGACTTTTTGTGCTTTCAGGTGATGCTACTGCATCTGTTTTTACTATGCTATCATGCTTCACCTGTAAATAAACTTTGTTACCGCCCAACAAAGTTTATTTTAGACCAACTATCCGAACTATCCATAAACCTTCTGCCTTAGTAATAGCGATCATTTTCGATGTGATATTTTTGCATAAATTAATGCAATATTGTCTTGAAAACTTTAATAAATTTTGCGGTGAGCAGGTTGTTAAAATTTAAAGGTAAAATCGGCTTGTTTGAGAAACTTAAGCAACTTAATGCAAGATGTTCATTAGCATATAACTTGTAGCTGCCATGAAAACGAAATATTTATATTTTTCATTTATTTGATGGCCTTTCTTCAGCAGTGGACGTCCTCTGGCTGATGATGATGATGATGATGACTTCTCATTTTAAATATTAGCCCATACTTAAAGCACGCAAAAGTTGTACAAACACGATAGTTTTGTGTACATACATAACATTAAAAGTTCAGATAAACAATTACCAACTATTTTTCTCTAGACTATTCGTAATAATAGTAAAAACATTAGCCTTAAGTATTTGTATTGTTATTGTCAACAACATAGCTGCTTCAAAAAATAAATGAAACTTGCTAGTAATTTGTTTAACAAACCTGATGCCAGTCTAAAAACGAACATAATATTTTACTAAATTGTGTAATTATCTTCGCTTCACTTGGCAAGATAACTACCGTGCACCCTGATTAAAAGTTTTATCGCTCCCGCCCTACTTTTTGGCCTTGTGAACGGGTTAGGTAATAAATCTTCATAAATATTCATTAACAATAATTTGTGCCAACAGAGATAGGAAGTGACTGTACTCGAGATAGATTTAGTAGGAATAAGTTAGTATGATACGTACAGTGTAAAAAAAGTAAAATAAAAAATAAATAAAAAATAAATAAAAAATACGAAAGTAGTGGAAGAAAATAAAAATTTCATAATTGAGATAATTTTGTCATCAAATCAATTGACAACAAAAAATGCACTTACATAATAGATGTATTATTGTTTTCACGCCTGTAGGCGTTCACTGTCCCGGAACGTGTTAACATCAGATGTAATCTTTGCCAAATATCTGGCTATCTAATTAAAAAAATATATCACAGACGTAAACCTACTTATATTTTTTTCGGTGTGGTTTGAGTGAAGAAACCCCTTTTAAAACGAGCCTTAGGTTTATTTATGAGCAACTTTATTGAAAAATAAATATCAAAGGCCTTCAGAGGCTACTTTTTATCCGGGAGATATAGTTTCCCAGGGATTAGAAGTAAATTTATCTGTGCTGAGACTGAAAAACTCGTTGCGACAGACTTAAAGCTGGCTCCAATTCGTCGTAAATCTTTTTTCTTTAACACAGATCCTGAATATTCATATTGATTTTAGTAAATCATCAGAAAGATGATGTTTTTAATACCCAACAAGACGTAGTGTTGCAGCGTAGGACGTCCACCTATAGTATGGAACGTTAACCAAGTAAAGATCGCAGGATCACGCTAGATGCAAACAAAATAATTCTTGTAACCGTTTGCTGAAGAAAACCATAAAGTACGCCTATGTTCAACAGAGGACGTCCTTTGGCTGACAATAATTATGATGACCTAACAAGAAATATTTTCCTTGCAAAAACTGTCAATTGATGCTTAAACGTCTCGTTAGCAAAGCTATTTAATTGCCTACCTAAGGGGTGCCTGCCAGTGTGACGGTTTGCAAACATTACCATTTGAGTGTGTGGCACAAGGTATGGGCTTAGCCGTTGTGATGAAAAGTATAGTATATAAATCGAAGTGTTTGATTGAAACTAACCCATTGGTTTTCAAGATGTCACCGTTTTTGAGGGCGTGCGTATTTAATTTGGGATATGTGTAATGTACGGCCGATGTATCTCGCGCCTAACCATTTTTCAACAAAAGTCGTTTGCACACACGGCACAAAAACTGGCGACAATTTAAACAAAAGACGATACGAGGTGCAAGCAATAAGGTAGCAGGGTACGAGAGGCCGCAACCGTACGTGATGTCGTCCCGTTTTTAAACAGAACCTTAATAATTAAAATAAAATAAATATGAAAAACACTTCACCGCTTAGACCACACATAATAACAAAGACTCATACGAATCGATACCTTTCAATTTCTCTATTTAGAACGTTTAACGATAGCGTGACTTGACTAACCCGTTATTGTCAAATCGTTAGTGATGTGCCCGATCGAAGCGGCCGATATCGGTGGAACTTATCGACTTTAGTGAAAGTAATAACGGATTTATTGAAACGATTGCGAGTCAGCGGCAGGTGCGATTGATTTGTCGTGCGCCGATTATTTCTTTTTTTATCGATTAAACAGTTATACCGATATTTTTTATGTGTGAATGTTAGGTCTCTGCAGGTTATGGTTTCAATTTGGTATCGTCTTACATGAGGTTTGTTTAAACAATGTCACCTACGTGAAAGGATGATGAAAATGAATTTTTATTTCTTTTTTTTAAGAAGAAGAACGTGTATTATAGCCTAGGATGGAACCAACTCTACCAGTCTTCTTTGCTTGGCGAATATTGTAAACAATCTTTTGTACTTTCAAAATAATGTATTTTAAACTAATTGACAATTCCATTTAAAAAGATCTCAGTGCGCACCGATGAATTACTTGTAATTTTTGTGTTTTTTTCAAGTGACCTACGTAAATACCCACTACATAATAAAAGCAAACACACATCTAGCCAGTTAGTTAAATAACGAACCGACTTAAACTGACTTCACCAGAAAAAAGTGCGAGGTTCAAATAGGGACAGCTTTGCCAATTCGTACTAAACAACTCATATTGATCGTTCAAAAACATGGGCCGAAGCTAAACCTTATCCCCCAAAAAGAGTATAGTGACAAATTTTCGGCCGTTCCCCTCCGAAAACATCTCCTCAAAATACTAAATGGACCTATTTCGGCACGATCCGATGTTGGGAACGTTATTGTGTCATATCGGGCTTATCAACAACACGATGGTTTTGAGCCTGTAACCAAAATTAAGTAGGGTCGGGCAAAATGTTCGGCCAATATTCCGGCTGAAACTGGCGGAAGACTGACGAAAATGTCCACTGAGGTTTTGGGTAAACAAGGATTATGTTAAATGATGTGTTAATCCAATTTGAAGAGTAAAGCAATTAGATTTTTTATCTTTTATTTAGGTTTCTTTCTGATATAGTGTTAATCGTAGTATTTTTGTTATTTGTATATTTTAGCAATATAGTAGTAGTAGTTGTACACGCAATAAACGATTTGTATTTTTTTGTATTTACAATTGAGATTGATTTGTAGAATATTTAAGATTTGTATGTTACGTTTAGACTACGGAATAGTGTAGTCAGTATATGTATGTCATTTTCTTTCCTAGACTAGTTTGTTAAAATGTTGAAATTTAAAAAAACAAGTGAACTATATTTCATAGTAAAAACTCCAAAGCCTTTTGTTAATGATGATGATGATGATAACCATCTACTACGCCTGAACCTAGCAGTAAGACGTTAAAAAGCTGACTTCATTTTTTACGTTATATAATTATGTACCCTGACATAGTAGTATAATTTTCTATTTTTTTTTAAAGTTCTACAAACACAATATCCAGTCATTTTCAACCATCTCTACGCAAACATAAAAGCTGTTCCCGATGCAATCCTGCGGTCGGTCCCGTGTGAGCGCTTTGTAATTACTACCACGGGACAGCGCCCCAGCCTACTAAACTGTCGCTGGATTGAGAGCCTTGTTTTGCTGGTGCTCATAGCGCAGCGGTGGCAGCGCTTCGGTAGTAAGGCCAAAGTTAAGCAACTAACGGCGCGGTCGTATTTTGATGGGTGACCATTCCGACCATATAAGTGACGTATATCACGAGCATCTCCGTGTTTCGGAAGGCACCTTAAGCAGTTGGTCCCGGCTAATATCGGTTGATATTAGTCGTTAACAGAGGCCTTATGGGCGACTTGATAAGATCTGACAGCAAGGTTGGTCGCTTACCTTGCAAACACCCCTCCGCCAATCCGCACTGAGCCCGCGTGGTGGAGTATGGCTCATACTGCCTCACATTTGAGGTAAGGCCTTTGCCCAGCACTGGGATGCTTACAGGCTAACTTAATGCTAAAAACTACATCCCTAGTCCGTCTTTATTATGTATGATAATGTATACCAATTGCGTTTCTGAGCTTCGATAAAATTATTGTTTTGCTATAAGTTAATCTAACATTCACAACGATACTTCATAACTTAGTTTTAATAGTTAGAGTAGCCTGAACTTATAACTTCAAATTACTTAACTTCAAATGGGTGTTGTTTCATTATAACGAGTAGTGTCCTGAATAGAAAAGTTCATAGTTATGAAGTTTTGTTACAAAGTATCTTTAGAACAAAGCAAAGTTTATTTTTATGGTGCCTCTTTGCCAATTAATGAAGCAACTTAATAAATTAGCCAGCTGTTATAATCAAACTTATAAGTATCAGTGGCACTTTACTTTAAATTTACTTTTTTGTCTACTATACAAACTTATGTTCAGTACCGTTACCATGAGTTTACGACGGTTTTACTCGCTAGCGACTACATAAAAAAAGTCTATGTAAAATTGCCCAGCGCCCCTAGAAATCACTTGTAGAACTAAAATTTCCACACAAAAAGTTACATCGTCGCTAGCAAGTAAAACCGACGTAAACTCATGGAAATGGTACAAAGGGTGTTGCCTAAATACGAGTACATTTAAATATTATATGGTAATTCTCATAAGCAACCTCCTCGCCGCGCGTGCTGGCCACTTGGAGCGCCGCACGCTGAAAAAAGGAAAAAGATGTTTTTTCTTCAGAACTCTCTTGTTTCTTGTACATACGAATGGATCGATATATTTTTCTCCAGCAACATTGGAGCAATATTTAACCTAATAATATCAAACAGTTAAAACGAAGAGCATTACAGATAAATCAACGACAGGTGCAGTTTTTGGTGAGTTATCATATATTTTATAATATGTATTTTCGTAGTACCCACATCGAAATATTTTTTAAAGTCCACTTATTTCCGTATTTTATTAGTGCGTTGTGTGCACAGAGGGTTTCTTCGCAATATTGATGAGATGACGCAGCCCACGCGTTAAAGAAAGCACTTGCAAAATTCAACTGGCTTGCAAATGTGTCGGTGGCCGAGTGGTAGAAACATGCGCCCGGGTAGCGTAGTATTGCGTTCGATTTCTTGTCCGAGACAGTTGCTTTTTACAAGTGCATTTTATCGAGTGGCCAGTTAGATTATTGTAACAAATCTCAGATACTTTTTCGCCTTTAAAATACTATGCAAATTTATCAAAGAAAAATTTGTTTGTTTTTATATTTAAATCAAAATGTCGTGAATAAATAACGTGTACATAATCAGAAAGATTTTCCATTTCGACGCATTCGCTTACACGACCTTTAAATGTTAAAGTATTCAACTCACTTTAAATATTTAGCAGGTTTTACTTTATTCAGTGTGTAGGCAGTAAATAAATACCTATTACAATGTAAATATAAAATGTCAGAAGCCAAGTTAGTGTTTTGCTACTTTAAATCAGAAAAAAATATTTTGTCTTGGGATAAGAATAAGAATAAGAATATATTTATTACCATACCATTTTACCATACCATTACAATCCATGTTACAAAAGTTATGGCGGTGTCTGCACTAAGCATGGTTTGCTTGTATTGCAGGGGCCAAATAAATCTTACAAGGAGAGGTTTAGCTTTTATGATACGAGGTAAACATTTGCGATTGCAAAATACGGTTCGATATGTTTCATTTCACTTAGGCCTAGTTGTGTGATTGATAATTAACTAACTAATAGTTAAATGTCGTTTACAACTGTGCGTGTTTTGGAGAAAAAAATTTTTTTAACGAAGTGACAGTATGCTTACTATTGACCATTCTTCAGCATACAATCGTAAATATTTAACCGCAATGACATTTAACCTTCCGTTACTACGACTATGAACAATATTTCATTCAATAAATCTAAAACTCCTTTTTAGGGTTCCGTAGCCGAATGGCAAAAACGGAACCCTTATAGTTTCGTCAAGTCTGTCTGTCTGTCTGTCTGTCCGTCCGTATGTCACAGCCACTTTATTCTGAAACTATAAGCATCACACCATTGAAACTTGGTAGGTAGGTGTATCTTGTTCACCGCTTTCCGATTCAGATAATAAAAATTAAAAAAGATGTTATTTAAGGGGGGGCTCCCATATATGAAACTAAAACCAAAAAATTTTTTTGCCCAAACCTATACATGTGGAGTGTCTATGGATAGGTCTTTCAAAATGACATTGAGGTTCCTAAAATCATTTCTTCTAAAAGTCTAACGTTTGAGATATAGACGCTTCCAAAGTGGTAAAATGGGCGTCCCCCCCCCCATCTAACTTCTGAACTAGGGAAGTGAAAATTTTGAAAAAAATATATAATGTAGACTTCAACAAAAACTTTCAACGAAAATTGGTTTGAGCAAAATCGAACTAGTAGTTTTTGAGATATAGCACATCTTCAACAACCGCAAACATAACTTTGTTCTTCATATAAATACTATGAAAAACAAAGTTATATTTGCGGTCAACAATATTTTGTGGTATTTTGGCAAAGTGGAAGTAAGAATCTCTAATTCAGTTGAAGTTGGCATGGAACCCTCAGTGCGCGAGTCCGACTCGCACTTGGCCGGTTTTTTTCCTCTCTGTGTTGATTATCAAGGGAAAAACATGCCTCATTTTTTTATTTCGTATAGATTATTAAAGTTCTAAGTGGTTAATTCTATAGGGAGATATAATACACAGTATCGTAGTGCCAAGGTGACATTCTCAGGTTAGAGGTTAAAATAAAAACAGTCTGAATGTGTGAAAACTGTGGCTTTTACTGCGGTTAAGTAAAGTGATACTTTCATAAAGTATTCACTGGCTTTTAAAATAAGGTCTAAAATTGTGTGCGGCTGATGTCGATTGTACATATTATGTTTGAATAAATTATTTTGAAAGTAAATTAAATACTGATGACAAAGCTTGAAAATGTTAGCATGCAGAGCTGTTGATAGTTCAAACGTTTGTTACTTTATGATATTAGTTAAATAATGTTTTACGGTGTCATAAGTAAGTTAGACTAGCTCCCACGTTTAGGTAAATATGTAGAACAGGAAAATAAATAAACAAGTAGGTACATGAGTTACTTAGTTTGACATACTACTGAAAATAGCTCCGTGTCTAAACGTACCAATTTAAAAAGAAATGACGTTTCACCCTAGGGAGGGAAAAGGTATTTTACATCCGGCTTACCCTACACATGAAAATATTACTTTCTGGACAGGAGTGATAAATAGTAGATTGTTATACAAGGGGAGAAAGCGACCCATTTCACTCGAGATGTTTCTGGCGCTCGAACGAAGTGAGAGCGCCAATAATTCGAGAGTGAAATGGGTGCTTTCACCCGAGTTAAACATACTATTTTTCATTTCGACTGTGAGAAAAACATTAAATTTACAAAAGTGGTTGTAGATGTCTTGGTGAGGTATTATGTAGTTCAGCGAGAAAGGAAAACTCAAGTTTTGAACAAAATATGACAGTCGATTTACAGTACTAACAACACCTAACACGATTAGAAAGAGTTACGGCACGAATACATGAAAACAGAGTACAAAAAAGCAGAAAATATCAAATATCTATATATCGGGCAGCCGAATATTTTAATTGTTAATTGAATTAGAAATTGTATATTTTTTTATCAACGATTATACATAATACCTACACAATATGATTTTCAATTTATAGCTAAGCAAAAATGTTTGTTATTTAAATAACATGATGTGACTCAATTATCTTTGGTCCAAGCTTTGACTGCAGGCCTTGACTCTATGCCATGTCAATTAAAACTAAATTACTTTCCACCCTAGGGATGGATAAGCTATTTTCCACCCGGCTATCTTCACAGGAAAGTAATATTTTCCGAACAGGAGAGATGAAAAATAAATGTATGTCTGTGCCGTCACAAATTAACGGCACATAAAATCTTAGTATTTTAGCAAAGACCTGGACTGATTTAAATAATTGTTTTTTACGATGTGTTTACTTTACTAAACTATGTACCTATGTCATAATGTCCGTTAACATTTATGTACCCAATGGCCCCGCATAATGTCTGTGGTTTTAATTATTGTAACCAGTTACACAATGTATATTTAAACCATAATAAATAACGCGTATTTCTCATTATTTAACCACCCTTCATGAATATTGCTCGAATCCGTTTGTACTTCAGAAATGTCTGAAGTTTACCGACAGATATTTCCTTGCCATTCCGAAGATGAAAAGGCAAAACAAAGCCCCAACTCGGCAAAGTTTTTGTCAATCCGAAATATCGGGAGTTGATTTGATTTTCAATGTTTACACATTTACATAAAGCGTTAAAAAAGTAAATAATTTATTAGACTCTGGGTGCGTATTGTGATCTTGCTTTGAGTTAAGCTGCTCTGCTTTTGAGTGGATTATCAAATTTCGTATTGCGATGTCTTATTTACGAACAATTCCCATGTATAATTTCGACCGTAAGAGTGAATGAGAAAGAGTTACCAACTTTTAATGTTTCTAAAGTTGGATCGCAATACCATTTCAGCGATTCATTCAACGTATAAAGTATCAATTCTTGATTCACTCCAACATAAAAGGGACATCGATTTTATTGGTTCCAAAAGAAGTACTAGAGCAGAAATATCATCGTGAAACGTTCCATGTAATTTGTAAGAAGTACTTAGCTCAATTGTATGGGCGTAGTGCCAATGGGTAAATGGGAAGTCGTTTGGAATCACACATAATTCTGCTATATATCAGTAGACGGTTTGGTAGATGGTTTTACATGATAAGTATATGCTGTGATAGAAAAATGCGAAGTAATTTGCCATTTTCAATATGCCAGTTTCATCAAAATATATTGTGTAGTTTTTGCGTGAATGAGTTACAAACATACTTCCATACATCCCTCCTCACAAACTTTTGCATTTATAATTATACTAGTGTGAGTAATAGGAGTAGGATAGGATAGGAAAGTTTATATAAAGACTTTGTTCAAAGCATGTAGTTACTGGAACAAATAAGTCAATTTATTTAATTGATGATGATTTACAGTCCGATAACACTATTGTATTCTAATTGCCCGTACACACACAATCGCTTTAGCTATGCTGTCCATATTTATTTTATTTTATTGATTTGAAACACAAACTCCAGTATCAAATGTATATCCACACAGAAAATAAGAAAGAAAGAGAAAGTATTTATTGTCATAACATCACCAACACACACATACACAATATTACAAACAAAGAAAAAAATACTTAATAACACAAAAAGTAAAAACGAGAGAAAAAAATACACTAGGATGAATAAATATCCATGCCAGCCAACCAGTGCGTGCCGCAGTGTGTGTGTGCGTGTGTGTGTGCGTGTGTGTGCGTGTGTGCGTGCGTGCGTGGGTGTGCGTGTGTGTGAGTGTGTGTGTGTGTGTGTGTGTGTGTGTGTGTGTGTGTGTGTGTGTGTGTGTGTGTCGCCGAAGGCATGGTTTTCAGTAGGCCCCTATAATAACAGATGGATATATTACTTATATGCCCATACAAAAATACAGGCGGGGCCGCGTGTTTTACTTGTTTACACACATTGGGCAGTACTTCACGCAATGTTGACTCAACAAGACACTCGATACAGTAATAGAATAAATTCAATTTGTATTTTCGTTATTTGTATTCCTTTAAGGGCTTCAAAAGAGTGTTTGCGTTCGTCCTTTTCTTGTCTTTGTACTTGAGAACTTGTAAAAATTACTTAAATGTGTCTCATTTGTTTTAAACGCACTAAAATTGGGAGTATTAGAAATGACAAGTAATTTTATTTATTTAAAAACTTTATTGCACAAATAAAAGTGTACAAAAGGTGGAATTAATGCTAAAAGCATTCTCTCCCAGTCATACCTTTAGGTCATGCAGAGAGATTGTGATGATTGTGAGTAATGAAAGTTACCGTTTTCGTGCTCCACTAGGTTGCGCTAATGTCGCGTGAGGTCCAGAATATAGCTTTTATGGGGTGTAATTGTCATGATGAAGAGATAACAATCAATATTACAATACATCAGGTATGCCGCAGTCCAGCTTTGTTAGGAAAAGAGGAGTAAGTAGGTACACAAGTTATTTTAAAGATTTAACATTTATTTTCTTAGTCCCCCTTTTTTTAACAGTCTCATTCATTGATTGTAACTAGTATTAGCCATATTTAATGGAAATTATTGCTAAATATTCGAAACATTAATCTAAATAGAAACCTCACGCTACCCAAGCGCTCCTAGCAGCGAATTCATACGCGATAGCCCTCATTGGATCAGAGATACGAGTATGACATTTCTTTGAGTGGCAATGACAATTTCTAAGCAAACTACTGAATCAGGCTAGGAAGAGAATATGAAAAGGTTCTATTTACATTAATTTCTCTGAAATCAAGGCGCCAATTCTAATACAGTTGGCATTCGAAGAAAGTTAATCCATCGAATTATCTTTTTCGAAGAAAATACAGTTATTAAATATCATTTATCAGGGTCACGGTTTCTATGCAATTCGATATTCTTTTACGTGTGGAAATATGAGTATTACTTGATTTTTTGGTAAAACGGTCAAACTCGTAATCGAATTACCACACGAAAAAGTTTGATAGACGTAAGAATCAAGGCCCTAGTGATTAAATTACTTTTTACTCGTTTCTCTAAACTAACTTTCATTTTCTCTAAATAAGAAAATAATATCACTCAAAAATTTAATCTTCACGTAAAATGAGTAAAAACATTTGTTTTGCTTTTACATATTTCAAGTGTAACACTTAATTACACGCACCAAACTGAAAATAACAGTGTTTTCGACATAAATCTCAGTGTAAATGTTATTAAGAATTGTTGCATTTCATTCGTAATATGAGCACACTTAAATCTTGATTTATTGCGGTGTTATAATTAATGTGTCACGCCCATTCTGTTCGTTTCACCTTTTAAGGGTAAAATTTTCTATCTGTTCATTAACCCTTTAAAGGTAAAACTCCAGTACACCGAAATAATACAAAAAGAAAAGTTCTAGTAAAAAGCGACTTGGCCAAGGAAAATATATTTATTTCTGTTCTGTCTTAAAAAAATATTTCCTCAATCTGAAATATTTTTTCATCAAACCATGCCTTCTGGATTTTCTTAAATGAGTTATAAAAAAGACGTCTACCAACACACTAACTAAAAACAGGCAGATAGTTTTTTTATGTAAAATTCAGCGTTATGATGAGTTTGATTTGGAGAAAAAAATATATTGACAGAGTTATACTCTTTGGTATATAATATTGGGCACTATTATTAGGTATTTAACCTATCTAACGACTTAAAATGAGGGAAGACAATTCAAGATGTTTTTTTAGCTCTACTAATTTTTTTTAATTTCTCGCGACTTCGTTCGGAAAGGGAAAGTTGACCTTAGAGATGATATCTTACGGAATAAAAAAGTTGAATTAAATCGATAAAATAGGTATCGTTACCATAGTTCAAGTTTTAATTTACTGAAATACATAATTTAATACAAGTGCAAGGTTTTTGTCAAAGTACCTCTACCTGAATATTCAAATACGTAAAAGAAAAACATCGAAAGAATTGTCGACAACTGGATTTTCCGCGGCTACAAAAGTTTAGTTTGAGGGCGTCGTGGTTGGTAAAGGGGTTATGACTTTATAAATCTTGCCAAGATCTCTGATAATGCGACCTTATTCTTGAAAAGTACGTTGGGCATGACGACAGAAGATCGTTATCATTTTTCTTTTATTAACTTAGGTATTTACATATTTTTTAAATTTATACAGCGTGTGGCCTGTAATAGGAGCAAAAATTTTAATCAATGATTCCACAGAGTTACGTAGTAACCCTGACCTGGTCATAGTGCTCTAAAATGCTTTAACTCAGAGATAAAGTAATCCAAAGTTTTAATCCCTAGTCAAAGTATATTAAAATCGCTAAGTCGATAAAGTAAATGAAAAATGTCAAGTTCTATGACTGGATATATTTGTTTGCAATACATTGCTGGTTCGATTTATTTTGTTAGAAAATATCAATAAATGTATTTTTCATTATAATAAATTAAAACCATATATAATTGATTACTGGTTTCTTAAAGGGCCTTAATTTTAATTTCTTGCCACTATTACAGGCCACAACATGTATAAGTAAGAGCGAAGCAACACAAGCGTTGCTTAACACGTTCCGAGTCAGGGAACGCCTACAGGCGTGAAAACAATAAAACATCTATTGTGTCTGGAACAGTGTCCCGGAACGTGTTAAGCGTTGTGTCGATGCTGTGACAACGGAGCGGTGCAGCTCCGTTCTATACTAGCGGTCAACCGCGACTACGTTCGCGCATTTTACTCCCTTCCCTCCCGTCTCCAGGGCAATCGATCAATCATTTTATCATAATAATAACTGCCTCGGTGGCGCAGTGGTAAGAGGGTCGCATTTTAAAGCGACGGCTGCGCCGGAGGCCCCGGGTTCGATTCCCGGGTCGGGCCAAAAATATATACCTGGATTTTTCTGTTCAGAAATTCTCAGGGTTGCCCGGAGTTTGGAAGTTGGCGGTGTTTTACCCCCTCGGAAAGCACGTTAAGCCGTTGGTCCTGCGCCTGATCTCTCTCCGGTCGTGTCAGATTACTGTCCCATAGGGCTATGAGAGTAAATGGAATAGAGAGTGCACCTGTGTTTGCGCAGACACTTGTGCATTATAATAAAATGTCCCGCGCTATCGGTTAGTCGTTGTGACTGGCCACCGTAGTCAAAATCGGCTAGGGGACTATTATTATTAGTATTTAGACTTGCTTTCGACCTAAATAGCAAGGGTCTAAACCACAAAAGTATGTACCTGTATTTACATAAAATGGGTACTGTTTGATGAAATATGCAAATGGTTGAAAGGCATCCTTACCATGAACATTAAGGTGGCCGTAGAAGCTACAGTATGCCCATTAATTTTGGGTTACCGCAAGGAGGTATGCTTTGCCCCACTTTGTTCCTTGTGTATCAAGACAGAATTAAGAAATGGGATAGGCCGAAATTCTTACCACAGAAAAAAAAGTGCATTAATATATTAAATACCTTAGGAAATTTTATATGAACACTTACATAATTTTTTTTTAAATCTCTCATTGTATATTTACTTATAAATATTAAGCCCCTCTTCCATTGCTTTTATAAAAGTGCTATAATGATGTCAACAGCCAATGAAAGCATTTTACCTCACAAAATATACTTCTAGCCAAATTAAATTTCGCCCATGTCAGTTCATTCGTAAAAACGTACATGTCAGTTCATATGAAGCCATTACCATTTAGACTTCCGACCATGCCCTCGTCTATCTTAATTAGTGCCTTTTTCCTACTAATTAAACGTATGACAAGCATGCAGCTGTGAACTGGATAGGTCAGCAAGTAAATTTTAACTCAAAACATTTTTTATGAACATTAGTCATTTTTCCACAATTACATTCAATTCATGAATTGTAACGTTTAAGATTTAATTTATAATATCAATGTTAAAATGTTGTATGCCATTTGTAATGGCGAAACATGTGAACAATGTTATCTTGAGTGTACCTGTATGTATACCTTCATTTACCATGTTTTTGACAGGTAAACCTGGTCCAGACTACCGCACCAGGAATCGAGTTCTACGGCGACTTTTCAGGAAGCGACTGCTAGTAAAAGAATATAGAAGAATGTCCTGGCTGTTCTACCAGTCATATATAGCAGGTAACCTCCAAGTTATTTGGGACGTGAAATTCGACGCGAACAAACATTACGCCACGCCTGTGGAGGCCAATTAGATGTGGATATAATTAGAGCGACTTTATGACCTGGTACATTCACATACACCCTGTATTATACAGTACATTCGCCCTGTATACTTGTACGGCGAACCCTACTTACCCTAGTAACCTGAAAAGTTTTTAGCGGGGAAAACTGATGAAGTACCTAAGTTTGCACGTACCACTATAAAGGTTGAAGCAGATCTAACCACCCGTAAAAGGAACAGCACCGTATCAACTCGAGGTGTTCAGTAGTTTTTGTATGAAACTCCATATTGCAAAGCATACCTATCAAATTCTTAGCGCAACCACCTCGGATCGAGATCAACTCGGGCGTGCGATGTTCGTCGACTATCCGTCCACATCCTGTCAAACGTGATGACATTTACAAATTCAAATTCAAATTCAAATTCAAATTCATTTATTCGTCATCATAGGTAACAAAGTTGACAATTATTGTTGTTACAGAACTCCATGATGCACCATGAATGGCATACGAAATTATTGAAGTATTACTGATCAAATATTATTAATAAAATTATGTCAATATGATACATACATTGCAAATAATGTCAATATACCTAACTAATAACAAACACAATTAAGAAGTCAGAGTAAAATACATTGCTGGTCAAAATTAATTAGTTTATAACATCACAATTCAAAAGTCATTATCTTCAAAGTATTCATTTAGATCATAATAGCATTTGTCAATAAGTATATTTTTAAGTTTATTTTTTAGTTCTTTTATATTACAATTCTTTATATAATCTGGAAGTCTATTATATACCCTTGGAGCCATTTCAATGACACTCTTACGCATTAGTGCGGTTTTACAAATATTTCTACAAATGTTATTATTTCTAGGGCGTAAATTGGGAACCTGATATTTTTTTTCAAATAATATTGGATTACATTTGACAAACATACATAATTCCAAAATGTAGATACATGGCAGTGTTAAAAGTTTCAGACATTTAAAATATTGCTTATGAGATTCCATATATTTAAGACCGCATATAGCCCTGACACATCGCTTTTGGGCCTTAAGTAGTATTTCTCTATATGTGGAGTTGCCCCAAAATATCACACCATACCGGAGAGTTGATGCAACAAAACCATGATAAGCCGTTAATACTGTATCACGGTTTGATGTTTTAGCTAGCTTATGGAGAGCATATGAAAATTTATATATTTTCTTACACACTTCAATAGAATGCGTCTCCCATGACATATTGCTGTCTATGTAAATACCAAGAAATTTGGTTTCATTTATTTTTTGTATTTTAAAGCCTTCATAATCAATATTTAAATCCGGAATAACTTTTCTTTGACTAAAATACATTAAATTTGTCTTTTCCAAATTGACCCTTAAATTATTTCGTTCTAACCATTGAACAGTGCCTACTATAGTGTGGTTTATTTCGTTTTCACACAAAAAGAACTGTCATAAGTTGTAGCAAACGAAACGATCCGTAGCTTATCCGATGCCGCGGCGTTACTGATCCATTTACGTAACGTGCTTCCGTATGGTTTCTTACCGGTTTGGTATCAACACAAGTGGATAGATATGCTTCAACCCTTAAACTACCTACATGTGAGCTTTTTATTGCCTCGATTTTAAACTAGTGTTTCATGAATCTGAATGAACGTGGCAAAGGAATAGAATAAATAATGAGCGAAGAAAAAAACTACACATTGTCGAAATTTTTAATATTTCTGCAAGATAAATAATGTGCCTTTCACACATAGTATTTTAAAGCAACTTTTTGTAAATTACTCGTTGCTTAATGAATAAGTTTAGTTCAAATCGAATTATCAAGTGTAACTTACATAAATAATTTATAAACTAATCTTATTAGTACTTACGGTAGTAATATGGTCATCCGAACTGTACCTGAAACATAAAATATTCCATTATAAAAGATCCTTTATGTAGTCCAGAAATCAATAGGCTATTAAACCAGATTTGCCATCAGGAAGACCTTTTAACTTTACTCAACTGTAAGGTCACGGATGAAAACATTCATTTTATACAGGGTGTAAGAAAAAACCGCTTTTAAAACTGACTAAAAAGCTTAAAATGACTACTGACTAGAAAGCAAGATGGATTAAGATGTCAAGCTTACGTTCACCAAACAGTCTACGCTACGCACATTATGCACCGGCTCCGAAGTATTTGTTTCTGCTAAATATAAGACAAATGCGTTTTTTTATGCAGTTTATTTATTTCGTGATTTTTAGTTTTTACTCATATTTCATAAACTACTGGACCGATTTTGATAAAACTAACACTGTACTCTTAATCTAAATATACCGGATTAAACAAAAGAAGAATCATCTCGGTATGACTTATCCTTTTAACCGACTTCAAAAAGGAGGAGGTTATCAATTCGACTGTATGATTTTTTTGTATGTATGTTACCTCATATCTCAGCCATTTGTGGACCGATTTGATTTTTTTACTTACTTAGAGGGTTTATCTTCTCGTTGGTCCTATTGTAGCTAAATCCGGATATGATGATGGGGTCTTGTTGTAATCGAGGAAAACCCTCAAATCTAAAAGGCGCGTATATTGCTTTTGTACTAGTATTTCAATGTTGACACGTCTTTACGTCTGATAGTCACTTTTTTGTGGAGCTGGGCTGATAGTGGAACTCCTTAACGCTTAGGAGATTATGACGCCGGAACTTATGTAAGGTACTTCGTAGCTTATTAAAGAACAGAGTCAAAAGGTTAAACCTTATAACCTCCCCCTGATTTTAATCACTAAAAATTTGCAAATAAAATTAACTTTTATAAAAAGTAAAAACTGACTTCAAAAACAAAACACACTAAAAAATCTTAAATAAACTCTTAAAAGTACTCTATTTTAGGCAAATCATTTCTTTTATAGAGTCGGTGCCATCGCATGGGCTCTCTCAAGCTCCATCTTAAGCGTCATCATTCTGGGCACCGTCTCCAAAAAGAAATGGTTTGCCTAAAATGGAGTCCTTTAAAAAGTTAATTTAAGTCTTTTTAGTGTATTGTGTTTTTGAAGCCGGTTTTCGGGAAAGCCGTGGACAAACATACTCTTACGAAATTTGGCATACTTAGGTAAATATAATCAAATTGCAACAAAGGAAAGAAAAATAAAGAATACGTATATCTGGCGTACTTATATGCGTTTATACCTTAAAATACTTGGCTATATATATATTGTTAACAAACAATACTACAAGTATTACATGAAGTCGGTAAAAAAATTTAATATGAATCACCAAATAACGATACAGTTTGATTAATTTCCTCCAATATAATGAAAAACGTGAGTTTTTTATTTCATGTGTGCTTTTATCCAATATAGTAATCCCTTAATTGCACTCAACACAAAGCATTAACTCGTCAAGTATGTGTAAACGAGACACAATAAAAATTCCATTGTTATGCGACTCTCGGCATTCGTTTGATACCTGACTGATTAAAGAAGGTATATCAGTATTGCAGCAGTTACTCAACCGACCCTGAAAATTGTATCCCCATTTTTAACACCCTGTATAGCTTAAACGTTCCATCTTATCAGGACGATTCCAGATTTTACGAGGCCGAGAAAGTATCGAATATAATGCTTTATTAAAGTATTGGAGATCCATAAACCGTAACGAACAGAAAACGGGACAGTTAAACGCCTTAGCTGATCAGAAATCGTTTGATGTTTTTAGATTATATTCTTTGGATTTTTTACGATTTCTATATAAAATTGATGGGTAAGGTAGAACGGGTAGGCTGTTGGTTTTTATGTAGGTGCTTGAAGTATGTGTATGTGGTCATGTTGTATAATGTTCGTTTTTAGTCTAAGTTGTCGTAAGTCGGTACTAATGGGGAAACCACGCATTATTAATTTGTTTTTATGTTTTTAAAACTGCATTTACATGCAATCATGTAATAAAATAAAATGAAGCTTTTTGATAAATAAATGTGGTCTATGAAACCAGACCTACTCAAGATCTAGAAGGAAGAGGAATTAATTAATTAATTATTATTAATTTGTTTTTATGTTTTTAAAACTGCATTCACTTGGAAATCATGTAATAAAATAAAACAAAGCTTTTTGATAAATAAATGTGATCTATAAAACCAGACCTACTCAAGATCTAGAAAGTAGAGGTCAATTTATTTAGGCCCAATTTCTTCATCGATAGTAATGGTAAATTTACGTTACCAAAACTACCTTAACCAAATGTCAGAATGGCTATTTTAATGGCCATTGGTTAGGGTTTTTTTTCTTCAAAACACAAACAATCGTTACGCTGTTTAGGTACGCTGGTGTGTCGGTCATAATTTGTTGTTGGTCTCGGGTTTGATTCCGACACTGACGATCGTTGAAATGTTGCAGATCATTTTTTTACTATCCGTGTCGCCAATATTAACATAGTGAAAGATAGATACTTCTAATTGGGGATATACTAAATATAAAGCATTTTAAAACGATTCTACCGTTTTAATATCACGTTTTTAGTTCCTTGTTTGTCATTAAAACTAAAATAAAATGCTTAAAGGATTACCATGGCTATTAAACACCGCAACGCAGCCAGTATTTTAGCCTCCTTGCGACAAGGAAATGGTTTAGTTTTTGAATAGGAAGTTTTTTAAGTTTAACTTTTATGATGCATGTTTTAATTATTTTTTTCTTTGTGCAATTAAAGATCATCCTAATATCTAAACTAACCTGGGTGCGTATTGCGATGCAGCATTGACAGTTCCATTGTGGTAATATTATAATATTATAATATTGATAATATTAGATGCGCCAACCCGAAGACAGGGCGCTATGGCGCTCATTGGGGGAGGCCTATGTCCAGCAGTGGACTAATATAGGCTGATGATGATGATTATGATGATGATGATAATATTAGATAACACTGAGAGGTAATTGAACTGCCTGGAAATTGAAAGGATTAAGTTGGATCGAAATACGCCCCCCCCCCCCCCCCCCCCCCGATACAAACTCGAAATCGCGAAATAATCTAACAATTTCCACGAAGAAAACATGTAGAAATAACTTTTTATCTGATATAGCCCCCAAGCACTTGCCGTATTGGCTCTAGTAAGTAGCAATAAATACTTAACGTAATCCAGAGTGGATTGTGATCACGCTGCATTCTTTATTCATACGAAAACTGAACATCTATTAGGTATTAGATTTTAGAAGAAATGTAACGGAAAAAATATTTTTTTATTATTAATATTAGAAATGGGTTCGCTCTTGTTTTCAGGCTAAACCACATACTTCCTAACTATCAATCAAGAAACCGGCCCTAAGTCTAAAGATTCACTCGTAATAGTTTTAACTAAAGTTACGAACTAGTAATCTAGTAAATAGTCATTCACAGTACGGCTACACGGCTATGGAATACACTTCCTCTAGAGATAAGGAAGTCAGAGACGAAATTATCTTTCAAGAACAAACTGCGTAAGTTTCTGGCTGAATAATTGCGAAACTTGTTAATATGTATGTATGTATATTTTTTTTAAATATATTTATGTATTACAGTATTTGGTAGTTATACATATAAAATATATATTATACTTATGGTTATTTAGTTTATTGTATTAAATATATATTATAGTATGTAATAATATAATATTGTTATGCTTCATAATGATATTTTTGTTGCGTTTTCCTAAATTTTTACTACATTATGCTCCTGCACCCACTTATAATCTTTCTGCATGACCTAAAGGTATGACTGGGAGAGAATGCTTTTAGCATTAAGTCCACCTTTTGTACACTGTTACTTGTGCAATAAAGTTCTTAAATAAAAAATAAATAAAATAATAATCATTAAGTTTTAGTTAATAAAATAAATAGTTTCAGATCCTAGTAAAGGCATAAGAAGGTTTTGAGACGATGAATGTAGGTATGAAGAAATCTTATAGGTATTCAACATAATTACAACTTAATATACATTACTAACTAAGCAGAAATTTGAATTACTTCAGAATTTTACCGAATTCCCGCGAAAACACTAAGAGAATTCTTAACAATGTATTACACGAAAACAAAGGGTTTTGAGTAGGCTTTCAAGGTAGAATATTAAACAACAAGTGATATAAATCCTACTAATATTATGAAAATGAAAGTTTGTAAGGTTAGAATTAGGTTAGTTTGTGAGAAATTTATATAGATGTTTGTTACTCCTTCACGCTAAACTACTGAATTGATTTGATGAAACTTTACAATAATATTGTTCATACATTAGAATAGTCCATAGGCTTTATTGATACAACATTAAAAATGATATTAGGCAAGATCCGATATTTAAGCCCGTACCATTTCATGCCATTGTATATTCCTTACAAACATAACCCTGAGAATCAGTAAGATCAAGTGGCAATGGGCAGAACAGTTAGCGTGATGGCCGTTGGGGCAGAAAAGTTTTTGATTAGAGACCTTTCGACCCAAGGCGCAGTGTAGGACGTCCACTGACAAGAGTCAGACGCATTGTAGAGATCAAAAGATCGCACTGGATGCAGACTGCTCAGAATCGGTCGCTGTGGAAGACAAAGGCATATGGTCAGCAGTGGACGTCTTTTGTGGAAAAAATGATGATGATGACAAATTTACGCAGATGAAACCGTGAATAGCCGCTAGTAAAAAAAAAGTAAAGTTAGCCTGTAAGCATCCCACTGCTGGACAAAAGCCTTACCTCAAATGTGAGGTAGTATGAGCCATACTCCACCACGCGGGCTCAGTGCGGATTGGCGGAGGGGTGTTTGCAAGGCAAGCGACCAACCTTGCTGTTAGATTTTATCAAGCCGCCCATAGGGCCTCTGACTAGGCTTAACGACTAATACCAATCGATATTAGCCGGGACCAACGGCTTAACGTTTAACCGCTTGTAATTATACATAAATATGGAAGACATACTTACGACTCGCAAACTCGACATACTCATCGCAAATTAAGGAAACCAACAGAAAATTCATAATGGAAATCATGCGTCAAACTTTGTGAGAACCTATATTCTCCGGGAAATCTTGAGAAATTCCGCTACCTTGTGTTAACTTCTTCGCCTAAGGCTTATCGGGAGTTAGAACATCCCGACACAAATCCTCGTGGATTAAACGGTTACCCATTCACCCTGCAAGTGACGGGTGAAATGTGCCTAATGGTACGGATTGACGGTGCAGACCCTTATGACAATGACCGTAATGTGGGTGAAAATGATGTCCCGATTCTGTATCGATAGGTACTGGCTTCGACAAGTGAGTAGCTTACTACTAATATTGTTTATACATATGCATTATTATTACATTTTATGTCTAATAACATAAGTTACTTTAGTAATTTATGTTATTAGACATAAAAATTTAAAAAAATCAAAAATAGACGCCATATGAGCGAGTAATTATTTATAATTACTTCCTTTATTGACGACGCGTTTGGTGTATTAGTTAGCGCTCCTGACTATTACGCTGGCCGTCGCGGGCAATGTTTGTGTGATAAGCATGAACATTTGTACCTCAGTCATGGATGTTTATATGTATTTAAGTATTTATGGGAGACGCCCCCGTCATAATCGTTGTCTGGTACTTCGTAACACAAGGAAGAAAATTCCTTACCACGAAACCAGACAATTGGTGTGTTGTCTGGCGCATATTTATTTTTTATTTAATATGGTGTCTGTTTTTAATAAATGTTCGAATTTCGAATGAAAATCAGTTAAAGTCCACTCGGCAGCGATTTTAAAAATGATTTCCGTTTTTATTTGTTACTAACTGTCGTCTATATTTTGGCGTGATTTTTGATGACTTTTTAAAAGAAAATCACTTAAAACATTAACGCGAGTGATTTGAAGATAGAGCCCCTGCTGTTCTAACAGTCCGTGCATTTCTATTGCATTTCGATCATATATGGGTTGCAATCGGATCGCAATTGCTTGCAAATTATGTTATAATGAATCTACATTTTTTACAGAACGGAACCCTTATTCCACTGACGTCACGCGTCCCTAAGAGACCAGAAAGGATCTTGACCAAAACTCTATAGAAACTGGGCCCAACTTTTGAGTCAGCATGCGTCTTTACAAAATGTGCGGATAAAATATATAAATATTTGAAAGAATAGACACAATATTTTTTTTTTTTATAAATAAATAGGGGTTTACGAGGAATTCAATAGCAGATTACGCATTTTGTTGTTGTGGTTATGTTTTGTGATTGCAGAGTAAATGTACTTAAAAGTCACCTAAACTATTTAAGTGTCACTTTTAAACCCCTTTTCGTTAGATTATTGACAAAATTCCAGTGCAATTATGATTCATAACAAGATTACAAAGACGCAATCTAGGCCCAGCTTTGGACAATATTCTTTCGTGTCGTCGAATCGACAGCATGGTAGCTCGATTGGTAAAAGCATGGTCCCGGTTTGTCATAGTTTGAAGGTTCAAATCCCGCCGTGCGTATGATTTTGGTTTCTTAATCTTACTAAAAAATCTTAATAAAGAATAAAAAATTACACTTTAAGTGTCAAAAACATTCAATAAGCCATGTACGAAAAAGTATGTTTTAGTTAGTACTCGTATGAGCAAAATAATGCAACCAAAACCTTAGTTATACGAGTACGATCGCTGTTGAATAGAGTAAAGATAGTGTGAAACCGCTAGGCTAGCCATTTAAACTCGGTTCACAAGTATATCTGGCCCGGATTACCAGGATTACTGACTTTAAATGAACAGCCACAAGCATCATATGAATATTTAGCCTAGGATCTAACCGAAGTATGGAGCCAGCCACAGTGTTTAACAAAAGGGGTGTTCTCATAGCTTAAATAACGATCAAAGTCAAGTTTAGAATCGAATTACGTAGAGAGGGTTTCACTAAGGCCCGATTTTGTGATCGATATAAACTCAACTAATGTCGCTACCAGCGGTTAAATTTTTACGATTATGCGTGTTCATACGGGTGAAAACTACGAAAATAATAAATTTTTGTTAGTTACCAAACTTACACATTTACAATCTCGGGTTTGAGGTGGAATATATGTTGTAACAATATAACACAGATCATAAAACCGACGAAAAAAGAAATAGAGGCACATTTAGAAAAACAATTTATTGCGAGTTTTTCGTTGATTTGTGGCGAGTATTTCGTTGTATTGACTATATTATAAATCTGAATAGTTTGTTAATTTGTATAAGCGCGCTCAGGAAATTGATCGGAAAATGTTAGTCTCAATTTAGACTAGCTTAGATCCAGGCTATAAAAAGCTCGCTACGACCCACTGGAACGAAGTAAATTCAAAACGCACGGACAAAGTCGGAGGAGGCTGTTTATAAAGAATCAGAAGAAATACTATAGCAGCCTGTTTTACAAAGTCTTAATAAGTTCTGGTTAGCATTATCTGCCAATTGTTTTATACGAAATGAAGTTCTATATTTGAATTATTCGTTGGTTAGTGCTTATACCACGTGGATGGTGAACAAGGCCCTAAATAAACCTGACAAGAACAAAATCATTTTCAATAAAATAAAATAATAACCTAAGTCTCTATTAAAACTCAATCACGTAGAACCTTCCTTAAAAATGTAGGATAAAATTAAATCATCGCGTCCAAGCAGCCTTTTCCTAACTCCCTTAATGCCTAAAACAAAATTACAACGCCCTGAACCAACATAAACATAATATAATTTAGTGAGTCAAGGCGTCTTAGCCTTAGGATAGAAACAAGGTATTTTTTCGTTAGCCCGACATTTCCCTAGAGACGCCATAATAAAGACCTTCTTGAGAACAAGCTATATTGGATTTCTAGGTAAGCTTGTAAATACAGATTCTTTAGAATAGGTAATATTATTTACAGATTTGGCGCTAGAATGAAGTTTAGTCAGCTCAGCTCGGTACACTTAACGTTATGCATTTACAAGGTGTGGTCTGTGAAAAATATAGTCTTTAAATTAAATCAACAAATAATTTTGATGGTCAATTTTTTTTATATTAATAACTTAAAAACCTTCAAAACCTAAAGGTTATCTATGTATTATTTGAGTTACTAAATGGGTCCAGTCAGAGTACTTGTCATTTACAGATTAGTAAGCTATTTTGATATTCATTGATTTATGGATTATTATAACTTTTAATTACCATATCTATAAGTTTTTAAGCACAGCATAGGTTATATTTTAGTTTATTTAGAACTCTTTAAGTATTCACTTCAAAAGAATTAATAACAATAGATCACTCATAAGTTACCTATCTTTGTTTTAGTTACATGAACAATTTAATTTTGTCAATCATTAAGACCCTTTACACACTGTATATGTTCTGTGGCACTGCGCTACTTTTAACATGGATGCACAAGCTTGACATTGACAAATTATGTACTGAATATTGGCGACTGCGTCGATACTAACGAGCGTTATTTTACCGTCCAAAATACTCTTAGATATGTAGTAAGCCACCTAGGAACATAGAGTAGCACCTCTGTGTGGGTTGTCATAGCTAAAAAACTGATTAAAAGAGAAAAGGTCAGTCGGGTGATTTTAGTCGCCTTAACGTTTCGAGACACTTTTTTTTGGGCTGCTGTAGTAGCTTTGAAGCGTGAGTGGTTAGCATCGATGCAGATACGCTTCTGCATCGATGCCGAATTAAATCTGTTCATTGCGTAAGTCGCTTCTGCATCGATGCTTAAAGTCGCAGTGTGTAAGGGGTCTAAAGTTTCCTCAATATTATACATAAAGCATCGGACAAACAACACATGGAAGTTAATTCCTTACGTAAACAAATTCATTGTAATCGTGCTTAATGAGAAATTAAGTTCTTTTAACTAAACCTAATAACTTCATCGGCCGTTTGTGCCCTTTAAAATTTCTAGAGCAGTTATCGTTAGAATCAAATTTAATATTAATATTGGAGCTATTGAAAATCAACATTCTAGGATTAAATGGGACTAATTTTCGACACTGGCAATTTAATTTATATACTCGATCCACTTGAAATATTAATTTTAGCGAATAGCAATTATAGCTTTGCACGAATAAAGAGTAAAATTTATATCCCGCCTCTATCATTTCTATTTCTAGTCAAAATCAATTATCTTTACCAATATGATGAAGCTGCTTGGGTGGCGTTTAGAGGTCGGTTAGAGGGTCGCATTTTAAAGTGACTGCTGCGCCAGAGGTCCCGGGTTCGATTCCCGGGTCCGATTCCCGGGTCGGGTCAAAAAATATGTACCTGGGTTTTTCTGTTCAGAAATTCTCAGGGAAGCCCGAAGTTTGGAAGTTGGCGGTGTTTCACCCCTGTGCCTCGGAAAGCACGTAAACCCGTTGGGCCTGATCTCTCTCCGGTCGTGTCAGATTGCTGTCCCATTGGGCTATAAGAGTGAAAGGAAAAGAGAGTGCACCTGTGTTTGCGCACACACTTGTGCACTATAATATGCTTCGCGCAGTCGGTTAGTCGTTGTGACTGGCCACCGTAGTCGAAATCCGCTATTACTATTACTATGAAGCTGAAGAGTTTGTTTTCTTGAACGCGTTAACCTCAATAGCTACTGGTCCAATTTGATAACATGTTTTCGTAAAAATAGCTTATTGATCGGGGACGGAGTAAAATCGCGGGGAACTGCAAGTGCTTTTAAAAAATACAAGTGGCTAGGTACGGAACTTTCAATTCGCGAGTTCGAGCCACACTTGACCAATTGTTTTCACCGAACCGACATTTCCCAGGCGGAACTGTATAAAAAGGCTGCGCCTAAGGCTTCTAAAGTCCAAGCGAGATTACAAATACCCAAGTGTGAGTCCCTTTGTTTTCTACATTGTTCAAGAGCTTTTTTGAGATGAACGAACAAAAAACTTTAGAGACGCATAACATTTCGTGTCCCATTTTATTATTTATGTGAAAGTGGATTGAAAAGTTTAGTAGGTATGAGAGATGTGGGACTCTTAGAGAGTCCTAATCTAGTCTAACCTATTCAACTTTTTCAGTAATACTTATTAAGTACCGTCCTACACGAAAAATACAATCCACCTTTTAATGACAACTTCATTTTTTAATGATAAAAGACATTAATCTCAATTTGCAAATATGTGTCATATAAATGGAAATCTATTAGACCAACTTCTCCCAAAAAGACTTACTGTCTCTACGTAGGTGTAAATCTACCCACATTTTAAACAAAGGTCAGCCCTTTCACTTGATTCAGTAGATATATAGAAGTGCCGCCTTACGCACATTTATCTCAATATGTCTGCCCCTTTTACCGTGAATCTTAAAAGTACTACGTGTGTGGGTTTACGAACTTTTAGTTTTGTTTGTATTAAGTGTTTAGGGAACGAGTGGAAAGTTATTGTTAATAACAAATCTGTAAGATTGAGACTTAAATCGTAGGTGGTAAAATAATCAAATAAGTTTTTTAAATGTATCTGTAACCACCCGGTAAAGGGAAAAGAAATAAAACACGCATACGGCCCAAGTGCGGCCGATAGGCCAAAAATAAAATAAAATATTTTGTGGTATAACTTTTATACCCAGTAAAAGAAATTGTGGAAACCGACAAGAGCCTAGCTCTTTAATTTGATAATGACTACTTTTATACTTAAAAAGGTTGATACTTACCATTGTTTGCAGCATTAATATGTGCTGTATTATATACCTTCATACTTTCATGACAGGCGAACATTGATGATGCTAACAGGCTACATTAATTTCCTACCTACAACCCTTCATTATGAGTTCATAAAATGAGCAAGAATATATTTACACTCGTCTTTGATCAATTAACAATTATTCAGAAACCTCTTTATACCGCCATTACTCATAATTTCTCCCAATGCACTGACCGACCGCAATTCACAAAGGAAACGACTCTTTGACTTATAAAGCCTATTTTAAAGCCTTTGTACTCACACAAGTATTTGTTGGGGTTTGAGTAGCTTTTATTTGTTCTGTGCTTGTTTCTCGTACTATTTTTGAGTGGATAATTTTTTAATTGAGTGCTATTCTTGGAGGGTAGGAAAGAGGTCGGATTGCGAACTATTAAAGTTGTGTTAGAGTGCAGCTTTCTGCATTTATTTCTGTGAAATTGTAAGTGAATAAAGTCTTTTAAAGATGCTTTATATTACAAGTTATAAAAAAAAGTATACGATTTTCAAACTTTCGCGTAGCATTCCAATTGGCTCGTGACCACGGCAGTTGCATTACAGCCTAAACGTCGAGTGCATTACTTATAAGTTCTTTTCGCGTTTAGACCCGACATATCTAATACTTATTGTTAAAAGCTTTATGATTCCAATGCCTGCAGTAGCAGTATTATTGGTAACTACCACGTTTAAAACAAAATTATTATCTTCTATTATAAAACAAATGAAGATATAATATTGATACAATCATATCAAAATTACCAAGCAAACCGTTATGGCTGTTATACAATGTGTCCTGGCATCAGTGTCGGAGCCTTTAATGCTATGAACTATAGAATTTTTTATCGACAAATTGGCCCTCAATTTTTTGTTTTCTGTCACGGTTGTATTATGGCGGCCACATCATATTTTAATTTTCATGTGATAAAAAATAGAAAAATATATTTAAAGACCAAAAAATTTTATTTTTTCCTGTGTATTTTTTAATTATTGGCCTCTTGAGAAAAATCTAGAGCATTCAATTGCTTATTTTTTATTTTAAAACGATAGAAGAGAATGTTCACTTAAATGAAGTCCTAATCTTCTTTGGACAGAAAACAAAAAATTGAGGGCCAATTTGTCGATAAAAAATTCTATATGTCATAGCATCAAAGGCTCCGACACTGATGTTGGGACACATTGTATATTCCATATAATGATTACAACCAACACGGGAAGTAATCGGTGTAGGTATTATGTAGGTAATTCCTTTGAAGAGGATTTCACCTGCCTACTCATAATGTTAGCAATAGTGAAATGTTGCTTGTTCCGTAAACTGATACATTTGCAATAGAAAGTACTTTGCTATTGTATAAATCGAACAATAGAACCTGTGAATCAGCCTTCACAGTACACCGCCACTCAATTCAGTTTAATTCTACATTAAAGCAAGTAGGACATAATAGTACGACCAGGGGCCCTAGTTTTGAATCGCTCCCTACAATATTATGAGTGATTTTCATTCGAATTTACTTTAAAGTCAAAGCTAATTATAGGCGAGAATTGTTACAAAATTCAGTTATCCTTTTTATCATTGTGGATTTCAATTGATTTCATTCGAAAATGGAATTGTAGTTAAAGCAAAGCATATGCCCTATTGACGCGAGTGACAAAAATAGGGCCCCGATTTCACAGAAATGAGATCAGGTTCACCTAAATTATATTATTTGAATGAACCGTAATATGTACGAATACATGTATGTAGCTTTCTACTGCCCAAAATGCAAGTCTTTTACAGCTCTATATCAAACGTTGATTTTATTGAAGTTGATTAAAAGTACCTAGATAGAAACACGTATAAGCGGTCGAGT
Source organism: Pyrausta aurata (assembly GCA_963584085.1). Lineage (NCBI taxonomy): Eukaryota > Metazoa > Arthropoda > Insecta > Lepidoptera > Crambidae > Pyrausta > Pyrausta aurata. The sequence continues at coordinate 11,284,551 of OY757267.1, read as the reverse complement.
TCTCTCACGCCTAACCACTTATCAACAAAAACGCTTGCACACACAACTCAAATCGGACTCATCATCATCACTCCAAACATAAGACGCCGCAAGGTGCAAGATGTTTTGGATCTTAAGGTGATTAAGCGCAGAGACCACAACCATACTTGATAAATCAAAGCCCATCACAAGAGCTCGTTATATTTTTATATATCTTGTGAATATTTTTAGTCAAAAGTTGTACACTAGATTTCAATTGGCGTTGAAGTATAATTTTTAATCAACGTCGACAAAATTGATTAAGATTCAAGCGCTTTATTTGAAATAAACGATGCTATACAATTATCAAACAAAAGAAATAGGCATTTCAACTACTAAATTCAATTACTTGTTAAAAATAGTCTGATTAAAATATTAATCTATTCATTCGATTGTACAACATTGTTCACACAAGGTCGTACAAAATTACACCTAAAAATGTATAACGCATTATCAAACCAAAGGTATTACTACCTAATTACCACGTGAAAGTCTACACCTGCACAATTATGAACAATTTTTGTTAATTATTTAATTATACACGTAATTTACCAGACATTTAAAAGCTTGACTCTGATATAAAGTAATTTAACTCGCGAGCTATCTAATAATTGTGTTTAGGTATTTGAAGTTCTTATAGCAATTCTACCTTAGAGCGAAGATTAGCGTTGCGTTGGTTCGTATCCGTTGCACGCGCGTTCCGAAAACTCAACGCAGTGTTAAATGCCATTCAGATTTTATATGAAAAACAACGGAGCTACAACGCTCACACGTCGCAGCGCTGACTCAACGCAACGGCTTCGCTCATTTGTGTTCCTTTTAAAAAAATATTGTTTTATTTCGAACCAGAGTCCATATAGTGTTAGTAATAACGTAGGCTTACTAACATAGTTTATGTTAGTGCAATTCAATTTAATTTACAATAAAAAAATAATAAATATGAAATTTAAATCAATTTATTTTTGTGTCTTTGATGAGATGGACGCGTGTCCAGTGCTGCATAGTAGCACTATCCGCGCTCAGTCTCGTCACGACCGCCTTCAAGAGGCTGTTGGCGCTGCCCCGTACTCGCTGCAACAGGGACACGACGCGTTTTCTAATGATAGCCGAAGCATTTCTTTTGCTTTGATTCTCAAATGTATTCGACTAATATCACGACGATGGACGTGCAATTTGTTGACAATATGGGTATTTTACTAACCTAGCTATGAGCGGAATATTTAATCACTAGTAGTAGGTCATCATCATTATCAGTCAAAAAACGTCCACTGCTGAACATAGGCCTTCTTTTTCCCCAGCGACCGGTTGCAAGGTCTGCATTCAATGTGATCCTGCGAAATTCACAAGGTCGTCTGTCCATTCTGTCGGTGGACTTCCTACGCTGCGCCTTTGTACCAGACGGCCAGTAAGTAACAATTGTCAAAAGAGGAGCATAAGTAGGACAGATCTCTACAAGTTAATTATTAAATTCATCCGTTACTAACAGAACTTTATCGGATAATCTATAAATACTCCTTTACCAAAGTAGTCTTAATTACATTTCGTATTTAATCTAATGTATTTAATTTAATTTAATATTGAAACTTTGGAATTCATTTAAACTTTGTTGAATGTGAGTCATAACTATAACTTTCAGTGATAATTATAATTATCACTGAAAGTTGTAATATTCCACTTAACTATGTCGGGAACTGTAAGAATTCTATACATTGAAAATTGATACTTATTGGTAAAAACGTAATACAATGACGGTGTAGCATCCATAGCATAGAACAGAAGAAATGGTCAGAAGGGCTGTTGCTGTTGTTGTTATATGTTGAATGGGCTTTAATACTCTGTTTATATCATTATCATCATCATTATCAGTCCTAAGACACCTACTGCTGAACATAGGCCTACCCGGCATAGTTTTTTTAAAGCGACCGATTGCAATAGGCCTGCATCCAGTGTTATCATCATCAAATTTAAGAACTACCAAGGCTCTTGTCAGTGGAGTTTTTTTTCTTCATAAAAATTCCAAATTAGGAAACATAGTTTGGTGGTTTCCCTATTGGCTTCCACATCGCAGTTTAAGAACCGGGGTTACCGCCTCTTAATACACAGTCAAAAGCCTTTGCTGATATACTATATCTTCAGCCATCTGCCAGTACTAATGCTGCTGCTACCCAACACCAGGGGAACGTTTATTTGATGGCGGCGTTAACTCGCCATGGCCCAGGATCGTCACTTAATATTGTAGCTTTTACTAGAGAGGCCCATTCCAGACTAGACTCACCACTAAATTCTGGTAATCCTGCCGCCGTTTGGTCTGGGACTCAACATATTCGCAGCTAACCACCATATCTGGTGGCCGATCACTATCCGCCACCAGTGACCCTGCTCGTAGCCTACAGCCCAGCCCTTAGCGATAGCACATAACAAAAAAACTCATGACAAATCCCGCCTGCCGATGACCGAATCGCTCTTGGCACCGCCTCAGTGTGTTGCGTGCTTTAGTTAGGCTAGCGGAAATAAAGAAAGCGTAGTAAATCCTAGAGAAATGGTGCCTTACACCGAGTCTGGTTACTCATAAAAACCGTTACTGAGATCAGGATGGAGGGCAAGTACGTGGGTCTGCTGTAAACAATAATGGCTCACGTCCAAACGCATTTTGGGTTGTGAACGAAAAAAGTTAAGAAGAAGATGTCATTATTTTTAAAAATGAATAAACTGAGGTTCTAAAAACCGTTGTTACAAATAAGTTTGTTTACATAGCTTTGTAAATAAGTAGTGTTATTTCGGAACATGGAAATATCACCAGGACAACGCGCCGTCTCACATGCTGCAAACAAAATTGTTCGTCTAATGTCACCTTCGTGAATTTTGAGTACTATTTGAACAGGTTTAAGCGATGGAAACATCGCTGGATGGAATATGAGTTACAAGAAGGCTGCGTAGAAAAATAAAATTAAATTTTAAGATATAAAAGACTTTAAGTCAGTTAAGTCCGAAACTCTCCAGACCACTCACGTATAAACCAATCGTGAGCAAATGTCTGGCTGTCTACAGAAATAAATCTACGGAACCTTAAAAACAAATAAATGACAGGAATAAAATTTTTACTAGTACCTAGGTACTTATTAAAAATGAGTAAACCATCTTGGCGACGGCAATCATCAACGTGATACATTGTGTCAGCATGTCAATACGCATGCACGTGACGTCGGCGGCAACAGTCGTCAAGTGACACTCATTTGAGAGTGACGATGATAAATTTATGCTTCTAATCTTTTACCATTATCACATCACGCGGTACGGAAGGGCCCATCGGTCCTCGTTACACTTCTATGCATAGAAATGAACGCAAGAAGTCGCTCCTCAAAAATTTCGCCTGGACGAAAAACAGAAGGAATATTTGCGCGGAACAAGACATGTCAAAGGATGAAAATTTCAGGGCTCATCCGTGAGGACGCGAGTTCAATTCGTTTACAATTGAAACAACATATGTTGTATTTCCATGCTCGTTTCCTCATTGAAGAAAACATTATAAGTAAATCTGCGCACGAGTGGTTGCCAGTGTCTAAAATGGAGAAGAATTGTTATGAGAGAGTGATACACGGATACACACAACAATGTGAATTGAATTCCTATAATGATCGCTATCCTTAGTCAATTAGAAAGATACACTTTTCATTGATGCAACTTAATCTTCTCTTGCAAATCTATATTTTAGGAAACGTTTAAGTATCAAGATACGGAACCCTAAACGTCTAAGCAACGAGAGTCGTCGCTGTCGCGTGAAACACACAAATTACGACGAAATGAAAAACAGAGTGGGAAGTGGGGGTTTTTATTTTCCGTTGTAAGAACCAGAGATTAAAGAATCCGGTACGCACTGGGCGGATAAAACGCGGCGTTTATTTATTTACTAGTCTCTATGTGAAGCTGTTAAAAGTCGAAATTCAACATGTGAAGTCGTTAACTCACAATCACTCATCCTAACGAATCTATAATCATAATAAATTTTATTTGTTTTTTCTTTCACAAAATTGAACTTAGCTAAGTACCTTACGTATAGTTTTTGTTAATCTAGTGCTGGGAGAATTCAACACCATCCAATCTTGTGAGAGACTGGCGCCTGAAATAGGTTTTGTGAAAAACCTGTCCTACAGGTCACCAGGTCCACTTCAATGGAACTGTGTGTGTATACCTGTGTAATGTAAGGCATAATTTCTTTATTTATACTTTATTATAAACCCATTTTTTTTTCAAAAGGTTGACCTTTGGGCTAAGCAGAAATGACAGATAATTACCTTTAATGAACTTTCATCTTTACTTTGAGCATTAGGCTCCTTGCCCACGGCCGACAAGTTCTGCGCGGTACTGAATTACTGGATCCCATAGAAAAATCTGGTGTGGTCTCACGCCAGTTTCCCATTTTTTGCAAGTACAATTGTCTGTCAACAAAGTCCTGTCAACTGTCAACAATCAGTAAAGAACAGCCCCGATTCACGTATTTTCGGCATCTAATGTTGGACTAACAGTAGTCAATCGGAAGTGCTCTTTAAACACACATCTTGCTTCATCGTGTGCTTAAAGTCAGCAGCATTGAAGGGTGACACGCCGCTGTCATAATAGCGAGGTATGGTTTAGAATGTTTCTTAACACTCACAGTGTCATATTTGAATTCTTAAAGATGAAATAAGAAACCAAAAATTGCGCACGGGCGGGACTCGAACCAGCATCTTTCTGGCTTACCGGGCCAACTGCTCTTCCAATTGAGCTACCGTGCTGTTTTTTGGTTTCTTTTTTAATCTTTAAGAATAGCGAGGTTTATCAATTATTGTACTCCCGTATGCCTGATGCACAATTCAATGACGACTCAATTAGCGAAATGAGGCCCTGGTCGGTTTTTTGCGGGTCATTCCAAACGGAATGTCAATATTAGCTTCAAAACGAGTGTACTACTAAACAGCATCCTGCAAAAAACAGTACCTGCAAAAAGCGAAATGTCTGTAGGAGACTGCCGTTATTATTTTGATAACTAGCAAGGCATAATATGTACCCTACAAGCATCATCATGCCACATTTATTTTTCTACACATCTTCAAACGATTCACATCTCCACAACTCAACGTTTGTTCGTAAAAACTGACTCGCAGAGATCGCGTAACGAGGCTCGCCCCTTTAACGCAAACCATGCCAATTACTAACGACTGCCTAGCCCTTAAATGTTCCTCGCTTTTTCCTTTGTTTTTATAATAGATGTGAAGTTTTCTGATGGGGAAAAAGAGTAAGGACTTTTTAAGCAAAAGTGTGATCTGAATTAGGTACTTCAACTGTGACCAAACCATTGATTCACATAATCCGGAGACCTGATTGGATAGACAACTTTTTATAGCAAAACGTATTGGTATAAATAAGCGGTCTTTTTACATAAGCGATATCTTCAAAACAACATTTAAGAAAAGGAATAAACTTTAATATGATAACTATTAGTTGAAGTCGCTCGTTTTTTAATTGACGCCCTGTACTGAAAAAAAACTTAATAGAGATGTACGATATAATTGATCGAGAATCTATTGGTTAATCCCGTTACAATCTATTCTAATGATGGAGAATCATTTCCTAGAGTCTTTTACCTCAGTTATCCCGTATCAGACAGTTCAAATTCAAAACTCAAAATCTTTATTTCAATTTAGGTCATGAAATGAAACTTATGAACGTCAAATATGAAGTTAAAACAATTCAAAAATGTGCCCTGAAAGGGCTGAATCATGTCTCCTTATATTTTGGGTATCAGTAGTAAACAGACTGCTGTTTTTATTCTTAACGTAGTAGAATCTATACATATAATAAAATTGTAGAGGTCGAATTTCTGTACAATAAAAGAAAATGCTTAAAACCGAGTCAGGGGGATGTAAGAAGTGCAATGGGACTAATCTAGATTTTTTTCAAATTTCTTATTTCTCTGTTTGTCTGTTTGTCTGTCTGTTTGCTCGCGATAAACTCCGAAGCGACTGAACCAATTCAAATGAAATTTTGAACAGTGGTAGCTTAAGCCATCGGCCAACATTTAGGATACTTACAATACCTGTAAATAAAAGAGTTTCCTGCGATGGTAAAAAAATCGAACTATAGGTAAAATAAAAAAACCTCAGTAGAACAAAACGCACCAAGTGTCACTTCATCTACCATAGGGTGCGTACCACTTGATAACCGCGTCAGCCCCTACGAGCGCCCCTTTTCCTATTCCACTGGGTCCGCGAACTGCGTGTACGTTGTGGTCTTTATGTCAATAAGAACAGCCTTGTGACCATTTGGGAGCGTTCATTTTCGTTCTACTATGAAGTTACTAGAAAGGTACTTCTAGAAAGTTATTAAAAAGGCGGTAAAGCTACAGAAATTAATAAAAACAATCAATTTAAAAAGCGCACATCACGACCCACCTATTGACATGGGTCGCCGCGGTTGTCGTGTGAGCCGTCAGCAATAATAACGTTTTCGCCGCGACTACAACGACTACGAGGGCATGGCGGTCGTCGCCGTACGCACTCATAGAAACAAACCAATCGGACCATTGCGAAACAGATTATATTTAAAAAAAAGTATGTCTAAAAAGTCATTGTCAAATGTCAAGTCAATATACTAAAACAAACAAAGCATTCCAATAATTGAATTATTGGAATTGAAAGCATGGAAGATTGCCTAAGTGCAATAGTGATATTATATAGACATTGATGGTGGCGCAATGGCCTCTCCAGTCTCCAGTATCACGTTGCTGATAGCAAGGGCCCTGAGTCCATCACCTGTAACACCAAAGTTTGATAAACGGTATGTAGATGACACTTTTAAAATTTTACCCGTCAGTAGTGTTACTGCTTTTCCTAATCACCTGAACTCTGTTCATCCAATAATTCAACTGGTAGGATTGCAGAATAAATAATGAATAATTGATAAATAGACTGAAATGAAGAAGTTAAGATCTTCTTTAGGAGGAAGAGGAAGAGGAGAGGAGGAGGAACGAAGTTTCTTCCAGTTGAATTTAGAAAATCTCCTGTCATGCAGTTCATATTCAGAAATTGAGGCAAATAATAAACAATATTTCTTATCCAGATCATAATCTTAGCCACACAGTCTTTAGAAATGCCACCAATACATAGGTACTACGACCAAAATTTTGTTTCAGAGAGCGAGGGGCATCTATGATAACTGAAACCTGGCTGCTGAGCGTCAACATGTAAGGAAGGTTCTTCCAGTATCATATTGTTGCATTCCCCGTGCCAAGGCTGCTACAGTGGAACAAGAAGATTAAACGATGAATCTTTTTCTATGACGTTTGATTAATTATGCAGATTAATCCTTATTTTAGATTTTATTATCATTATAAACTAGCCGACCCAGCGAACTTTATTTCACCCCCCGCCCCGCTAAGAAAGTAAGCAGTTTCTTGAATATTTCTTTCATAAGAACCTTCTCCTGACAATAAAAAATTAGCCAAATTGGTCCAGGCGTTGTTAAGGTTATGCGCTTACCAACACACTTTGCATTTCATTTTTATATAATAGATTTTAAAGTAACTGTCTGTCTGTCGTGCTTTCACGCCAAAACTACTTAACCGATTTAAATAAAACTTGACACACACATAGTCTAGAGCTAGATCTAATCATCTCTAATCTAATTTTTAATGTAAGGGCTTGAAAAGGAGGATAAAAGGTTGTCTGGTAAAAAAGTAGTTTATAAAAAACCGGCTAAGTGCGAGTCGGACCCGCGCACTGAGGGTTCCGTACCACTCTTAACTGAATTCGGGGTCCACTTACATTCCACCTAAAGAAAATATCACAATATTTTTGCCAGCAAACTTTGTTTTTCATAGTGTTTGTATGAAAGACAAAGTTATATTTGCGGTTGATGAAAATGTGTAATATCTCAAAAACTACGGGTTCGATCTCATTCAATTCGGTTCCGTTTTTGCCATTCGGCTACGGAACCCTAAAAATGTACTTTAATAAACTTTTATTAATACTTTATATCTTGCGTACTCATACTAATACTAAAGTATCTTATTTGTAAAATCATTAGCCATATTCAAAAATTCTATCCAAAGTTACTATTCCACGCGGAATATATTCTTCAGGCGCGACACTGATCTATCGGTGTAACTCGGGCGTCGGTGACCTTGTAATGCCGCGTCTACGCGTAGGGTTGTATATATTCTTTGACGCGGACGAAGTCGCGGGCACAGCTAGTCAACAATAAATGCACTAATCACAATGTCCGTACCTGTACAAATCAGGCTTCCGAATGAACAAGTTTATTTTACGCACCTACTAAAAATACAAACATCAGAGGTCATTTACCCGCTTTACACAATACCCACTCTACATTTGGATCCTACCCATTTTAAAATTTCTTAAATTAAACAAGGATTGAACTTTGATGTGACGTTAAAAAACGGTTAAAAACCCAGTGCGTATCAAGGAAAACTCTAAACAGCGATACACATCTGAGCAAGTTCCGATTACGGCGGTCACTCCGCAAGGTTGATTATGTAATAAGCAATAGAAATGTGATTGCAATTCGTGTGTGACATGGCTGCGTAAGCGCGGCAGACTGTCAAGAATGTCGGAGAAGGCGAATCTGATTTTTGTCAGCGCTGCCAAATGGTAGTTTCTACACATACCTATATTTATGTAATCTAGCACATAAAAGGCACTGGCTAACGGTTGTAGTCGATGGCGTGTCGATGGCCGCTGGTATGTAGACGTCAGCCGTTGCTGGCCAAATTGACAATTTGCCGTCGATGTTTATTAAAGAGATGTGAAGTTGATCATTGCTGCTTGTCAGTCTTGTCAGTGGCTGCCGTTACTTACAATTTGTCATCAGCCGTTAGTGTGTGATCTAAGATCTAACCTTTATTTTTATGATCCTGAACTATCGTATCTTATGGATAGGTGATATCAAAGACTGGACCAAACTTCTTTTTTATGACCAGCTAAAAAGAGCGGCTCAAGACCGCATCGTTTTCTACATGCTGACCTCCAAACTTCAATTTGAAGATGGCACCCCATGATGATGATGAACTATCTTAATCCTGGATAAAGTCATAGTCATTTAGTTTCCTACACTTTTTTACGTTAACAAAGATGGAAAGACATATTTTTAAACACCGAGTTAAAAACTTAACTCTGGGTTACGCAAGTGGGCTTCGCAATAGTTATCTAGTTACATAATACCGGTTGAGTCGTCTCATCGCTTTACATCCCGCATTTAGATTCATCCCGCGCAAATAGAAATTAAGTGAAAAGAAAAGGTCCTCTATTTTAGAAGGAATATTTTTCTCAAGGAATGCTTTGATGGCAATGGCGAAGAGATTTTGAGGAATTCCACTTGAATAATGATTAGTGGTATGAGTCATAGTCAAATGCTTATGCTGTTTGTAATAATGTTTATTTGCTTCATGCGTAATTTTAAAGAGTTTGCGTCTAAATCAAAAGATACTTGAGAAATTCCATAGTCAATAGGATCAAGACTCAAGAATAATAAACATATAAATTTATATGCGCCGGACAACACACCACTGCCTTGGTTTCCTGACCGGTTCTGGGTGAGCTCGCTTTATCGTCGTCTCTGTCTATGCCATGTCTGGTCTGGAGACAAGAGCAAACCCATTTCTTTCATATTATTTATTTATTTATTGATTACACGTCTGCGCACATATACATTTGTAGCAATTATATCGTCTATTGTTAAAAGTCGACGCTTCCAAAAAAGCGCACTAAAATATTCGTAAATGGCGGGATCAGACAGTGTTGCGATGCCGAGTCCCATTTTTTTCGAACTGTCTCGTTTAAAAGTTTTCTTTTCTTTTTTCATAAATACTCTACCTTATAGCAAGTAAGTGTTAGATTTCTCATTCAACTGATGTTTTAATGGACGGTGTTAAACTTTTCTTAAATTAGTGGTATTTTTTTCCTTTACGTTTATTATAGATATTAATAAGTTTATTCTTAAACTGTTAAAATTAAGGAAATGTTTAAAAAATTACTTGAACCTTAATTTTTGCCTTATTTGTTGGTACTACAAATTATCTCGTTTACTTGATTTACATTTACAGTGGTCGAATTCACAAAACATTCCTTTTTTAAATATATATTACTGTGCCTACATAATGCAAGTTAACTTAACTTGATCACCAATTAAACTCGTGCTAGATAAAGTTTCTTAAGTAATAAAATATTATCAAGGCCTATTTTGCGGTCTCGAGACCTTCCTCTGACCGCAGAGTATAAATTTTCTTTACCTAGATCAAGGATTGATGGACATAGTTTTACTACTATCAAGCATATTCTTAAGGTAATTTTTTACTAGAATTTTGTAAGACTAAAAACTTCATTGAATGAAAAAATATATTTAAATGGTTTGAGACATGTACCACTGATAATTTCATTTTATAGGCATTATCTGAAATAAATAATTATTGTTATCTTACTAACTATCTGACTTCTATAAGATTTGTTATATACAGAGCTATTACTTACTTAGTTTTTAAGATAAATATTACAACACCTAACAGGATCATTAATATTAAGTTATAAACTAATTTTTAACACCTATTGTACACTTAATGGCAATTAACAATTTTGTATTTGGATTTGAATTTATTATAAAGATTGACTACATATGTTTTATTCGCTTTTTACCGACTTCAAACAATAGGAGGTTATCAATTCGCCATGTATGTGATATCGTTGTAGTTTGACAATATTTGATTATTTTCATACTGTCCCGTCCCGTAGCTACTGCTATAGTATGCACAACACTATCACCCCGCAACATATTCCCACATCCATCGGTATTTTAATACAATTTCCATTCCAGCGCCTGTAGAAATAATTTTAAAACCACACCTGTGGTGCTATTACCTAACCCAATCGCTTTCGTGTGTCAATCCTCACGGCCAGTTTCACAATGCCTGAATAAGTTCCCATTTGCGTTATCTGTCCATTACTTCATATGAAATGACGTTCCATACAATAGCACATCTCCTGTCCTGCCCCAAATGTCCTAGCTCATGCACGCTTCAAGATCTGCAGCAGGCAAATGCCAACGCAATCAACGTTGCACAACACTGGGCGAAAATAGATTGTTACCAGTCGACTCGAAGAAGAAGAAGACGTTCCATATTTGAATTATTTGTTGGTTAGTGCTTATTTGTCGATGGTGAAACAAGTCCTTATACAAGATAAAATTACCATTACAGTTTTCGATCTGACAGCATCAAAGAAAATACCAGCAACAAAATGGCGATTTAACCCAAAGTCAATCTAAACCATATAAAACGTGAATTGCATTTGCATCGCGATTTCCTTTCAGTTTCATAATAACCCCGCTTGTCTGACCCAATTCTTTCTACGGACGGAACCAAATAAAAAGTTTTAAAAAAACTTCCCACAAAACTATGATGAATGTACGTTTAGATAGCCTAGCTCCAGAAAAAAACATGGCGTTATTTGAATGAACCTAAGTAGGTAGATACCATAAAATTAATATTCCTTTCCGAAAGGGATAATAATTCTATGGTAGATACTCAGATATACAGATAGACTTTGACAGACAGATGTCTTTGATATTTGTTAAGTTTATTTTTGTGTCATAGATAATTTTATCCCGAGCTATGTTTCACGAAAATCTGTGCAGCCGTTTGAAAATCATCAGCTCTTTTACAAAAATGATATAAAAAAATGCATTGTTGAAGTTTGACATAAGTTACCTTTAAATGATGGAACTATTTTTTTCTTACACAAAAGCATTATTTATGTGAGTCAAATAAGAACGTAAATTCCTATCTAAAATTGTTTGCAAAATGTAATTGAAATATGATCCTTAACATTTACGGCTTTGTTATCATATTTCGTAAACTAACACCCAATTTATGTGAATTTCATAATACCGTGAAATTGATATTGAATACCGCCGAATAGATATTTTGGTAATTTGTTACAAAATACTATTGAGCTGTCAAACGAAATGAGTGTCTGGAATATTTTCCTTACCTTTTTAAGCCGATGTATTAGCTGAATGATGTTTATTCTGCAACGAAAACAAATAATTGGTTTTACATTGTTCTTTGTCAGGATTTTTGTTGAGTTTGTAATAATTAACAACCACTTTTTATTTTTATATGGACAAATATAGCATCTAAGCTTCATTCAAATTTGCTAGTCGAATATTATGAACAATCTTGACATTCCTGTTTAACTAACAAATTTATTTAAAAATAAGATAAACACAAAAATTACAACCTTCATAAGTAATTAATCGTTAAACACATATCTTTTTGAAAAAATCGGTAATTAATTATATTCACTGAAATTATTTTAAAAGGTATGAAAATATTGATTACAATTTTCGACTAGCAATGTTGAACGGTCTTTTCCTGTATTTTTCTGCAATAATACGGCTTTTACCAAAATTGTACTATAAAGTAATTCTACAGTCAGACTTTGGTAAATAAATCAATATTTTCTAACCTGTTATTTTACCCAAAACCCTTAGCACATAACATGGTTCCTTTATTATTGTAATGTACCTACTAATTTATGTTTTCCCATATTTCTGTTCTACTAGTTATTTTATACAATACAAATGCTCCTCTTAAGTTATTCCTTCTTACGAAATAAATCGTTTTGTTCCATATTACAATTTACTTTTGGGATTTCATTTCAACCTAACAATAAGGAGAATAGAAATTACGTGGGAAATTGATTAAATACATATGAACTAACGTTATTCTTGTGATGTGATTAATTAAAAAGTGATTAATTAAGCTGTTCTTGAGATATTCTAAGAAAATTACCATCTGCTATCATACGGATTGTTAATTGTGATTTAGATGAAATTATTTTACAGCTATAAACGAAATTAGATAGAATGATATTTATTAAAAAAGCAAACAAAAATCCTTTCATATTCCGCGTAAGACTTAATCATCATTATCATCATCATTATCAGCCGAAGGACGTCCACTGCTGAACATAGGCCTCCCCCATGGCTTTCCACAACGACCGGTTGTGAGCGGTCTGCATCCAGCGCGATCCCGCGATCTTTACAAGGTCGTCTGTCCATCTTAGACTTAATAACTGGTGTCATTTTTGTAATTCGTCATTATCAGCCAAAGGACGTCCACTGTTGAACATAGGCCTCTCCCAAGGATATTTTTCGTCTCCACTTTTATATTTTACAATAAATGATTTTTATTCCCCATCACGAATTCACTCAAAAAGATAAGTAAAATTCTTGGCAAGACTCAGAAATTATTCGTTCATTTGAGCAATCTGCACCAACAAAAAGAGAATGGTAGAGAAAAGAGCTGACAAATCTGCGGACGAGATCTACAAATTCATTGTCCCCAAAATCAGACTTTTATTCAAATATCATATCATCCTTTTCTGTTCCAAACAAAAAAACAAAGACAAAGGGTGTTTTATTCTGGCATCACTGATGTTTTCGCTATGCGGGACGGTCGGCTTAGCGGTTTCAATGAATTTACGTAAGCCTCATGTGTTTCAAAGGGGTTGTTACACACATGTATATGACGTAGGATAATCAGTGGTGGAAGTCTCGACATCATTTCCATGTCGATCACTAGATGGCGCTCGGAAGTATTGAGACCATTTGGTGTTGAACCGGGGGTTTCCCGTCTCTTAATGCCCAGTCAAAAACCTTTCCTAGTAGACTATATCTAAATCCTCGGTGGCGCAGCGGTGAGAGGGTCGCATTTTAAAGCGACGACTGAGCCCGAGGTCCCGGGTTCGATTCCCGGGTCGGCCCGATTTTCGGTACCTGGATTCTTATGTTCAGGAATTCTCAGGGTAGCCCGGAGTTTGGAAGTTGGCGGTGTTTCACCCCCGTGCCACGGAAAGCACGTTAAGCCTTTGATCCTGCGCCTGATCTCTCTCCTGTTGTGTCAGATTGCTGTCCCATCGGGCTATGAGAGTGAAAGGAACAGAGAGTGCACCTGTGTTTGCGCAGACACTTGTGCACTATAATATGTCCCGCGCAGTCGGTTAGTCGTTGTGACTGGCCACCGTAGTCGAAATCGGCTAGGGGGACTATATATCTAGCGGCAGTTACCTATGATCCCGCTAGTAGCCTACAGCTCAGCCCTTTTTCTACGCACCAAATATTTATTCTTAGGTCATGCCAAAAAAAAGTGTGAAACTCACACAGACAATTTCTTAACATTTTTCTCTAGAACCGTAAAAATAAAATACTTTTACCACAAACAAAAACCTTACTGATGAACAAAAGAGCCGTCACATCCGGTCAAAAATAAAGGTTCCTTTGATTGTTTAGACGCCTTGAACTTTTTTTTATGACCGAGTAATTTAATCAGTGTGTGATTTGACGACCAATTTATTGGGGCTGACTACCTTTTGAAGGAATTTGGGGAAATCAACCCGAAAAGTATAAGGGCTCTAGAAATGGGGTAATGTTGTTTAAATCATTATTCGGAAGTTAGCTTTGACAAACAAGTAGAACGCTGCTTAGAACACATTTTTAACCCCTGACGCAAAAAAGAGGGGTGTTATAGGTAAATCAAGTGTATCTATATATCTTTCTATGGTATCGTAGCTCCCAAACGGATAAACCGATTTTCGTTTAAGTTTTTTTGTATCATAGATAATTTTATCCCGAGTGATCTTAGCTATGTTTCATGAAAATCTGTTCAGTCGTTTTTAATTTGCGACGAGTTTACTTTTACATTGTCTCGTGTCTGGGTGTTGTGGTAGGTACCACCGTTGTTTCTGATCTCCATAACAAATGCACTTGGCATTAGCTAATTACTTGGGGATCAGAGCAATATATGTGATTGGTGTCCAATAATAATATTATATTATGTTACTTTGATAATCTATGTATCAATAGGCCCCAAAATGAACACGCTAGCTCCGCTCTATATTCCCGTAGTCGAAAAAAAAATCTATGTATTGTATTGTTCTATAATATGTTAACCGACTTAAAAATTGAGGTTTTTATTTTTACCTGTATGTTTGATGTAAATATATTAATCCGCGATTATCTCGCGTTTGACAAAATCAGTTTCTCATCTTATTAAACTTTTACCTTGTATCTTTATTAAACTACCATCAAACTCTTTTGTAAGTCAATCTATCATTTAAGTTTCTTTTCCCTAACAGTTTCCCGCTGGTAATACGTTTAATAGCGTAAATGGAGGTCTCGGATGATTTAGCGGCCCTAAAATAACACGTTAAAATACTTTATGGTGGCATATTTCATGTGTGCTCTACAATTTATGCATTAGGCCAGTGAAACATGTTTTCAAACCAGAGATTAGGATCAAACGATTAAGGTAAGTCGCATAGTAAGTTTGGTAAAGTCGAAATAAATATTAGCAATTTTACATGGTGCACTGACAAGACTAAGGCGCAATTGCGTTATCACACAACGAGCGATGGAGGGGGCTATGCTCGGTGTTTATATACGAGATCGAATCAGAAACAAGGAGATAAGCAGAAGAACGTAACGGACATAGCCCTGCGAATCAGTAAGCCCTAAAGGCAGTGGACTGGACAGGGCACATAGCGCGTTGAAATGATGGCCGTTGGGGCAGAAGAGTCTTAGATTGGAGACCCTTCGACCAAAGGCGCAGCGTAGGACGTCCACCGACAAGATGGACAGACGACCTTGTAAAGATCGCAGGATCGCACTGGATGCAGATCGCTCACAACCAGTCGTTGTGGAAATCCATGGGCGAGGCCTATATTCAGCAGTGACGTCCTTTGGCTCATGATGATTATGATGAAGTCGAGGAAACGTCTTAACATGCTGGTGTTAGTACTTCGGGGCAAATAAAGGCAGGTGCTGAAAGAATCAGCCTTATAAAAGGCTACCACACCACGCACAGTACACGGCCACACATTTCAAAAGGAACTATCAGCACATAGTACAATAATTTTCTTTACGTCAATATGTCGCGAACCCAAATCGAACCAGCTTAGTGCCTACTCATTTGAAGTTGAAGTGCCAATACCAATGTTGGCATAGAATCATTCAACTATTCTCATGTGACATATGCCATTACTTAACCAACCCTCGCCAAAAGGGTTTGCATTAACCAAATCTAAGCCGCTCCCAGGATTTAGATTCTATTCCGCTCAATGGGAAATTTATACAGGGTGGCCGGGTCATAGGAAGGTAAGTTTACCAAGGAATGTTTGGGTGTTTCCGAGTTTTGATGGATGGCGGCTGTTTTCATGAGGACGCATTCAAAAAATGCTTACACCCGGTTTTTTCTACTTTTGTGCGAGAAACGAGACTCTATGTTGGTAAGTATGCGTATTTTTTACGGAGAATAAAAAATATATTACAGGCATTCCTCAATTTATTTAATAATGACATGTTTATTTTATTTAGTTAATTGTATTGAATTTGAATTTATCAATATTTGCATGCCTGCATGCAGGCTGGATACAACCACAAAGCGGATTTTTGACCTGTTCTGTTAATTGTATATAATGTATTCTGGCAAATAAAGAATTGTATTTGTATTTGTATTTGTGCATCTAAGTAAGTCATACTAAAGAAATTGTAGTGACGTAAATAAATAAAAAGTTTTTATAAGTCGGCTATCTCAAGAAAGCTTATTCCAAAAGGTCCATGAGTCTATTGTTCTCCAAAATAAAAAAAACAAATTTATATTCATACTCATGGTAATTAGGTATATTTAATTATAATAATTTGTACAGGTCAATTTAACGAAACTTTATTTACATTTCATCGCTTATTTGTTTGTATATTAGACTTTTACTTTTCGCTTCGCCAACTTTCCCTTTACGTATTGTTATTAGTTATCCATTGTTGAACGGTAATATTATTAAATGATCGAAACATAATATTATTAATGTAATAATGAATATTAATTAAAACCTACTCAATATCTTGATAGTGAATGGAGCAACGATGCAACAAAGTTAATAGAGCTGAATAATATCTATAATAGCATTATGAAACTCAATCAGATAGGATTATTGATTATCAATGTTAACAAGGATTATTATATTATTATAGGAGTAATAATAGTAAAATGATATCAAAGCTTAGCTACTGATGTCTATCAGAAGATAATTTTCAAAGTAATTGGTAATTATGAACATTGTCTATAGATTCTTTTGTTAATCTAATTAATAAGTCTATACTTTGATCTAATTAATAAGTAAAAATTTAATAATTATTTTTATTATATTAGAAGAGCTTTATTTGTGAGAATACGTTTTATTACATACTTTTGGCAATTCACGAAATTGTTGAGATTTTTTTTCTAAATTAAAGGCAGCGAGAAAAGTAAAAAACTTAAGTAAGTAACGTACCAAAATTTTAAGAATAACATTTTTTTAAATAAATCTTTATGACATATAAAACCCACAAACGAATTAAAAAACACATATTGTTAAAAAAGTGTGGCTGATTCAGTCAATCCGCCGGCTTCTAATACAAATGTTCCAAGGTAGAAAATGACAATAATCACTGTTAAACCCCTTCTGTACACATTTAAACCCTGTATTAATTGTAACTGATTTAACGCCAACGGAAATTGAAGTCTAGTTGGTAGGTAATAAGGCTTAATTAGGATTGTTTGGTATAACCACGAAAAGCCAGTGAAGCAGTGAATGTATCTCTTGAGACCAGTTCCGAGAGCTTTCTTAGTTTGGTACGGAACGAGTTACTGTTACACCGTTACAAACATAATATACAAATTTATACATTTTTTCCATTCAAATAACAAAAATAAGTAAAAGGAAAGGTAGTATATTAAAACAAATATGTACCCCAAGATTACATAAACAATTTAATGACTACCATGAAATCGTCAATATGAAAACAGTTGTAAAAAAAATAGCTGAAAGCAGTTTTTTTTTTCAAATATCACTTAAAATGCTGAAGCTAAAGTGTGCATTTTTTTGGAGAAAATATTGGTATTTTATTCTTTAAATTGTGAAACCATGCATTTTTAAAGAAACTTAAAACTGTTTATGTAGAGAAACGTAGGGACATGCTCAACTAGTAAAAATATTTCGAGGAACACTTTAGCCGTTACAATACGGTGTGACATACATCCATTAACATGCCCGGGAAAATCGAGGCGCCATTGTGATTTTAATTAAATATTCTATTAATAAATTACATTCCCAGTTTCCAGAGATTAAGTATGTTATTAATTACTTACTTTATTATTTCTTTACAACCATATTATTTTAAAAAACCAGATGTTAATGAAATGAGACATTTAATAAGGGGGAGGCCAAAAAAATTACAAAGAAATTGATGTATTCCTACCTATTAGTATTATTGTCTTTTGAATCACAAAGAAGTAATAAATTAATTTTAATCCTGAGTGGAATGTAGTTATTTGAAAAGATAAATCCAAGTCTATATAAATACTAGCGGCCCGCCAGCGACTTCGTACGCGCGAAATAGTTTTACTCCGTTTGGTTCCCATAGATAAATCATAGCGAAAATATTAATAAGCCTATACGCGTTAAACTACTTCTATAGCCTTTGCACATAAATTAGCTGTCTAACAATCATCATCATTTCCAGCCCTTATTCCCTATTTATTAGCTGTCTAACAATGTAGCTAACATATTTTATAACCGGTCCAATAGTTCCTGTTATTAGCGCGATCAAACAAACAAACAAAAACATCCAGTTTTTAAATATATACGTAAAAATGCGTAAAGATAAATGTTATATTTTATAAACACACAACACGCAGCCCGGTTTTTAATCTGGACAAACTTATACGGGGATAATATCTTTTTATTTTACAACGAAATGAAAATACTTACTACGCCTATCGTCAATCATATATTTCTATCTAGAGCTAATGAAAAATCCAGGCTATACTCCGTGCGCTAACACAGCATCATGCCACATACAGGCTTTGGGAGAAGCAAATTCCTTCAAGTCTTCTCTCGCTACCTTAAGAGTTTGAACTTGAGCTTTGTTTATAGTCATAGCGAATACTCTTCTTTCTTGAATTCAAATCGTAAATTCAAAGGGTTAATTCTATGTAAGGATCTACCTACCACATCATCATCATTAAAAAAGCCGTCCACTTCTAAACATAGGCCCCCACAAAAAGTTTGCAAAAAAAAAGATTGGACACCCTTCGACCACAGAAACAGCGTTAAATGTCCACCGACAATATGAACAAATGATCTGCAATCTACACTGTACATAGACCGCTTGATACCTACCCTGTTTAAACCCAAAAAAAATATTCTTTACTGTTTTAAGCAATAAAATCTCTTCTCGATCATTTTCTCGAGAGCAACACACAGATTAGTAAGAGTATGTGAGCAACATCAATAACAAACATGTGTCAAAACATTTTGTCTTAGACATGTCAAATGATTGTCAAAAATGAACAAAATATTTTTATCATTAGCACTAAAGAGTTTTGATTTCAACTTTGAAGAAAATCACCCCCAGAATAACTATGTAACCCTTTTTCACCCCCTTAGGAGATTAATTGCAATAAAATAAAAAATAAATCTTCCGTCAATTCTGTAAAAGAATGTGTATGCAAAATTTGAAGTAGATTGGACCAAGGGATCACGTTGCTCCATACAAACTTTGCACCCCTTTTTGACCCCCTTAGGGGTAGAATTTCGAAAAATCCTTTCTTATCGGATCCCTACGTCATACAAAGAACACACCCTCCAAGTTTCAGGTTTCTACGACCAGCGATTTAGGCTGTGCGTTGATCCATCAGTCAGTCAGTCAGTCAGTCGTTCAGGACAAAGCATTTTATAGGTATAGATTAATTAAAATTTTTGATTTAATTTGATTTAACATGATGGCCATGAACTTTTATACATTAGTCATGATTTTGTAACTGAAAAAAAAATTCTGAACTTAATATTTTATTTAGGACCGATTTTTCTATGGTCAAATTAAACTAAACATACTAATAAATTACATAGAAACCGATTTAAAAAAATGACAGTACAGTGATTGCCGAATATTTATTATCTGTCTATTGAAAAATCGGCCCTTACTAAAATAATAATTACAAGAATAAAATATCTTCAGTGCTATCAAAAAAAAAGATGTCGCGAAAATGCCCGCTCTTCGCGAGATATAAATGAAAAGAAAGCTAATGCCGTACGTGACTTCATAGCCTTTTCATAAAGGGTAGGAATGTCACCCTAAAGCTTCTGGACAATACATGTAGCAAAAGATGAATTTGCATAAAGACCTCGGAAAAAGTGAAACATATGGACGAAGTCTTGCTTTATATAAGGCTACGGTTATGTTGGAAAGGCTAAGGTATAAGCGATAGCGTTTCTGCAGACGTGAAAAAGATAAAGAAGAAATTACATTGCATTATTTAAAAAAAACAATTGTTCGACCCTTATTCAGGTCAAAGTATTTCTATTAATGTTTCATGGTGATAATGTTGAAATATCCGTAAATTCATCATCATCAATCATCTCTAGCGAAGTTTCATCATAACAATTCACATTTATCATGTTCATATATTTCTTCTGTACGTAAAATTGAAAACCAATTTAATATTCCAACACCACATTATAGTTACCTACACTACACAATATTACGGCAAAAGATATTACAATGTTATATAAAATGTTTTACGATTACCATTCTTCATTTACAACGAAGTTAAGAATTATGCCTAGGTATTATTAAAAGGTTACACTCTCGAGTAATACTTTAGATATCCCCTAAAAATATACGGCAAAGGTGTTAAAAATAATGAACTCTTACCCTTAAACAAGTCATCAAATCCGATGAGATAGTAAAGAAAGGAATTTGTTATCAAAATCGGTCGGGTAAGTGCGATTTACACCAAAAGATTTTTGCACATAAACAAGTGATATTTTGTGATAAAATCTCAATTGGTAGCACGCAAGTGATGTTACGGCCAAACATTGATCATGACAGACTCGATAGTATTGAGGGGGGAAAAATTGCAGATTTCTTACCGACAGCTCATTTATTAATTTAAGGCGATTTAAAATAAAATATCAATTATCAGCTCGAATTAGGGTTTGAGCTACATTAAGAACTAGCTACTAACTAAGAATGATAATATTCAATACTTAACTCTTGGTATGGTTAAGGGCAAAAAATAACGGGTTTGAATCCCACAAGGGGCAAACGTTTATAACATTTATTTTTATTTTATTTTTTATCAATATTGGAAAACACAACAGATTATATTGTGGCTTAAAACTATGACATTCATGATTAAAATAGAGTTATAACTAGAAAATTATCCTAAAATGTGTTTTCTCGGCATGCCAGGATTGGTGTTAAGAGATAGTGATGTTTATTAACGATTATTTGCACCTAAGTCATGGATGAAACCAAGACAATTGGTGTGTTGTCTGACGCATATTATATGATCCAAGTCGTGTATTATAAATCCCACATTCCCTCAGAAAGTTGTTTACCCTGATGAGAGATATAACCTTCGAACAGTCCATGTACTTTTACAGCCTGTAAAAACCCAAAATTCATGAATTTACGCGATTCCAGGTAGCTATATTCAATGTTAATTATTATGTACAGGATGTAAAGAAAATGGAGCCGGGACTTTTTTAATTAAAAGGGTGTTTATTAAAACATATTAACAGCGTTTTATTAACAACGGTAAGCATTGCGGTTTGGATTTAATTTTAGGAATGTTAAATAAAGCCGATTTGATACATTTTATTTAAAATGATTGATGCCTTTGTTTTTACACATGTGAAAACAAATTCCTATAGGGCTGTTTTTAGTGTCTCTAACTCTCTAATATAATGTTATAAAGTAAATAAATTAAAATACATCAAGAGTATGTTCAGTTCTAATTTATTTTTGCTGTACACATACTCAACTTCCAATTGATAACGCGACTGCCTTAACTTACATAATACCCGCTTTCCGCTCCGCTCAAGACCATATACTATGTATCCTTGACACATAAATGTTTCCTATAATTTTTAGCGGTACATCAAGTTCCTTTCCTGCGTGTTTGAGATATAATTATTAATATTTTATAGAAAGAAACGCTTGTCGCTCCGCTCGTGACAATGCCCCTAGTCTATAAAAGTTCCGCAAGCCCGGTAAAACCGCAGCTGCTCTCGGCAAGTTTTGTTTGAAATACGATACAAACGGTTATTTTTCCTACAAAAAACGAAGATTATAGAAGTGGCGGTTTTTTAGCGAACCACTTTAACTTTCACCAAATTATAACAGGTGCTCTGAAGTGGACCGATTTAAGGTTCAGTTTTGCTTGTTTTTTTTTTGAGTTTGCGTCTGAACTGAAAGCAAAGGCAATTTGAGGGCTGCTTAATTTTAGGTCTAGGTTTTATTTAAATCGGGTAAAATTTGTACACGATTTTTTCCTTTTTCAACAGTCTGATAAGAAATATTCACAATATAAAAAATATGGCTAATTTGAAATCATCACATATTTAAAAGCAATCATTTGTATAAGTGACATTTAAAAATCAGTCGTTTTATACTTTATCAGTCAGTTATGTTTTATATCACGTTTGAAAACCGGTTAAGTGCGTGTCGGACCCGCGCACTAAGGGTTACGTGCCACCCTTAACTGAATTCAGGGTCCACTTACTTTCACTTAACGAAAACATCACAATATATTGCGACGGCAAAAATAACTTTGTTTTTCATAGTGTTTGTATGAAAGACAAAGTTATATTTGCGGTTGATAAAAATGTGCAATATCTCAAAAACTACTGGTTCGATCTCCTTCAAACCAATTTTCGTTGCAAGTTTTTGTAGAGATCTACATCATATATTTTTTCCAAAATTTTCACTTTCTTAGTTCAAAAGTACGCCCATTTTACCACTTTGGAAGCGTCTATTTCTCAAACCTTACACTTTTAGAAAAAATGGTTTTAGAAACCTCAACATCATTTTAAAAGACCTATCTATAGACACCCCACACGCATAGGTTTGAGTAAAAAAAAATTTTAGGTTTTAGTTTCATGTATGTGAGCCCCCCCTTAAATATTATTTTTTCTTACTTTTTGTATCTGAATCGGAAAGCGGTGAACAAAATACACCTACCTACCAAGTTTCAGCTATGTGATGCTTATAGTTTCAGAATAAAGTGGCTGTGACATACGGACGGACAGACAGACAGACAGACAGACAGACTTGACGAAACTATAAGGGTTCCGTTTTTTGCCATTCGGCTACGGAACCCTAAAAATCAGCCCTAATATAGATAAAATTAATATTTTCTTTGAAAAAGTATAAAAACCAGAGCTAGCCATCTAATGATTCACCATCGACAAATAAGCACTAAAATAAAAGTAAAGTTAGCCTGTAAGCATCCCACTGCTGGGCAAAGGCCTTACCTCAAATGTGAGGTAGTATGAGCCATACTCCACCACGCGGGCTCAGTGCGGATTGGCGGAGGGGTGTTTGCAAGGCAAGCGACCAACCTTGCTGTCAGGCACTAACCGACGAATAATACAAACATATTTTTTTATAAAGATAGCCATATAACACTAACCAGGGCGCCAATTCTCGTGCAGTTCGTTTACGAAAAAAGTTTACAAATAGTTTTTTTTTTTTCAAAGAAAGAGCAGTTTCTCCTTTATCAGGATTACAATTTCTATGCATTTCGGTTCCTTCTGTACGGGAGTACTTTTACGAGTGGATTTAAGTCTAGATTTTTTCCGTTAACGGTGAAACTCGTAAACGAATTATCACACGAAAAAGATCAATTGAAGTGAGAATCTGGGCCCTAATTTTATAAGAGCATTGTGAAACCGGCCGTATGTATATTGTTCTACAATAACGGTTCACCAAAACCAAGATTAATATTAATATCAATATTATCGTCAGCGGTATAGATTATTAATGTTATTGCTGTGTTCGTGGCTTCTTAATAGCTGCCGAGCAATATCTGTCTCGTAAAACAGATGTCTAATATAAATCTGATCGTAAGAACATGTTCTGTTAATTCCATATTGGTGACTGTTGTAAGATATAAATAATTTATAGCAGTCATTCCAGGTCCGTTAAATAACTTTTATCATCATCATCTTACATTGCTGAATAATAATTATTATTACTTTGATTTTTTTAAATTTAACGAAGAAATTAATTTTGCTTCGTCTCTAGTTCTTGTAGCAAGTAAACTTTTATTTCTAAATTATACTTATAGTATTTAAGAGAATAAGAGTGATAGAAAGAAGGTGCCCGAGTCTTATTTGCATAAATCTTATACAAGGTGTTTCAAAAAAACGAATAAAGAATGAAGGTAGTTACTCAGAATCAGTAACTGAATAACTTTCTCCTAGAAACATGGGTCGAAATATGCCAAAAATTAATTGACTCTCCATAGAAAACAGACGGGTCACATGACATGATGGGAAGTCAAATTGTTTTTGGCGTTATTCGACCTATGTTTCTACGAGAAAGATGTTCAGTTACTGTTTCTGAGTAGGTCCCTTCATTCTTTACTCGTTGTTTTGAAACATCTTGTATATTAAAATGAATCTTATTTCCCTTGGTCACGCTATCACGCATGAACGGCTGGACCGATTTTGCTAATTATTTTTTTGTTGTGTTTGTTATTGTCAGTAGAAGGTATTTATAAAAGAAACATTTAAAAAATTGCGTGGAAAGTTGAAATATAAGAGAAAACTTAACGAACGGGGCCGGGCGCGAAACAAAGTGCGCTGGGGTTGCTAGTATTATTTAAGTAATACATTTATTCTAGAATTCCTGCCTTATATTAATAATTTAGGTATTCGCATATCCAGCCTTTATGTTCAGTATTTCTTTTTATGCATAAGTAAAGTAAAGCATACGCTTAAAATGAAATGGTTTCTAAGAACTGCATAAAATATACAAATTCACTTTTCAAATGAACTGCGGCTATGCTCGCTTAGATATTAATCCACTTTCTACATTTTACGAGTCTGCCATAAACTAGGTACAAAATTTAATCATCGTTAATGTGTCTACAAGTCTACAAACTACTTAAAAGTTAAGGTGACCTTTGGAGTCATTTTTTTTACTATTGTCTATTTTTCTCCATTGTAGTCAGCAAAAGGTACTTACTTATAACACTTGTGACGCTGGCTTTAGCCAAGCGACACGGAGTATAGAATAGAGAAAGGCATGCTCTACCAGTCAACCGCTTAGGAATGCAGAGAGCTCAATTAGTGCATATTTACCGGTGCAAAATTCAAATATTCAAAATTCGAAATCTTTATTTAATTTTAGGTCATGAAATAACAGAACGTCGAATATACAGTGAAAAAATAAAAACAAATGTGCCCTGAAAGGGCCGAAACATGTCTCCTCGCAGTTGTACAAAATTTACACCAAGCTGCTTAAAATAGCGATCATTTAACTCTAGTTACTAAAATTTTAATGCCTTTGCTAGTTAAAGTATATAAATTACAATCAGCCGTAGGACGTCCACTTTTAAAAAAAGCTAGGAAGCCCTATAGTTGCTCACAGCGACTGGTTTCAATACAAGCTTTCGGCATCAAGTGCGATCCTGCGATCTTTACGTGGCTGACTGTTTATCTTTCCGGTGGACGTCCTACGTCTTATATTAAGAAAAAATCTTGAAGCAATGGAGCATTAACGAATATCTGAATTGACATTCTAACCTTGTTTCATTCAGGCTTAATTCTCACCAAGTTGAATTATAAATATAACTAACTTAAGAAAAGAGCTGCTATCAAAGTTAAATGTACCTTGGTCGCGAGTGATTATCTCAAAAACCTCTCTTGTTTAAGAAGCTCGTAATACGAAGGAAATCCGCTAATGGTTTTCGCTTTTAAGGGTTAACCGCCATCGTTTTATTATAATGCGGCAATTTAGAAAAGAGATTACTCAAGAAAATATGCACGATTTTATATTTTGTGAGGGGCGGACGTAATCTGCTTAAAAAATAATAATAAATGTTTTTTTCTGAGTGCACCTGGAAATTTGGCGTAAATCATACAGCGTGCTGCCTGTAATAGGAGCAAATATTTTAAACAATGATTCTACAGAGTATACGTAGTTACCGTGACATGGTCATAGTGCATCGAAATGCTTTAACTCAGAGATGTAGTAATCCAAAGTTATATCTCTAATCAAGGTATGTACAATTGCTAACTCGTTGTAGTAATGACAATGTCAAGATTTATGACTGGTCACATTTGTTTGTTGGCAATACAATGCTGGTTCGATTTATTTTGTTTGAAAATAGCAATTATTTATTTTTTTCATTATAATAAATTAAAACCATTTATAATTGATTATTGGTTACTTAAAGGGCCTATATATCTCTTATTTTTTTGCTCCTATTACAGTCCACACCCTGTATAACGATAGATACCTACTGCAGAAGAATCAAAAAGTTTTTTGCCTATAGTATGCAGAAGCAGCGTTACTGCCGCGCTGCCTATGTCAGAGGCATTTTTTTTAATTACTCGCGTCGGTAAAGCGTATTATTAATTACGCGCTTTATTACACCAACTAACGCATTTGCATGCGGCAACGATGCCGCTGAACGATGCGAAAATGATGTAATCACATCTAGCTAGAGCGAGACATAGAATACGCGAATTTCGCATGCCGAATGCGAATACGTTGGTGTACAAACGATATAAATGTCAGATTTTCGAATGAAAATCCGCTGAAATCAGCACCATTGTTTATATAAAAAGAAATTGCTCAGAAGAAGATATCAGGCACCCGTTGTATGGACATATACCTTCACCCCCACGTCTATAGAGTCGCCGCACCTTTATGCGTAACACCGAGCCACTAAGCGTGGACCCACCTAAGGCCAGAGAACAGCTGTGGTCAGATAAGTTCGCCCCCAACATATATCCCCATAGCTGAGAAGCTGCCGCCCGGTCACAATCTTCCCTGGCCCATTTGGAAGACGTTGAACAGACTTCGTAGGCAGGTGCACAGAACTCAGGACGACGCGTGCGAATGTGGCGCCTTGCAATCTATACCACACTTAATCTCGTACCCTACCTCTCCTGCCACCGCACCTGCACCTGCACGCAAGAGGAACTTTACAGCGCCAACCTGAAGGCCATTGATGTTGCCACTTTTTGGGCGCAGAAAGTTTAATTGCCATTAACTCGAAAAGAAGAAGAAGAAGAATTGCTCAATTTTATCGTACAGCGTCTATATGACGTTTATTTCGTTGACTTTTAATTCAATTTCAAACGAAAAACACAGGATATTGACGCGGGTGAATCAAAAGTAGCTATTTCCATAGTTGCTCTGTTTAATATGGAAGTCTGCCATGTTTTTAGTAGGTAACTAAGTATGGAACTTTTCTTTTAGATTGTGATTGTCAAGCTTGTTGCGCTACTTGCAACCTAATTTTAAGTATCTTAACCCTTTGAGCTTTCGCTTTATTTAATTCCTTGTTGCATTTTTTTCTCTTACTTAAGCCCTGAATCAGCAAACGGAATCAGAATTAATTCCCTGCAAAATTCTCAGAAATTACTCTAATGCGGAAAACGAAATGCAAATGCTGTAAAATTAATTTGAACAAGTATTCACGGAACCACTGATTAAGATGGTAAATATTTGATATAATGATTCTCTCGGTGTAGAGCATATTAAGATTTTTTTAAATTGTTTCTAGAGAACTCATTATTTTTCTTTCATCATTTAATTATGACCATGCTTTAGCCAACATACTTGTTTCTGAAGTTTACGCGAATACTACTCATTACAATACGGAAATATCTGTAAGTTGTGTTTTTATCAATGCTTTAGTCAATTCACAGTAAAATAGATTTCAAAGTGGGCAAATACTATATTCTATGGAAAAATTGAGGTCAATAAAGGGCTTTGGAATTTTTACTATGGAGCACAACGACTGAAATCTTAAAAAATCGATAGATCATATCAGTATAAATATAAAATATACTTTGGTGTACCTTTGTAAAATGTCAGGTTTCCGAAATAAAAGCTGATAAAGATGTAAAACTAAAATTCGAGCGTCCTTTATAGAGCGAATCAGAAACGAGGATTGGAATTGGAAGGGCATATAGCGCGAAAATCTAATGACCGTTGGGGTTGGGGCAGACAAGTTACAGATTGAAGACTCTTCGACCAAAGGCTCAGCGTAGGACGTCCACCGACAAGATGGACAGACTACCTCGTAAAGATAGCGGGATCACACTGGCTGCAGACCGCTTGCGATCGGTCGCTGTGAAAAGCTGTGGGGAAGGCACATGTTTTCCAATGGACGTCATTTGGCTGATGATGATGACTAGCATTATCTGATGGTTTCGCTTCCTGCGAGTGACGCCACAAAATTTATAAAAAAAATGTCAAAATCTTTATTTCAAATTAGGTCATGAAATGACACTTATGAACGCCAAATGACACTTATGAAAGGACCGAAACATGTCTCCTTATCTTTTGGGCCCTACCAGCGCTTCGTGACAGAACACAGACAATTAGGCAAGTGCTGAGAAGAAACGCCGAAACAAACTTAGTCACCACTAGCTGCCGTAAAATCAAAATCATCAAAGGACAAGTACATCACATGCAGGCTGGACGGACCACACATTCGTGTCGTTTAGTTAGTCTTGAATCTTATAATAGCCTTTAGACATAAGCGTGTTTTCACAAAATGGAAGTGTAAACCTACATAAAGAAAATGGCGGAACGAGCTAACGACACTTTGCCACGCAATTAGCGATCTAATCTCGAGCGCACACTTTAAATTAAACTGTAAACATAGAGCTAAGTTCGGCTTAATCCGGCCGCCGCATTAATACTGAATCGGTTGCGCTGCATCATAGCACAACTATTAGCAGACAGTTCTTTAGAGGCCTTACAAATAGTGAATAGTAGCATTTTGACTGCCTCGGTGGTATAGCGGCTAGTTTCCTGGTCACTATCCAAGAGGTCCCGAGTTCGAATTAAACAAACAATTCGAATTAAACAAAACAAATTTCTGAATTGGCAGAAATTTGTTTCTGGAGTTTTCTGTCTTAATAATACTTGGAAGCAGCTCGGAGTCAGGAAGTTGGTGGTGATGACACCCTCGTGCCTCGGAAAGCACATTAAGCCGTTGGTCCTGCGCCTGATCTCTCATCGGTCATGTCGGACTGCCGTCTCACCGAATTAATGAGCACATGAGGGCACTTTAATATCTCCTGGCCTTAGAAAAGGCCTTCTAGCCTACCATCAGGGCTTTGTCTAGTATGGCACCTTTTAATTGTTTCGTAGGTAGACCAACAAGGACCCTCATTGTTTTATTTTTATCGTATACTATGTAAGTCTTATGTAATGAATGTAAATCAACAGTGAAATCTCTATTTTTAACGAATATATGATCAATTCTTCTTTTACTCTTTTTTTTATTTTAATACATTATCTGGTTCTTTTACTTTTGCTGTGGTTATACACGTACACTGAGCGAAGTAATTAGCCAGAATACCAAACATAGACCGGCCTAGCTCCATCGAGCTGCTTTATTCATGTTGATATTTAATGTGCCTATAAGTATACTTGATTGTAAAAATGTTTAACTTCTATACTGCCGTCCACAAACTATAATGCCGTTAAGTGCAAAAACCACATTTCGAGAAAAACGGGTTTAAAGGTGGGAAACGGAAAAAAAATCGCTGTTTCAAAAGTAAATGAGTAATTTGTAACTTTAATATACCATCAGATAGGTTTTTTTAAGAACTATAGATCACAAAAACTCACACAACGCTACGTATTATAGGTTCTGAAATATTCTAATTTTATCGTTTTAGTTTAGTATCAAATAACAAATAATACATAATAAACACAACATAAACGCCGCTACAGCTACCTTAACGGCATTTAGGTGTTGGATCTTTAATAATTTTGATAAATTTGTAAAACGAGCTTCTAACTAATAATTCTACTAAACTTTAATGCCGTTAAATAGTGTAACGGCATTTTACCTCGGTAATACTTTTTTATTTTTTGACGAGACATTACTTGCCTATAATGCAGCTAATGTCAGTTAACGTCATTTCAGTCTCGTATTAGCGCGTAAATTATGCAGTTTTTGGTACGCCTATTTGATTTGTGTAAAATACAAGACTAAAATGCAGCTAAAAACAAAACCTTTAACCATAACGGCATTTAAGCTAGGCATAAGTTACTTGAAAATCTAGAAAATACAGAAAAATGTATTTATGACAAAAATAATAAAACCATTTTTAGTATAGAAAATCAAAATTTAAATAAAAAATATATATATTTGCATTTTTGTGCCTCGTGGCAATCAATTCCAATGACTTTTTATCATAATTTTGTTATTTTAGCAGATTTTTAATTTTTTGCTATTCCTTATAACAAAAGTGAAGTAACTGGCAATAATCAATAAATTTTTCTTACAGCGTTACGAAAATACTTGCGTAGATTCTTATAAAAGACAATACAAAATTAAATCTTTTCCTTTTTCATGTCGTGTTGAAATCAATTACAAACGACTATGTATTTATTTTAACTTCTAAAGGAGACATTTTTTTTGGGCCCAGTAGCAACTTGTAGCGTCTAATAATGACATTGCACCCTAAATTAATAACTTATTTTTTTAGTCACTTAGACGAAAGATAACATTTAAATGAAACCGGAATAATAAAATCGAACTAAAAGATGCGTTGTGTTGACTATTTTTCATCACGCCATTCCTCTTTTACAAATACGTGTAAAGGAACGACGGGCTGGTCGATATAAAAACAATATCAATTATTTTAAGTACGTGATTTTTGGAACAATTGGAAACAATTGGAATCTCCGTATAAAACATTTTAATTGTTTTTTTAAGATTTTTGCATAAAATGGTTATCTAGTAAAACCGTGGAACGGATAGCAACTCTGACAGTTATCACTGACATTGACAGGAATGGCTGGAGTGACATTTGTCACACATTCCGTTTGGCGTTTGGCTTTCCGTCACCTTCCGTTTGTTTTGGTTTGTTTTGAATTGAGTGTTTGTTTTCTCCGGATTTTTAACGAAAAATAGAAGCAAAAAGCATCAAGTACGGCCTCCATTCCACTAAACTGTTATCGTGTAAGTGTGCAGTGAGATTTCAACGACTGTGATTTTCAGAAACGACTGAAAATGTGCGTCAACTGGTACGTGTGTGGATTTAAGTTATGATGAATTTTCAAATATTCCCGTTAGATAACGAAAAACTAATATTGTTAATGTTTTTAAGACATCATAAGAAACAATTTAATATATGTTTCATTACTAGACGTCACAATTTATGGGTGGGCCCATCCTCCATACAAGAAAAAAATGTCTCCTTTAGCAGTTTAACTTTCTGCTATTGATAAAAACACGGTTAACGGAAACATTTGGCGAAGTGGCTTAATCCATAGGTATGTGGACCTATAAATTATATTAGCTGAACGGCAAACAAAACACCGTCTTGAACCTGAGTAATACACACCGTGTTTTATGTAACGTGCCAAGCTGGTGGGCGGTAATAGGTCACAATTTTTAGTATTCAAGTAGTCTAATAATGTACTTTTCTGATAACAATAAAAGTTTTTCTTCTGCCCCATCCCGCAACCTAACTCCCCTCTACCTGCCCCACGTGATTATCCTCCTTTCTAATAAGCCTTATTCTTCTTGTTGTCTCCGTTCAGAGTGGCAGGCTACCGTCAGACGGCGCTGAAAACTCTGACAATTTTCTTAATATTTCTCTTCGCAATTGAGCCAAAATGAATTTGGCAGTTCAGCGGAACTGCAAAAGCATTAGGACAAAAATACATTAACTGATTTTTCTCATTAATATTCTCTGTTGGTTGTAGCTATCTCGGAGACGTGGCTAATTCTCGGATCACGCTTTCACGTCTCGAGTTACCCATGCCTCCGTGACAATAGAAACGATAGAGACGCTGGTAGCACCTTACTAGTAAGGCGCGCTCTTTCCTACTCTCAGCTTTTTCTTCCTTTATATAGTAAAGATAAATAATGTCGTGGCTGTGAGAACTTCATACATTGATATTCTATCTGTACCTCTATATATTTCTTACCCTTCTTCTTGCATTCCAAACGAGTTCCAAAGTTCTGTCATTTTGTCTGTTCCTCCTTCAGTATTTGTGGTGAATGATTCGACCGCACACCTCGCCTATGGGGGTTGCTACTCCCCGGATCCTCCTGGATTAATTCTTTTAGATCTTTTAGGTTTGCTAAATTTGTGTATTTTGGACAAGGGTAGTCCAACAACATGGGTATCTTCTTTTCAAAACCCAGCCTTTGCTGTCGATATGTCTCTCTGCCCCCCAAATTGAATATCAATGCTTTCTTAAAAGAGCATTTGGTGCCCCAGATCCATCCCCGCCGACTAACTCTTGTATTCCACTATCCCACTTTTGAAATACTCACTAAAAAAGCTGGACTGGGCCTCGTTTACTACCTTTGTTGATGAAAGATTAAACTCACTACCAAACATTAACACTTCTAACTCACTCTGTGCTTACTCCTATTCTGTCGATGTCTTAAACTCGTCAGCAGATTCTAGTAGCCAAAAAAAAACATTTGTAAAAAAAAACCTCCCCGGTAGAATGCTGAGGGTACAGACACTGTTCGAAAAAGCAAGGAGGCAAAAAAGGAGTAATAGAGATATATCCATGAAGAATTACGTCCTTTACCAAAAAAACGGTACAGGTTAGACGACTTTTCTCTAAGAAGACTGACTGAGAAAAGAAAGACTAGAGAAAGGTTTGCGAAAGCATGTCTCTACTCACGCTATCCACTATAGTTTAAAAACAAATCAAAAAGTTTCGTCAGTTAGTTATCGCAACAAACACACCTGCAAATGACCCATCAACTTGGATCCACGCCTTTGCAGACAAATTCGTCCCACCCTTTGTCCCGTTCACAGACTGCTCCCTCTTCAATGTATGAATACCCAATTCAACGTTTTGCACATAACCGCATTATAGCTTAGGAATGTAGGATAACGGCATTTAAGTCGTGTAAACTGTAAAAATCACGTAGCCTGTTACATTTAATTAGCATTTATGGTCTACTCGCTACTGTTATTTTAATAAATACAGACACCTAATACAACGCTTAAATGCCGCTATTGGACTTTAGCTGCGTTTTTGTCTAATATTTTACATAAATTTTTAATAACGGCAATATACTGTTGTAATTTTTAAAAATTATCTGTGCTATTACAAGTTAAAATCCCTTAGCCGCGTTTTAGCTAAGTAATTGGTTGTAACTGCATTTTAGCTCTGTAATTTCGCTAAGGCAAAGCAGTTAACGGCATTCTTATTTTTTGTATCTCAGGAACTAAGCAAGATAGAAAAATATGAGTAACAGTGTTAGCTTCAGCATTTTTTTCTGATCCAGATAGTATTAAAAAGTCAATTTTGTCCATTTGTCGGTTAACGGCATTATAGCTTATGGACGGCAGTATAATGGGATGCACTTCAGTTCTTGTAATAACAAAGGTTGAAGCATATCTACCCACCCGTAAAGGGAACACCGTATTGACATTAAACAGGCATCAACCATACGGAAGCACGTTACGTAAAGGGATCAGGTGGTCTACTACGAAAAACGAAATCGGTCAAAATGATAATCGTTTTGCGGATCCGAAGCATTTCGTAGTCTTGGTTTCATATAAAACAGAAATCGGATCCGAAAAATGATAATCGTTTTTTGTAGTAGACCTCCAGCAACGCCGCGGCATTGGATGGGCTAGGAATAGCAGACAATTCAACGGATCGCTACAACTTATGACAGTTCTTCTTGTGAATGACAGTACGTTTGACAGGGTGGACGGATAGTCGACGAACATTGGACGACTAGCCGTAAGTACGTGACAACGCATGCGCCGCTATTCGCTAGTGGGTCCCGAGTTGATCTCGATCCGAGGTGGCTACGCTA
Organism: Pyrausta aurata; assembly: GCA_963584085.1. Taxonomy (NCBI): domain Eukaryota; kingdom Metazoa; phylum Arthropoda; class Insecta; order Lepidoptera; family Crambidae; genus Pyrausta; species Pyrausta aurata. The sequence goes on along the minus strand of OY757267.1, from coordinate 11,250,596 downwards.
CGAATTTAATAATGATGCGTTGCGGTATGGAATTTCATACAAAGAATACTGAACGCCTCGAGTTGATACGGTGCTGTTCCCTTTACGGGTGGATAGATCTGCTTCAACCTTTGTCATAAATAAAATTGTGTTTAATAAACCTTTAAATGGTTGCGGTAATTGGCTATTTCTAAGCAACAATGTGGCAAAGACAATGATTGAGCTCACCTGAAAATGCTGTTCATTAACTATGTTTTTTGTTGTTGTGACACTTAATTGGTCAGTTTCACGTATGCGTTGGAATCTCCTTTCATTTAAATAAATAAGGAACAAATACCACAAACTCATCCATTATTTAAAATTTCAATTTGTACCGCTCGTGGGTTACGAATTTTATTCAGTTTTACTGTGAAATTTGTGCCTCTTATTTGCCATTCAATCTGGGTTCAATTAAAAGTCAACAGCGCGGACATGGCGACTCGGGATGTACCGAGCTTATCTATAAAGCAGGATGATTGAGTAACCTCTCATTCATACAAAACGTATACAGGGTGTAAAAAAAGTACGAGCCAAATTCAAAGTGGTGGTTAAGAGTCGAGTCGAGAATACAGGTAAAATATAGAAAAAAAATCTAGTTTATTTTTCTACATACATTTTATTTGCATTTAACTGTTATACAGAACAGTTAACGGTCCACCCATCCCAACGGGCGTCCTTTAAAATAATGATACTGCTATTTACAATAATAATAATTGATTAAAATTAAATCAAGCAGCACCGTACAAAATCATACTCCAAAACATCTAAGATTGCGCGCACGTCATTCATTCATAAAAAAGCTACACAAACAGATGGTTAGATGCGAGCCGCCCGGTACCGAAAAAAACTGAAACTGAAAAGATCCTGATAAATAATAGACTCCTTAAATCAAGGTAGATTTTTCTTGCTCTGGCTACCTTATTGAATGCTAGAGCCCCCCTGTCAATGTCATCTATTGGCCAGAAGATCCTTGTCACACTGTACGGTCTACTATCTATGTCTTTTCTTTCTTCGTAATCTCTTTTATGTAAATAAGTATGTGTCAGTACAAAAAAGTGCGTGTTTTTATCAAGTTGCTGTTCCCACGTACGCTGTGATCAATTACAGAGCTTAACGATTAAACATGACTGTTTCATCAATAAAACAAACAGATAAAAACGCAATGAACTGTATAGATAATTGTACCACCGTTTGGTATCAGTGCGATCTGCAAATAGCACTATCCATTAATAAATAAAACAAATAAGTTTCTTTATTTCAAAAATATACATGGCAGTGTTTTTCGACTATTCCCGATAAGAAGTCGAATGACACTTGTGTTGGGAATAACTCGCTGCTTCCCGTAATTAGTATCTATGTATATTTAATCACTAAGTTAATGGTAACAAGTAGTGAGTACAGACTAGACGAGTCTGGCACACTATTTATGGAAATAAACAGGTCAAAAATAGTACTAATAAGGTAATAAGCTCGCAGTTTGTGCGCGCGCGTGTGTGTGTATGTGCATGTGACTGTGTGTCATCCATATCCAACTTAGCATAAACTTACTTTGATAAAATGTGTGGTTTTTTTTATAAAGCAACGCAGCCAGCATTGTAACCGCCTTGCCCCAAGGAAATGGTTTTGTTTTTGAATAGGTTAGTCTTATTTTCTTATGTTGCATGTCTTAGTTTTATTTTTTTCTTGTTTTTTATTAATAAATATCAATATGTTAAACTTTATTGCACTGTAAGTTATTCAATTGACTGACTAAATGCCTTGAGGCATTGTCTACCAGTTAACCGTTCGGGAATGAAGAGAGTCGAATCAGTGTTCAACAATGTTTGTTTCTTTAACGTGTTCACTTAAAAGTACTTTTATTCTATTATCTATCAGACCTCAAATCGGATATCAATATATTAAGATCAGATAATTTTAATATAAGTTCCCAAATGTCTTTCAATAACGAAAACTTCCAAAACTTCATAAATCATTTATGATTTTTTACATAAAAGCTTACTTTCATCCCACGAAAAAGGTGTTTCCGTAAAAACATTACCAAGTCAAGGCCAAGCAATACTATGTACTCACTTAGTCGGAATTAATTAAACTTTATCACCTACTAAACAGGGAGTAAATGTCCGATCGTTAAAAACTTCCAAAACTTCATAAATCATTTATGATTTTTTACATAAAAGCTTACTTTCATCCCACGAAAAAGGTGTTTCCGTAAAAACATTACCAAGTCAAGGCCAAGCAATACTATGTACTCACTTAGTCGGAATTAATTAAACTTTATCACCTACTAAACAGGGAGTAAATGTCCGATCGTTAAAAAGTCTCTTTGTTTAATCAGGGTTCCTTTGTCTTGAGGTAATGGGCGAATGCTCAGGCCTTAAAGGATATTTTTTTTGTTTAGCTTGATAATTAGAGGCAGTTGTTTAGAGGGCAATACTAAATTCTACATAAAATATATATAATCTGTCTTGCCGAATAATTATTTAGTAGTCTACATTTCTCTTTTACTCGAAAGTTAAGTTAAGTATTATTTAGCATCCTTAAAATATCCGCTATCAGTCAATTTGGCAAAATTCATCAAGATCAATTCAGCATTTGCTGGCGTGAAAACGAAACATATAATCTGGCCTGTCACTGTCACTGCGCGGTGAGATAAGTGTGCAAAAATGAACTGTTTTGACATAAAACGGACAAAAATGGGTGGGTTAGCGGGGAAGTGGGGGGAACGTGACATGTTTGACAAGTCTCTATACATATATGAAGGTTATAGGGGAAAACAGCGGTATAGTGTACTTCTTAATTGCATCAGACTATAAGTGCAACTCCTTTTTCCATGACATCCACCCTATACTATCTCCTGCGTACCTGGATAGCTCTGTTCAGAGGAGGCGCTTTTACCTAGGATCAATATGAGAATATACATATTTATCTATATAATAAATAAATAAATATGCACCAGACAACACACCAATTGTCTGGTTTCGTGGCAAGGAATTTTCTTCCTTGTGTTACGAAGTACTAGACAACAATTATGACGGGGGCGTCTCCCATAAATACTTAAATACATAACATCCATGACTTAGGTACAAATGTTCGTGCTCATCACACAAACATTTGCCCCTTGCGGGATTCGAACCCGCGACGGCCGGCGTATTAGTCATGAATAATATTTTACTAGTTCTTAGTATATCTATGTACTCTGAAATATGTAAATCTCCGAATATTAAAGCAAGTTTACCACACATCTATCTTGAACATCGAATTCCCAAACTTCGAATATATTCGAAGCAATATCTACGAGGTTTCAATATTCCGCAACTCACTGAATTATACGCAGTAAGTTCTCTGTCGGTAAAGGTACAGCTTTACTTCAAATTCAATCGGTTGAATACACCACCATTCTATTAATAGTAACTACGACTCAAGTTGCCTTTAGAAGTACCTAGCTGATCGAATTTGGTAAAATTAATATATGTAAAGTATCATAATCATTATCAGTCAAAGGACGTCCACTGCTGACCATAGGCCTCCCCTACGGCCTTGCACAGCAACCGGTTGAAAGCGGTCTTCATCCAGTGTGATCTTGTGATCATTACACGGTCGTCTGTCCATCTTATTGATTAACGCCTAATAAAAAAGAGGATACAAATAAATAATTAGATACAAATAATTCAATACCAAATGCATGCAATTTCCAAATGCAATATTCAGCTGTGCCTACTCAACCTACTCAATTATGTTGCCCATTTGAATGATTTGTGATTCTAGGCTTCGCATCCGAACTAAGTTTATCCAGAAGTTAGGTATTTTAGGTCATTAGCTTTCACTAAATTTGGATATTGGAGATATTTTGACAGCTGGTAATTGATGCGTTAAGAGTACTAGTCATAACCTCAGAAACTTAATTGAAACATTATATTAGGTACTATAGAAATTTAAGTATTGTGATTTCTAGAAATGAATTGTTTTAATTTTATCGGGTATTATCTATTTAGATACAATACAAGGCTCTGTTGCAATTGTCTATATCACTAATCTATGGACACAAAATCTAACTTAACTCTACATAATATATCATTTAGTATCATTGTTATTTGTGACCTGATTAAATACAACTGAGTATTTTTCTTCTTAAATGTTCCGAGGTATAAAAATATGATAAGGGCCGGTTTCATGATCGATAGTTAACTCAACTAATAAAACGTGCTATCAGTGGATGAATAGTTACGACTGTGCATGTTTTGAACAAAAGATACCTTAATCAATTTAGGGCCAGTTTTTTTATCCTTAGTAATGGTAAAGTTAAGTTACCAGCGGTTGAATATTTACGGTTGTGTGTGTTTTGAAGAAAAAAAAACTTAACCAATGGTCATTAAAATAGCCAATCTGACATTTAGTTAAGGTAGTTTTTCTTCTAAAGACACACAATCGTAAATATTCAACCGGATGGTAACGTAACGTTACTATTACTATCGATGAAAAAACTGGGCCTTACTGAGAGCCGGTTTCGAGATCAATAGTCTGATTACGAAACCGTCCCAAAATCCCATTATAATGACTATTGGTTAAGGCATTCTCTACCAGTCAACCGCTTGTGCTTAAAATGTGCTGTAGCTACACATTATATCTTCTTATCCTAACAAATAAACGCTCTACCACAGTCAAATCTCTAGTTACTCCACCAAACAGAATAGGACAGATCTGTCCTTCTTACCCTTGATTTATAGCCACAAGGTCCCAAAGGACCCAATACGTCCCATAACAGGGGTTCAAGGAGTGGCTTTCAACACGTTGTCATTACGGAACCCTTTTAGAGAAGAAAAACATTGTGTTTTCTCGGTTCTGTTTGACGGAAATAGATTCTTATTGGTTTTAAAATTAGATCAATTTTTATTATTGGGGATTGGCACCGTTTTATAGTTGTTATCTTATTCGGGGCCAAGACTAATCCAACAAAGTCAAAATTTTGAAAATCGGTCCACCCGTTCTCAAGTTTTAAGTGGTACAACTAAGACTATTTTTATATGTATATAGACGACTTGATTGTATGTTTATGTGTGGTAATAAATAAATTTTGGGGTGTAAATAAAATAATCTAGATAAGACATTATGAGTACTTAGTAAAAGATATTATTAGTAGTAAAAAGTAAAGATAAGTTCCACTTTTGGGTATAGGGAATTCGTCTAAAGTAAGATGGTGTTACTATAATTTACTACGAGGTTTAATTTTAATAAGATAATCTTCTCCTCTCGATAACCGGCCCGGGCAGTAAAGTATTTTTTTTGTACAGCCCTGCGGTTACAAAATAATACCTTACTGGTTATTTTCCATAACACAAGCTATTTTTCTAGGAGCTCGTTACTTATCGCTAAATACTTTATTAAGTCCCAAAAACGTGGCGGGCAACAAAATTACCTTCTTTGCATTCTTCTATTAGTATTCATATTTACTGTAATCACTCCGTTGGGCGGGAACGCCATAGACTTGCGACTAATCGCTGCGACAAATGTGACCATGAATTAATGTGATGTGACAAACACAGTCGGCAATTCATGTGCGAGATTTTGGGGTGTAAATTATGTACGGTATTATTATGTTTCTTAACATACTTGTTACAAGAAGGGTAAATATTTTCTTTACTTCAACAGATATGTGTTTTAAATGAAGGAATGTCATCTTTCCCAACTTACTTTATAAATAAATTAATTTTATAAATGCCAAAGAAATACTATTTTGAAATTTATCATCTTCGAAATACGTCGCACACCAATATAGATAGTATCACATAGTAGATAGATTTTCTTTGTCGTCGCACCTATCAGGTTTACATGAAGATTTCATACAAAGTTTTGAGATATTTTCACTTAAATGGGTTTGAGTTATTGAACACGTAGTATTATAACCTCAGCTATAAACATCGCATCACTGTGGCGCTCCGTCTAACATTTCACCGGTAATCGCTTCCATAGTTTGTACCACGCGGCGACGAATTTAAGTTATTCCAAGTTCCTTATAAAAACAACTACCTCGTGTCTTTCAGTGACCTGGTTCTGACTCGCCTTCTTCGAGCTTCGAACATATTTTAATATTGAATTTGAAGCACAGTTTCTTAAAATAGTATTTGGAAGTTGCAACCTACATATTTATTGTAAAAGTTGTTTTGCCCCCGGTTCCGCCACGCTCCGGTTCTATTTTGTAGTTAATATGCTTTTCCGGGCTTAGACAAATCTAACAAAGTAAAAATAATGAAAATCGGTCCATTCTCGAAACACAGTGGTATAACTAGCATGACAAGCTCAAGTAGCAGTGGGCAGGGCACATAGCGCGTAGAACTGATGGCAGATGGGGTAGAAAAGTCCTAGATTCGACCAAAACCAAACCTTCGACCAAAAGGACGTAGCGTAGCGTAGCGGTGGGCGTCCTTCAAGCTTAGGACGTCCACCGACAAGATGGACAGGCGACCTTGTAAAGATCGCAGGATCGCACTGGATGCAGACCGCTCACAACCGGTCGTTGTGGAAAGCCGTGGGGGAGCCTATGTTCAGCAGTGGACGTCCTTTGGCTGATAATGATGATGATGATGACTAACATGACATATATGGCGTTGGCAGACCGGTGGGACTCGCCTATGCTAGCTCGATGGATACGGCTACACGCTGTCAAGTAGTAGACATCTTGCTGGCGGCGGAGGGTGCTACTCCTGTTGTACGTGTTTCTTTTTGTTTTTGTTTTGGTGTATTTTGTGTATATTACTAACTTTAGTTTTAAGTCAATTTGTAACTAACCCAACCATATGGATCATGATGTCCGAAATAAACAATTTTATTATTATTTATTATATAGTTCGATACATGTATGTATATGGATATCAAGCTGACTCTTTATTCAAGGTGGACTTTAAGCCATGTAGCTATCTCTTACAGTCATATCTCTGGGTTAAGCAGAAATGGAAATAGAATCGTCTTGAATCAAATTGATATCTTAAAGACCGTCAAGCTTCGAGATTTTTCTAAACGAATGCTTTTTGTCACATCTGCGCTCAAGGGTGAGAAGTAAGTGGAAAATATAAGAAATTATATTAGTTAGATTAATGTTCAATAATCGATCTTTATATATTTTCTTTTTTCAAACTGTAGTTATCGTTTGTTTTTTTTTTGCGCCTTTAAAAGGAGAAACTAATTCATTTGAATGTCTTGAATGTTGTCGGTGCATGATATGCGTAGTAGTAGACTTTTGTTTTCGGTGGTTAAAATCATGCACCGACGTCAAATGATTTTTTTTTCTCCTATTTATAAATCAAATGCGTTATTCTAGTCCTTTTTGTGAGATTTTTGAAGGCAGATTAATGTTTTTAATTCTTTTTCCTTCTTTTTAATAACGTCGCTTTTTACACTTCTCTGATAACTGCAAAAACGCGAGATGATGGCGGACAAACATGCATACATATAACGTACAGGTCAAACTAGGAATCTTCTTTTTTAGGGTTCCGTACCTAAAGGTAAAGGTAAAAATGGAACCCTAATAGGATCACATGGTTGTCCGTCTGTCTGTCCCTACCCGTTTTCTCAGGAACAAGTGGAGGTACCAAGCTAAAATTTATATCAAAAACTTGCTCTGCGGTCCTTTAAAGGTGTGAAAAAATAAAACTTCTGAGCCAACGCTATCAAAAGATACAGACGCTTAATGCACTTGTTTATGTTTTTTTTAACTGCTGGCAATAGAAAAACGCACCCTTTTCTAGGTTAGATTTTCTAGGTTAGACTAGAGTCTACATTATACAGAAATGTACAAAAAACTGAGAAAAAAGATATCAATTTGGTGTTGGCCCTAATTTACAAAGTGGAAATTGGTACTTTGTTAAATACAACGTTTTCAGTTTTAATTTTACCCTCCATTTTAAAATCTTACCGTACATCAACTGTTAGAACTTGTGGTAAGCACAAACTAAGCACTTTACTCGGGAACTTTAAATCAAGTACAGTCAAGAGGAAAACTTTATATTTTTATGTCCTCATAGTTGAAAATGTCGAGCTTGCAATTTGCTCCGAAGGTCGGAGTGCTTACATAGCATCTTCCATTATAACGTCCAAGGTTTCATAGAAAATTTCTATAATGTTGAAACTTTTTTATAAGGTCCTTTTTTCTCGACTTTGACTGCTTACAATGGTTTGGATTTTAAATAAGAGTTAATAAATTAATAAACAGTATTTAATTTTAATTTATGTGTTGTTACACCATTTATTTTACTCCTGACTATTACGCCGGCCGTCGCAGGTTCAAATCCCGCAGGGGGCAAATGTTTGTGTAATGAGCACGAACATTTGTACCTTTGTCATGGATGTTATATTTATTTAAGTATTTTAAGGAGACCCCCCGTCATATTCGTTGTCTAGTACTTCGTAACACAAGGAAGAAAATTCCTTACCACGAAACCAGAAAATTGTGATTTGTGATTTGATTTTAGTTTGTAAGTAACTTTGAACATAAATAAAGGCTACATGTATCAAGGTTTAATCATAAAATGTTATTAAAAGTGGTCGGCCTTTTGACAGTTCATATATTAAAATGTCAATATCAGAGACCTTTCAATTTCGATTTCTGACAGAAATAATTATTATTTGGAATTTGATTTTCAATTCTATTCCATTGTTTGTGTATTAGAATTTAAAACATTTGCTTTGAGTTCGTGAGTAATCATAAATTGGGATAAAATGTCAACGCGTCCATCCATCTCAAAAAAATCACAATGACCATAGTTAACACGTTCCGGGACACTATTCCAGACACAATAGATGTTTTATTGTTTTCACGCCTGTAGTCGTATCTACACTGTTAAGCTCACCGTGATCGTTTAATACCTAATAAAATTTGACCTCATCCATCTTATTTTTTCTTTCGACTCATTAATTGTAATCAATAAAAGTTTTTTGTTTTGTTACTTCCAATAGTAGGGTTATATTAATGATTAAATTGGCGATTTATTCGACCAACTGTACATCTGAATACCGCGATCAAAGCCATTAGCAGCATTTTCCTTTCCCGTGATATTTCAGTATTTTACTTACACGCCTCATTTGCTTGCGAAACGGCAACATTTTTCAGTTTGCAGTAAAGGCGAGATGAGAAATAAAATGGCAAGGAGCGTGTGTGAAAATAGCAGAGAAAAGTAATGGAATGATAATTGGTCATTACAGTAGAACTGTGACTAATTAATTGAATTTACAGTGGAGTAAAGTGAGGTGCTCGTAGCGCAGTTAAGCAACTTACGGCGCGGTCGGTGTTTGTATGGGTGACCATTCCGCCTTATAAGTGACCTATATCATGAGCATCTTTGTGCATCGGAAGGCACGTTAAGCCTTCGTCAGAGGCCCTTTGGGTGGCTTGAAAAATCTGATAGCAAGGTTGGTTGCTTACCTTGCAAACAAATCCGCACTGAGCCTGCGTGGTGGAGTATGGCTCATACTACCTCACATTTGAGGTAAGGCCTTTGCCCAGCAGTGGGATGCTTACTGGCTTACTTTTCTTCGTTATCTGTATTATTCTTTAGTGACCAGCGAACTAACCGCTACACCAAAACGAGGTAGTCTCTACATATGAAAACCGTCTAAAACCGAAATGGTCTAATTTTACTCCAAGATAATAACTATTAGAGTTCAATTCTGCGAACGGTAGATAACAAACAAACTATTGACGCCTGCCTGACCTGATTGTTTCAGTAATTATTCTGTATGCGACCCGATATGTTATACCGCACAATATTTCGGGAGATATATTTATCCAGGGTTGTCCGTTTTGTAATTTGTAATACTCTCCTATAGTGGCAATCTATTAATTTTTGTATAAATAAAAACTGTGTAAATATGTGTTTTTAGTGCCATTTTCTCTATGCGGGTAAAGTGGTACCTGTCATAATTTTTTACCTTATAATTGTAAGTTAAAGTAATGACGAAGGTGCTGGCGATTTATGTTAATATCAACATAATAATATTATTTTTAAGTCACTTTTAACCTCTGGTATATTAAACTAAATACCAGTAAAAAACATTGTTTGGACGACGACGACGACGACGACGACGACGACGACGACGACGACGACGACGACGACGACGACGACGACGACGACGACGACGACGCGTTTGGTGTATTGGTTAGCGCTCCTGACTATTACGCCGGCCGTCGCGGGTTCGAATCCCGCAAGGGGCAAATGTTTGTGTGATGAGCATGAACATTTGTACCTAAGTCATGGATGTTATATGTATTTAAGTATTTATGGGAGACGCCCCCGTCATAATCGTTGTCTGGTACTTCGTAACACAAGGAAGGAAATTCCTTAGCACGAAACCAGACAATTGGTGTGTTGTCTGGCGCACATTTATATATTTATATTTTATATTTATTTTATTGTCAACCCTACAAACCATCATTTGACCCGAATCGAACCTCGCACTCGCTAATTCAACTCCGACCCACAGCAGTAAAAAATCATTCACATTCAATATGAATATTTTTTCAATTTCCATAAAACAAACGTTTATTATTCGCCATTAACGCTTTTGTATGGAAAAATAGCAATAAAGTGAGGGAAAGTAAATAACTCATACAAGAAACTGTTCGGAGTCACGCAACCAGAAACTATCATTATGGACCTTGTTAGTATGTAAATCATTATTCATACGTTATTATTTTCGTCTACTTGAATTATTCAATTGAATCGCTTAAGTTTTGAGGAAAGGGTTTGTTCCCTTCAAGTAGTACAGCATAACATACTAAGTAAAGAACGTAGGTTTATGTACTTCGCTTGTCAACAACGAGCTTAATCAGTCAGGTATCAAACGACTGCCGGGAGTCGCATAATAATGGAATTGCTATTGTGTCTCGTTCACACATACTTGACGAGTTAAAAGAAGTGCATTACAGAACATTTTGGCGTTTTATTTACCTTACACTTAAAAATCACCGTATACCAATTGGTATACACATTCATACGCATTCATGTATTTTAAAATATTTTGTCCTCATTAATGACCGGCCTAAATTTTAAAATAGGGTCCCAATGATTACACCTACCAGTTTTACCCGTATTTACGGTGGGATAAATAAAAGTTTGTATGCAATATAAAATATTATGATTTTAAATGATGCTGTAAAGTGTTCGAAACGTCGGGATGAAAAATCAAATAAATTATCGCGAAATTATCCGTAAATTGTGTTTTATTAAATATTATGATTTTTTGAGAAGGGCAACAGAATTATGGCGTGTAATTATATGATGAGAAAACGCAAACTTTGTCACGAAAAGTACTACGTAAAAAGATTTTACAATAAAAATCACCATTCTAGGCCAGAAACCTGCGTCTGCTGAAAATAATATCCATGACTCAGATATAAATGATCGTGCTCATTCGCACAATAACTTAATAACTTGCCCCTTGCGGGATTCGAACCCGCGACCGCGGGATTGTAGTCAGGAGCGCTAACAACTACACCAGACATGTCGTCAAATATACTACTATAACAAACAAATAAAAATTCAAATTTCAAAATCTTTATTTCAATTTAGGTCATGAAATGACACTTATGAACGTCAAATATAAAAATTAAAATAAATGTGCGAAACATGTCTCCTTATCTTTTCGGCCCTACCAGCGCTTCGAGACAGAACACAGACAATTAGGCAAGTGCTGAGAAGAAACGCCGAAACGAAGAAACTTTTACAAATATACATTAGATACGGTTATTTTGATAGGCAGGTATTATTTTAGTACTTATCAATTATTTCACAAACTGATACTTATGGACCAAATTAGTTTCGAACGAAATATTTTAGTCATCGGATATTAGAGGTACAAATAGAATGACCTTTAGGTTAAGGACGTAAAATAATTCTTTCATTTTTAATCGGTGTCTACGAAAATATCAGTCTTAAAAGTCAACCGTGAGTGGGCAGTTTTACTTCAAATATTTTTTTTTTTTTGAAAGTGATAGATTAACATAATTTATTCAATTAATAAGTACAACACATGCAAAAATTACAGACATAATCAGCAAAAAGCGTCGTCACATTAACTATTACATATGAATAAAATGTCATAAAAATACAATACACGAAATAGCCGAAATTTAAATTGACCACAGCGAATCCCCACTCAGCGCCCCGATCGACCCAAAGGTTCCCATTATGCTAGCAGCATTACCACGCTGTATAGCTATAGAAACCTGTTGAACTAACCAGGACCCAGAGCGGGGGTCGCTGCCCCTATCTCTTAGCCTTCGTCCCAACTCCCTGAAAAGCTCGCGTGCCTCATCACCCCAGGGCCCAGCCGTCTCCACAGCGATCGGCACGAATTCATACGCGGTCTCCAAAGCTGCATATTTGGAATGTTTTAATTTGGCGGCATTTTCCGCAGCTGAACCCAAATATAATACGAAAACGGTGAAAAGATACGTTTATAATAAATGCGTGTCATCCAAGTTTAATATTAAAATACCTTTATTAATGACCACCTCCGATCAGGGGCTCAATTTTTGAATCACTCGCGACAATATTGCGAGTGATTTTCGTTCGAAAACACATTCATGTATTTTAAAATATTTTTTCCTCATTAATGACCGGCCTAAATTTTAAAATGGGGTCCCAATTATTACACCTACCAGTTTTACCCGTATTTACGGTGGGATAAATAAAAGTTTGTATGCAATATAAAATATTATGATTTTAAATGATGCTGTAAAGTGTTCGAAACGTCGGGATGAAAAATCAAATAAATTATCGCGAAATTATCCGTAAATTGTGTTTTATTAAATATTATGATTTTTTGAGAAATGCAACAGAATTATGGCGTGTAATTATATGATGAGAAAACGCAAACTTTGTCACGAAAAGTACTACGTAAAAAGATTTTACAATAAAAATCACCATTCTAGGCCAGAAACCTGCGTCTGCTGAAAATAACATCCATGACTCAGATATAAATGATCGTGCTCATTCGCACAATAATAACTTGCCCCTTGCGGGATTCGAACCCGCGACCGCGGGATTGTAGTCAGGAGCGCTAACAACTACACCAGACATGTCGTCAAATATACTACTATAACAAACAAATAAAAATTCAAATTTCAAAATCTTTATTTCAATTTAGGTCATGAAATGACACTTATGAACGTCAAATATAAAAATTAAAATAAATGTGCGAAACATGTCTCCTTATCTTTTCGGCCCTACCAGCGCTTCGAGACAGAACACAGACAATTAGGCAAGTGCTGAGAAGAAACGCCGAAACGCAGAAACTTTTACAAATATACATTAGATACGGTTATTTTGATAGGCAGGTATTATTTTAGTACTTATCAATTATTTCACAAACTGATACTTATGGACCAAATTAGTTTCGAACGAAATTTTTTAGTCATCGGATATTAGAGGTACAAATAGAATGACCTTTAGGTTAAGGACGTAAAATAATTCTTTCTTTTTTAATCGGTGTCTACGAAAATATCAGTCTTAAAGTCAACCGTGAGTGGGCAGTTTTACTTCAAATATAATACGAAAACGGTGAAAAGATACGTTTATAATAAATGCGTGTCATCCAAGTTTAATATTAAAATACCTTTATTAATGACCACCTCCGATCAGGGGCTCAATTTTTGAATCACTCGCGACAATATTGCGAGTGATTTTCGTTCGAAAATCAAATACTTATCGATGAAAATTTCACGTCGTGTAGTGTGTGTGATGTGATACGAAAATAGAAGCCCAGCGGCTTGTTAATATGGCGTTTGATTTTCTTTGATTATCGTTCGATTTTCGAATGAAAATCAATTTTAATCCACATGGCAGTAATTAAAACAAGTTGACTATATTAAGCGTAATTTATTTTCGAACGAAGATCACTCGGAATATTGATGCGAAAGATTCAAAAATAGAACTCCAGGAAGAATTCCCAAAAGTTCGGGACGAAATTCTTCATTGTTTGTAATCAAAAGTTATGATTAAATTTTCCGTGGTTTTCTAAAACGTGGGCCCTGATTCTATGAAATACCATCGATACTTTTATCTTTAAGTGACATCTTCGAAATATTTATCAGTATTTTGACTCGTTAATCAAATTAAACTTAGTTTAAATAGGTGAATTCTGAAACTTACGCGAATACTACTCATTGTTTAAAACACTAACACAACACATTAAATTTACTTTCTGAATTCTGTAGCATCGCGTATTAGAAGCAAGCGTGCTGAATTTTGCAAGTGTTTTTATTTTAGCAGATATTTCACCTGGTGGTCCATATCTGCTTAGTAGCAACCTATTTACTCTTGCCTTAGAGACGTCGTATTCCTGAGTCAAAACTTCATCTACAAGAGAGTTCCACAACCAAACTCGCATTAGAAAGTGCTTTCTTCAACGCGTAGGCTGCGTGACCTCATCAATGCTATCATATTTCTACTTATTTATTTTAGAAGCTGTCAAAAAAAATGTTGGACCATAAAAAGTACGTACTTATAGGTTCAATACTTCCTGCCTCCTTACTTTATCATTCTATATGCTATAAAAGTCTAACGTATCTCTTATTTAACCCTTAAACGCCTCATGCCATTAGGGACTAAATATTCCTGGCCCGTTATGCATGCAAAACGTTTTCGGGTGGCTTAAATAAATGATGGCACTAAAAATAGATTGGTTATTTAAAAGATCATCGGTTACTTGCTTTTCAATCCACTTTACATGTTTTTATGCAATTCAAAGGTAAAAGTAAAAAAAAATCACAACACTAGCATAATTATGAATTTAGAAGGAAAACTATCACGGCTATGATAAGTAAACGAAACGAAAGTATGAGTTTGTAGTCCAGAAACAAATTTAGATTCTTTCTTTCGCTTTATTTCCTTCTCCAAAATGCATTTTAAAATATGAAACGGAAACTGTAGTCAAATATAGATTTTGAATGCCTTTTTTAGCTGTTAAAAAAAATAAACTGTGAGCCAGCGCCATCAAAAGATGCATTTTGTTTCATAATTTCGGATATTTTGTTATTTTAAGGGAATCAAAACCTTTTAAAGCAATCTTAATCATGATTACAGGACATTAGTAGGGCAATAAAAGTACTCACATACAGAACCCATTTATGCGCGAGTCCGACTCTCACTTGGCTGCTATTTTTCGTATAGCCGTCTTCACTTACGTTGCGTATTACGACTCAAACCATTAGCTACGATGATTGGTGCTTATAAGTACCTGGAAAAGAAAAATGAAATTGAATAAAAAATATTAATCATTATAAGACCTGAAGGTCCGATTGTGTTAGCGTTGCTATAAAGGCTTTGTCACACCGGATGCATTCTGTAGTCATGTGTGATGTGTGTGTGTGTGATGTGTGGAATTGTGTAAAGCAATCGTATTCATTTGACAGATCAAAACGTACGATATGATATGTCAAACGGCAAATAACAAAGGGTTTGGCAGATATCGTACGTTTTAAACTGTAAAATCAATACGATTGCTTTACACAATTACCCCTCTGACCTGAATTTTGTATTAAATTGAGAACTGATTCAAATCTGAAAATTTTAACAATGCTAAACATTATTTTAGATTATAAGAGGGATATTTGAAGCAGCAGAAAATCAGTACATTGAGTTGTCACTAACTTATCGACTTAACTTATTAACTAAAATAAAATAAAAATAAACTACTAATTTTAATAACAATAGTTAAATATTTAAATACAAAAAAACTATAACCTTCCCTTTTTAATCAAGTAAAAACTCATTGTTTTCATTCCACAAAGCCGTGTGTATTCCCTAAGTAAAATATTAACGGCGAATGCCTAAGCCGCATTGCGGGCAGCCCAAGGCCGGCGGGCGGTGCTCCTTACGTGACACGGTTCTAGACACGTGTGCATCCCGTACACAATGAACGGGAGATGGGACCTTGTCATAGTGATTGGAGATTTCGGTGGTAAAAATAGGCTAGTTTTCACTAAGAACAAATCATAATGTTGGTAGTTTCTAGTTTGGTTTTGAGATATCATAAACGAATTAATTTATGAATTTCAATTAGGATTATTAATATTTTAAATAATTTAGTTTGTACAAAACGCGCATTTGGTCAAGTGACCGCACGCCTATCAGAGGATGTGACGTCATGCCTTGCGCGATGGCGGGCCTTTTTTGCTGTCATTGACAACTTCTTCTCCTTCTTCTTAGTATTTTGCTGTCAAAAAGACTTTTGAACTTGCGCCGTGACGTCATGACAGTTCGAGCGTTTTTGAGACCCATTTGTAAATGTTGGACATTTTTAAAAATTTCAATATATTTGATCAATATGTCTACTAAAGTAAGGTATATGGAGTTTTTTCTTTTATTTTAGTCAACTAGCCTATTGGAGAATTAGTTATTTTTTAAAGTAAGAAGTGTGAGTGGGGATAGGTAGAATTCGCTTTGTGTGCTTAAAAGAAAGTCGTGTTAGTTACACCGGAGTGGCGACGCCTTGAAACCAAACGTGCTTAGCCACAATACAGTCAGCATAAATAAAAGAGCATCAAGAATAGATACAATTCTATTTTATTTTATGTCTATATTTAAATCTAGTCGTGCCCGCTCCATAACTTCACAGACAAATCGACCCAGTCCAGGAATATCCACGGGAAACCACTAGTCTCGTGACTTCGAAGGCTTGTAAATTGAGATGAATGGTTCCTGCAAATGGGAGAACTAGGGTACGATAGTAATGGCTATTTATAGAAGTTTAGTAGTCTAATCCATTTACGATTCGACACCTCATATGAGACTTGCTTCTAAATTGCTGAGTGATATAGATAGACGGAGTAGAACAAAGTTTAGGGTGGGTAAAAAATTAAAATTAAAGCCTTAATTTTCTAAATAAATTTAACAGATTTGAAGTTTATTTTCATTATGCTTTCATGCATGTATTAAGTAGTTTTTTTTTTTCTAATAAATGTACATCCAAACATTCATTTGCTCAGGATTCACTTTAATACTTTTACAGAATTTTTACGTAATATTGCTCTGCTTAGAAAAGTAATTAGCTTGTATTATGGAATATAAATCAGTAACAACGGTGGTACCACAACACCTAGACCCGAGACAATATAAAAATTATGATTTCAACATTGACCCGATATGGATTATACCTAGAAATTAATCAAAATGATAAGTCGTGTGGTGTATCAATGTACATAAAAGTGCATATGGCCAACCTAAAGGAATTACCAAATGTCTTACTAGTACACAATTTTGTCTCGCCTCGTCTCTCAATTAAAGGGCTTCGTTAAATGGGTCATCCAAATCCGTAAGCCAAGTGTTGAGTACTACTCCTAACGCTATAGTTTCCATCACGCTCACTCCACTACTATACTAGTATGAGTGACAAGGAAGGCCAGAGTCCAAATACGAATATCACCTTACAGGCTAAGATCTATCAGGTTTCAAGACCGAGGTGACCAAGCTAACTAACCGAATGATATCAGATGTCTTTAGACGTATGTGATTGGTTACGTGAGGTAGTAATAGGATGTTCTCGATAAGCATTTCATAAAGCTGTTACACAACTAGAACAAAATGTCAATCGAAGACAAACATATCAATAAATATTGGACACCGATCACATAAATTACTCAGATCACAAAATAAGTAGCTATGCACTTGTATTATAACAAACTAATGATTTCAACAACTGTGGTTTCAAGATTCTCAATTTTGGGCTAAATTTCTCGGTCTTCCTTCAGTTTCTGTCTTGAAAATATACCGCTCGAAATCAGGAAGTTAATGGTAATGATAGCCCGGGCCTCGGAAAGCATGGTCCTGCGCCTAGTCTCTCACTGGTCATGTCGGACTGCCATCTCACCTAATATAATGAGAGTTAAGAAACAGAGAGAGCGCAATCTGAGAGAAAGAGAGATAGTCTCGCGCCGGAAAAACCATAATGACCAAAAATAAAAAAGCTAAGATATTTTTTAACATTTTACAATAAAAGTGCCTGAATTTTTTTGACTCTCCAGTTACTTCAGGTCATTTCTTTTTCTTTGGATAACTTTTTAGGTTATTGATAGCCAAAGCCTACGCGCTGATAAAACGAAGGCATTTTTAGAGATCCGCAATAAATAAATGCAATAATAATAGCAAATTATTAAAATACAAAATGTAAAGAGATGGTGGCAGTTTCTCTCATACTTTAAGTATTGTGACCTTTTGTTTTCTATTTTTCAAACATGGCCGCCCACAGTACGCCTTCAGGCGCGGCAGTCTGTACACTCTGGTACTGGTCTGTCTTTTCTGCAAACATATTTGTATTTACTGAAATACAAATATGTTCTCAGAAAAGTCAGAGTGAACAGGCTACTTCTTGGCGAGCCCACTCCATCTTTGACTCTGCCTAATAAGAGAAAACACATTTCGAATTAAAAAGGGTACAATTTAGGCGGTCACAGCATGCAAATAATATACGGAATCCTTTTAAACCAAAAACAATCATGGCTGCCCTTGATTTTTTCACTCTTTTCCTCGATTTGTGCGACCTGCGTTGCTGTTCGGCAGTATTGAAGTGATTTTTACTTCTTTTTCAGATCGAACCATGGTATCCAGAACTATGCCTTTTATTTCATTGTCCCCGTGCGTGCCCTATTTTTTAAATTGTTTTTTTTAAAAGCTAGCTTTTGAAAATAAGAATGAGTTAAGCGGCAGTGACAGTACTGTCTATATTTTTTGGTGACAGACAATGTGATGATTTATGATTCAACTTATAATTGGTCATTATCAAGAAGGTGTAGAATTAAGAATAATGACAGGTATTATATTATTTACCTACTTTATGATAACACTGCTGTATTCAATGCTATGTTTTGTTATTACCACTTGCTTATTGCCTACTTACTTATGTCTGTGTAAAATACTGAAATAAACCACACGTAACTAATCATTTTCTATACAAGAAGAGTTAACCTCTAAAATCTTAACAATAATCTTAGGGCCTGTTTCACCATCGACAAATAAGCACTAACCAACGAACAATTCAAATATGGAATGTCATTTCGTATGAATTATGGGACAGTTAACGCTAATGGAAACTTAATCAGACAATGTAAATCAAACCGAGTATTCTTTTTTTACCAAGAAACCAAGGGTATTAAACTGACCAA
This sequence comes from Pyrausta aurata, assembly GCA_963584085.1. Taxonomy (NCBI): domain Eukaryota; kingdom Metazoa; phylum Arthropoda; class Insecta; order Lepidoptera; family Crambidae; genus Pyrausta; species Pyrausta aurata. The sequence continues at coordinate 11,231,428 of OY757267.1, read as the reverse complement.
CATGTATTCGTCGCTTTGGCTCCGATTGAACTTATAGAAATGCCTTCATTGTTTGCATTGTATTCTGTTAAATTTTGCTGATATCATGTAAACTTTATTGATCTACTTTAGCTTGTCTGTGTTGAAATAAAAAGCGTATTGGTAACATAATATAGTTGTAGGCAGACCACATATAGTTGATATAGGGATGCCTGGGTGGCTGATGTGACGATAAACTTTTAATAAAACAATTTATTGTAGCTAAGATTTCGAAGCTACATATTTGTAGATTTTAGCAACTGATCGTAAAAAGGCATACTATGAGGGATATGCCAGTAGAAAACATTTAGTAGAGGACAAAACTTTAGAAGAACAGAATATACTTTCATTAGAGAATCGGTCATTACCATTATTTAATACTGTACCATTCTTTAATGGCACAGGTAAGTTCACTTCTGAACTTGAATGTTGTTTGTGTATGTAAAAAAAAAGTAAAGTTAGCCTGTAAGCATCCCACTGCTGGGCAAAGGCCTTACCTCAAATGTGAGGTAGTATGAGCCATACTCCACCACGCGGGCTCAGTGCGAATTGGCGGAGGGGTGTTTGCAAGGTTGGTCGCTTGCCTTGTTTGTGTGTGTATCATAGTTTAATTGTAGATAAAAGTAATAAAAATGTAAAGCGTGTCATTAAAAAAATACTGTTCAAAGGCTATTTTTCAACTCGGAAAGTGCGAATAAAAAGAATTTGATTTCAAAAACATACGATCGAATTTCTAGTCAAGTGCTGACTGTAAGCCTACTAAAAATACAAGTATCGATACGTAAAAATCGTAACCGAATTTTGCGGCCGCAGTCTGAAGCAAAAGAAATGTTATATTTTTGTCATTTTGCCTCGCTAAGTTTAATCTTCTGATTAATCAGAAATCAGAAAATTTATTTGCGAGAATACATACTTACATAAAATTGGATCTTAGAGTGCAAACAAAGTAAATGTATTCAGCCTGCAAGCAGACGTGTAGGCTGAATACATTGTGATTCAGCCTACACGTCTAATGCAGGATTTTCTACTGCATCAAAGTTTCTTTTAACTTAAGTAGTTATTTCTATAATAAATGAAAACAAAAATATTTGAAAAGTTTTAGGTTTTGTTCAAAAATTGTTATCAATCAATAAATACACAAAAACACGAATTTTATCTCAGCGTTTTTTGAGCGCTACCTGGTATTCGACAGAAAAACCGAGTCAAGACTTCCAAGCCTGATGATATGATACCTTGATACCTTGCTATTGGTAGTGCTAGCACAAATTGTTGATCCTCCCCTACAAATACGAATGTTGAATTATAGGCGCCCTTAACTTTTATTTGGGAAGTTCACATCGAACGTTCATACTCCTTTGTTCGTTTCTCGTTCAATAAAAATGCTGGTTGTTTTTTTTATGATATCAACACGTGTTTGTTCGATGTATCAAACAACCTGTTTAGATTTTTGGATCCAGATTTTTTGACTCTATTACAGCTTTGCCTAACCAGCCTGCCGAGCCTTTTTAGTGGCCCGCTGAGTCTTTTTGAGTAGCCCGCCAGCCTCACTCCATGTGAGACTCACCAGGAATCTTGGCATATAGGGAAAATGGGTATGTAAATTTTGCCTGGATTATCACTCCTAAATCATCCCTGTGGTCCTTTTAAACAATGGTAATGCTCTTCAATTTGTTTGGTACTTTGATACTGTGTAAAATATCAGATACATTTACAAAAGAATCGAATCAATCTCATAGTATCCTCGTCATAGGTCCTCACTTATTTTATTTTTATGATATAAGTGCAGAACCTGTCTTACAAACCCTTTGACGCAAATCCCCCATTTCGCTACAAATTATATCCAAAATATTTTGTTTCCGAGAACTTTCCTCAATTTAGAAATTATGTATTTTTGAACCGGTTTTCCTGTACATTGTAAGTATTTTGTTGTTATTAGTTTCGGTGGGAAAATTTCGGTTAGGCAAGAAATAATATTGGCACACGACCAATTTGATTAAATTGTTATTTCTATCCCTTTACTTCTATGGTCTTACTTTATTTATTAATAAAAATAAACAATTAAATTTCGTAACATATAATAATCATTTATAAAACTGTTAAATTATGCAATTGCCGTAAACTAAGGTTAGGTTATACCAAGCTTTTATATTTATTTATTTATCATATGTACTTTGATTTGTCATGCTGTATCAAGACGCATGCCATAGTAAAAGATGAAAGATAAGATGAAAAGCCCTTAAACTAGTGAAGTTAGCTTGTATATTTCCCACTGCTGGGCAAAGTCTACAACTAAACATGAGGTGGTACCAGCTCCACCACATTGGCTCAATGCGATGAAAAAAATACATGAAACCTACTTCTGAATTAAAGTAACGATATTCCAAAAGGACAATCGTATTAATCGTATTTGGCCACACACGAATAAAGTCGCCATTTTAAGAAGCTAGACTTGCTACGTCTATGTTGATAGAGGTTAAAAAAGTTTTTGTGCTCTGAAAGCAAACGTAATTTGAATTGCAAAATGAAATCTAAACCTAGTTTTAACCAGACAAGTCAGACGATCTCACCGGTCACAGAGTACATAATTTATTTGTGCAGTCAACGTGAACTTTATTCCAGGATCAAGTTATTTGTTACCTTCAGAGGATATTCTGGTGCCTAATGAAATCCAGAATGGATGTAAAATATGTAATGTAATGAGATATGTTCCAAGTACAGGGTGCGTATTGCAATATTGCAGAGAACCAGCAGACGGACATAGGATACATTTTATCACTACTTATTACTCGAGAATAGGTCGACCAATTTTCATGATTTTTACTTTGTAGGATTTGTCTTGGTCCGGAATAGGATAATCACGGGGCCGGGGCGGGACGGGGCCGGTGGCGAAACGAAGTTCGCTGGGACTGATAGTATCTTATAGAATTATTTGATACTGAACCCTCATCAATCACTGATTAATGATGAATTACATCTGCTGCAAATGTATCTTTTTTGCTTAGTACAGAACGAATCAGATAAATAATTTTGTATTTGATTGGGCGATTCATTCGAATCAATATATGAGTGACTAGTGGTCCCAGCGAACTTAGTTTCGCCTCCAGCCCCGTCCCGCCCCGGTCCCGTTTTATGGGAATTTTCTTTGCTATAAACCTCACAGAGCCCGAGACCTTTCCAACGAATGCAAAACCGTAGAAATCGGTTCGTGCGTTCTGGAGTTATAGCGTCAGGAAGGAAAACCCGACTTATTTTTATATAGTATAAGATAAGATAAGATAAGTAAGACAGAAGAAGTAAGCCTACTGTCTCAAATTCTGATGCAAAAATATGGCAACAAAGCTAATGTTGCTGACGACAGGAGAATGATAAATAGCGGGCGAACCCTGGGCCTGGCGTTGTATCTGAGTGGCTGTACGCTGTGTTTGACAAGGGCGAGGTCGTGTGCCGATTAAAAACATCCGCCACGTCCCACGATATTTATTTAATGTTTTGGTCACAAAATTGAATAACGAATTAAAAGAAAGCGCTTGCAAAATTCAACAGGCTTGTTAATGTGACGGTGGCCGAGTGGTATAGGCATACGCCCGGATAGCGTAAGACACGGAGTTCGATTCCTCGTCTGTCACAGAGTCACGGTTGCTCTTTACAAGTGCAATTTATATAACGGATTTTGTTTGGTACTTTCTTGGTGTGGACAGTACCTAATTAATAGAACTGATAATGTAGATTACTACTATACATACTGATCTTTATGAATTATGGATTCGATCGTCAGTCGCCACTCTCTCACTTTCAGAGCAACATTGTTATGGTTATTATCCTATGGGGATAGATTATAAATAACCATTTAAAAATTAGCATCAATGTAAAAAGGTATAAAGCCCTGAAATTGGTCCACCAATTCTCGAAATATAAATGGTGTAACTAACAGGACTTTCTTTTATGTCATCATCATCATCATTATCAGCCAAAGGACGTCCACTGAACATAGGTTTCCCCCGCTTTAATGTAAGTAAATAAATAAAAAAGATAAGAAGAAAGAATAAGATTGAGCGGTCTAAACGTAATATCTTGATAGTAACATAACCATTGTAATAATAAAGTTCTTTTTTGTGATTGCTGAGTAAATACTTAACATATTACTAAATTACCAAATTGATTATTCGAACCATGTTAACTTATAAATTATATTTCTTCAAAAATGTCCCAAATATTTTCTTAGCCTCAAATAAACACTGTGACATTATAAACATGTGACATTGTGACCCAAAAACGTTAGAAATTATACGAAACCCTTCGCGTGACCGTCGGAGAAAATTCTCTTATAAAATTTTGTTGATTCGTTTTCGGTAATTTTACCCAAGGCGAGGTGTATTATAGAAATAGATTAAGTAGGTTCGATATTAAAAAAAATATTTGTGATACTTGGTTAATCTACGTACAACTACAACAGCATTTAAGGTAAACACTACGGTATCTTGTGTAGTTGTAATAAGAGCTTTAGCAACAAAATTAGGTGACCAACAGCCACAGTTTGGAGCTGAAATATTTGATATTTTGCCTCGATAGGTTCAATTGTCAGATTTTTAGCTGCATTAAACATCCTTATAACCTTGTGTAGCTGTCTATATCTTTAAAATGAAATGAAATGAAATGAAATGAAATGAAATGAAATGAAATGAAATGAAATGAAATGAAATGCATTTATTTGCTTATGAAAAAGGATACATATATGGTCTTAATTCTACAGTAAGCTCAACTTTTTCAGCTATGAACTAATAGCTAATAATATAATAATTTATGAAATGGATTTTTTTTTCTTTCATTGTGTTTTATTACAATGTTCTTCTCACACTTACAATAAATACACGAAAACACGAATTTTTGTCTCAGCGTTTTTTGAAAGCCATCTGGTGTTTGACATGTAAAACCTTGTCTGTACGACTAGCCTTACCGTATCAAAATCGGATATGGATCAAATACGTAGATACGGGATCCGGAGGAGTACGAAAGCCCTCTAAGGGCCACAGATAATAAAAAAAACGTAAATCCCTCAAAGCACAATAGGAAATAAGAAACCTACTGGGCCCATTTCTAGTAACGTAATAGTAAAGGCAATTTCTTGAAGATTTATCGATTCTTGAGAATAGGGCTGTCATTTATAGATCCTAAGATTGACGCGTTATTAAGCAGAGATGCTGAGCATCAGATAAATTCTATTCAAAGTATTTCGGCCTGACAACCATTGAAATTGTAAATTGGATCCAAATTAGATTACCGCTTGGTCTAGCTTAGACCTAGATGAGAAAACAGTAAAATTTATTTACTATATTCGGTTGATTTATTTAAATTAAACTTTCAAATGCTTTGGGATTCTTTGTCTTGAACCATTGCTTTTAATTACGCTTACATTTTGTCTGGATTCTAGTATAAATGCTAGTCAAAGTAGAAAATAATGGAACCATTTTAATCAACATTATCAGCCCTAGAATTAAAGCCGCCTAATTTCACGAAGGCACATCACTGTTACAATTTAATACAAACAAGAAACATCTGCCCCGAATACAAGTCACAAAGTATTCACAAAAAGTAGGCCACCATCGTACTCTTTCGTATAGTAATGTCCGAATACAACAATTCCACCTGAGAAAGGCCATCTGCGCGGGACATAACATTATAGAACTCAAGTGTGCACATTATATAAGGGATATTACACAAAAGAACGTAACTCGGCTCCGCATCGGCTAGATGGCGCTGATAGCCGAACTCTATACAACATCCGAATCTCCATACAATCCTGGACCGCGATATGTGAGTTTTAGATCGAACCTACTATATATACAACACACAGACAGTATTTCATTGGACTATAGACCGACCCCGACCAATAATACCCCGGTCGGCAGGAAGTGCTTCCCTCTTCCTTCAGATTTCAGATTTCAGATTCATTTATTGCCAGTCACAAGTCCTTCTTGGCCCTTTGCGCTTAAAGGGCATCCACTAGGGATGAAAATGGCGAAAAATACTCATTTGATTTTTTCGCAACTTTGAATCTTTTCAGTAAAATACATGTAACTTTGGAAAAATACAAATTGAAGGCTATTTGAAAAATACAAATTTACATGTAAAAACGTGTATAAAACGTGTATTAATCAATGTATTTTTCATAATTTACATTGAATGAAAAAAAAAACATACAATGATAATGGTTTATCATAATTATTTATTATACTTATATTAGGAGAAAAGTTTGTTTATTTACAAAAACATGTTTCTACAATTCAATATCAATATTGCAATCGTCAACCTGAACCTCTTCTGGTTCGTCAATAGTAACATCATTGATACCGTCTTTAGAATTGACTAGAGATTTAGAGTTGCGATCTTTGGTGTGTGTCCGCCCAAACGAAGACCAATTTCTCTCACTAGCGGCTGATGATGGTGGATTACTCAAAATTCAACACGACATTCTTTATGTTATTAACAATTCAATGATTTTAAATTATATGTTCCTCTAAAGGAGGATGGTTTAACCATAAAGTTTTTTTTATTACTACAAGTCCTTAAAAAAACAACGAAAAATACAACGTTTAATACATGTAAAAAACGAAACTTTCGAAAGATACATTTTAAGAACTCATTGAAAGTTTCTGTATTTTACTGAAAAATACAAAGTACGATTGAAAATTACATGTATTTTACTTGTAATTTTCAACCCTAGCATCCACCTGAGACGAGCAATCCGCGCGGGATATAAAATCATAGTGCTTTATGTGTGCGCGTATTACACAAGGCAACTCTCTGTTATTACTCTCTTACGCCGCCGTCATTACACCACGGCATTCGCATGCGGCTGAATGATACCGAAAAGGATGCCACTGTCAGATCTTACCATGTTAGAGCGAGACGAGACATACCATTATGCGAATTTGGCAAGACGCATGCGAATGCGTTTGTGTACTAACGGCGTTTTTCCTGATTTGACCGGAGAGAAATCAGGAGCAAAACCAACGGCTTCAATATCAGCAAACAGACGGAAGAACTTTTACGATAGGTACGGTTAAGGTCTCTGCCGCCTTACCACCTCCAAATAAAAATGGCACCAAACAAAAAAACTACCCAATGTGCAGGCGGTTTTGGCACATAAGGTGGTAAAGCGGAGGTAACCTCGATAGTAAAACAAGCAAATAGCGAGCTAAATAAAGGTTTACTTAAACAGCTCATGAGCTTACTTACACTCCAACAGTTATGTAACAATTACTGAACAGAAAGAAAACAAAATTACAAGCACTGACTGAATTATAGCAATAAATTTTGTTAGTGATATAATGATAGGTAACGTTTCATTTCAGAATTGTGTAAGATGATACCTTGTATTTGACAAATTCATTTTCCACTCAGCCTTCGTATTTTCTATTCAGAATTAGGGATATTTTAAATATCTTACAGATATGTATCTGTTTAGAGAAGCCATATCCAACCTGCGGCAAAAGGTATTCCGATACTATGCTGTACACTAGCATAATGTTTTTATAATACTTTATACTTTAGGTCACTACCCAAGAGGTCCCAGGTTCGAATCTCGGGAAAAATTGCTTCTGGATTCTGTCTTGAAAATACTTGGAAACAGTTTATGAATCAGGAAGTTTACGGTCATGGCACCCCCGTGGCTCTGGAAGCACGTTAAGCCGTTGGTCCTGCGCCTGACCTCTCATCGGTCATGTCGGAGCCGTCTCACCGAATTAATGAGAGTGAAGGAACAAAGAGTGCACTTGTGTATTGCGCACACATCTGGGCACCATAATATCTCCTGCGTACCTGGCCTACATCTCTGAGAGGGGCCGCCATTACCGAAATTAGGTAGTAGGATATATAATTTTGATGCCTGCAAGCAATGCTTTTCTCACTCACTTTAGTTTTCAATACAAAAATGTTAATGTATATTTCAATGAAATTAAGTCAAGAAAACACGCAGAATTATCAAATGGGAGTCCGTTGTCCTATAAAAATATAATTTGCTTTTTAAAACCTTTGGAGCGCGTAGGCCACGTAATTTATAATGCAAATGTAACAATAATATGCTTTAGGGAGTCATATTTTTACGGAATATACGAAGAAAAGAGTAATGTTTTTGTTCTTTTTATCGTTATACTTATTTGGGTGTTTTTTATATAAAATACGCATATAACGTCGTTGGTTAATAAATTATGAGATTTTCTTTCATGAAATTAGTCAAGTAACAGCTTAATTATTGATGATTGTGTTACAATCCCGTGCCTAGCCGCTCCAAACTATGAATGAGTGACAAGGAACAATAACATACAGGGTGGCATTTTTGTTTACCTACTACTTAATCCGAGGGAAAGTATTTATTATTGACTTTAGCGAATGTCATGCAAAAATAATATCCTTTTTTTAAATAAATTATTCTACATATAAATTAAGGAACTTTCCTGTTCCTTATGACTTCTCATACTTTGATGTACCTACCCTGTCACAACTTAAATCCCTACACGATAGATAATACCACAAAATTACGAAATAGATAAAATACCGTTTCTGTATTCTGTCGCAAATATCATGTCTCGAACACACATTTGAATTTCGAACGACTTTTTATTTCTCTTTCATGCTCCAACTCTCGCAGTCTTTTTGGCGAATGGCCAGCAAGACGTTTTACATGCTATTTTGTTTTTTATTTCCCTAAATGTTGACTCAGAAATGCATTTTGTACAGCCAAGACGTGCCTCTGAGTTTCAATGATATTTGCATCCGTGAAATGGAATGAATGTGTAATCATGAGAATAAGATAAGTGATAAGAGAGAACAAAAAACACGTCAAGCTTAAGCTTTGTAGTATAAGATGTTAGTTTTCTTGGCAGCAATGCCAGAGATAAACTTACATTGCCAGAGATATAGGTATTGTGCTCATAACATTGTTGGGCATTTCGCACCACGAGGTTTTTCGGACCGTGGGGCGAATCGCCAAAGTTCTGTTTCAGAATGGGTTATTCGCACCGCAGTGTTCGATTCAATGGGTACTTCGGGCGGATTACTGGTTACTTAAAGGACCTATATATCATTCCTAAGTGTTATTTCATGACCTAAATTGAAATAAAGATTTTGAATTGAATTAATCATTTTTTTGCTCCTATTTTACGCCACACCCTGTATTAAGCACTATTGCCGTCACAGCAATCGTTGTTACAGACGTCACTTTAAAAATAGAGCGACTAAACACATCGATTCCAGGCAATACCTTAGGGAATGGAATTCCGTTCACGTTCGGCCAGCGTTTGTCACAAAAAGCCTAAACCGACGGCAACGGCCAACGGCGGACGGCAGGTAACTTCGCAATACCGTGTAAAATCGCCATCTTCCATAAAATTGGACTCACGTATTGTAGATGGGTGGACGTGAACTGGCTCCCCGATACTTTTAAACGGTCCACAAACATTTTAAACCTTATTTTTATCGCATTAAGAACGTTTGGGTCACTCGTAAAAAATTATAGCCTGAAAATATTGGCACCATATTGAATTATAGGCAGAAAACGTTAAAGAAATTACGGACAGTACATTTTGAAAGGTCTTTAAGCGGTGAAGTTAATGTAGGTTATCAAAATGGTTTAAGACCTTGAGATGAGAGTGATATGTTTGTTATATGACTTCATATTCTTCGTCTTTTAATGTGACATTGACGATTTATCGAGGTATCAGTCTTCGATAACTTTTATACAGCGTGTGGCCTGTAATAGGAACAAAAAATTGTTACTCTTTGTCATAGTGCTCTAAAATGCTTTATATGATACTCTAGAGGTAGGTCATTGCTCTAGAATGCTTCAGAAAAAGTTATACTCCCTGATAAATGTATATCAAAATCGCTAACTTTTAGTAGTAAATGACAATAAGAGACCTTTCCAACGAATGCAAAACCGTGGAAATCGGTTCGTGCCTTCTGGAGTTATAGCGTCAGGAAGGAAAACCCGAATTATTTTTATCCGAAGAAGAAACTGAAGAAAATGTTATTCTCAATTAGATTTTCTAGCCATATCGGGTTGGCAACCTAAAAAACCGGTTAAGTGCGTGTCGGACCCGCGCACTGAGGGTTCCGTGCCACCCTTAACTGAATTCAGGGTCCACTTACTTTCACTTAACGAAAACATCACAATATATTGCGACAGCAAAAATAACTTTGTTTTTCATAGTGTTTGTATGAAAGACAAAGTTATATTTGCGGTTGATAAAAATGTGCAATATCTCAAAAACTACTGGTTCGATCTCCTTCAAACCAATTTTCGTTGCAAGTTTTTGTTGAGATCTACATCATATATTTTTTTCAAAATTTTCACTTTCTTAGTTCAAAAGTTAGAGGGGGGGGGACGCCCATTTTACCACTTTGGAAGCGTCTATATCTCAAACCTTACACTTTTAGAAAAAATGGTTTTAGAAACCTCAACATCATTTTAAAAGACCTATCCATAGACACCCCACACGCATAGGTTTGAGTAAAAAAAAAATTTTAGGTTTTAGTTTCATGTATGGGAGCCCCCCCCCCCTTAAATATTATTTTTCTTACTTTTTGTATCTGAATCGGAAAGCGGTGAACAAAATACACCTACCTACCAAGTTTCAGCTATGTGATGCTTATAGTTTCAGAATAAAGTGGCTGTGACATACGGACGGACAGACAGACAGACAGACAGACAGACAGACAGACAGACAGACTTGACGAAACTATAAGGGTTCCGTTTTTTGCCATTCGGCTACGGAACCCTAAAAAGTAACACTGTGGAGGTTATTCACCTTTTTTCATGCTATGAACTTTACAAAGTACAGTTTCAGAAACAAGTTACCAGGAAGTCTGTAAAGAATTAAAACAAAAACTCGCTCACAAAAGGTAAGGGTAGGCCAGTTGCAAAATTATTTTTTCACTAACACAAAGTGAAAAAGGTAAATTTGCAGAGAAAATTCTTATATTAAAATATAATTTGAGGCTCGGAAGAAAGTCGTGAACAATTTTGTAGAAAATATACAGGGTAAAAATTAATCGTTTGTATAATAAACAGAATCAGTGGATATTGATATGTACCTTATTAATTTTCATGATAAAACAATGATTTTAGAATATTTCGTACAGTCTTACGCAAATAAATAAGAGAGTTTTAATTATATAAGGACACCTCAAATACAGAAGAATAAACTTAAGGTAAAAAACACAAAATACCAGAAGAGTAGTACTTTTCGTATTTGTAATACTTTGAATCTTTACATAGGTATTGGTAATATTTTATGTAATTTAGATATGTACACTAATGTATTCTACCGATTGTCGGTTATGGCGGTCCCTCTCAACAGAGGTAGGCCAGGTAAGCTGAAGATATTAAAGTGCCCAGATGTGTCCGCAATACACAAGTGCACTCTCTGTTCCTTCACTCTCATTAATTCGGTGAGACGACAGTCCGACATGACCGATGAGAGATCAGGCACAAGATTAACGCGCTTCTGAAGCACGGGGATATCATCACCACCAACTTCCTCCGGGACCCCTTTGGTAGCAGCAACCAACGAGATAGGCGCTACATCAACAAGGCAGACTAATGCTAAACCACCTAAGTCGTGAATTTTCTTTGACTAATTTTGGTCACTTGAAAAATGGATTTTATTCAAAAATACAGAAAAAATTAAAACTAAAACTAAACTAATTTATAATTAAAATTTAGAGTAAATATTTTATAACTACAAAAACACCCTGTATATTTAATATAACTTGGAAAACACGAAGTACGGCTATTTCCTACAGACTGAGTTCCTAAATTTTCCGGAATTGAAATATTCACGGCAGAAATTACTCCATGCGTGCTCCCCTTAAAATATTCATGAGATGTTTTATAATTTGCGAATTCGTTACCTTACGTGGGCTGACTCTAATGGTACAGCTAGGAAGGTGTAAATGATCCTGAATAGTGATGTTCTCACTTCGGATAAACGGATAAAAAATATTTAAAAAAATGGTTGTGTAAGTTTACTTCTAACATTAACATAGTAAACGTTTTGTATTGTTATTCTGCTAACACACGAGCAAGCAAGCACAATAAAGGCCTGTTCCACCATCGGCAAATAAGCACTTACGAACGATTAATTCAAATAAAGAGCGTTATTTTGTACAATGTAGTGGACAGTTAACTCTGGGAATTTTTAGATATTGTAAAAAAAGTCCGTAAGAGTCCCTTTTTCAACATATGCTACGTTATAGTAAAATTAAGGTAAGAAATGATGTCAAAAATACTTAAGGCACAAATGCTTTTTTAATGCAAAAAAGTTTTTTTCTTGATTCTATGTTAATAAAAACACAATAAAAAGGCAAAAATCAGTTTTTTAGTCTTCAAATTCAGTCTTTAAAAACCCAATATTTGTATTCAATTTAAAATGCACTTTGACATTATAAATTATTTTACGGGATCGATAAATAAAGTCATACGTAGGTACTCGTACAAAGTCAGGCTTACGTCAATTTTCCCGAATACCAGAACGCAACTCCTATAACGTCTCTAAACGAAACCACACTTCAGTAATCACATTTCAATAGACCACATTCTCTTCTCCAAAATCCTTCGGCCAATTTCGGGTACGGTTTTACGTTACACACCTATAGTCTAGCGAGTGTCAGGGCCGCAGCTTCCAAGGGAATTAAATGGTAATATGCCCTGGGGCCCCTATGTTCTGGGGCCTTCAGTCGCCGGCCTGCAAACCTCGTTTGAAACAGCTACATTCAAGTGTTTATAAAAAAACTTCAGAAAAGCCATTTGTTTTGTCTGTCATACAGAGGCGATAGTACTAGGTTCTAGCTAGTTAGCTCTATCCGGGAAAGGCTATGCGGTTTTTCCAAATATTTTACGTTTCTAAGGCGTAACTAAGAAAAATTCAGAACATGTTTTTCATTGCATTATAGGGCATATTATATCCAGTAGTCAAATCAGTCAAGTGTTAAAGAAATCATATTTAATCACTTGGACGAGAAATAAAGTACTTCCTCCGTAATTAAAGTACGGAAAAAACGGTTACTGGATAATAATTGTGCAAATTAGCAAGAGACCTTAGTATATTTTTATGATGACTTAAAAAACTTATCTGTTAAGCATGAAGAGCCCTTTTTGCGCCAAAACCTTTATAGCTACGCCACTGGCGAGTGTGTTAAATTAGCCGGCGCTGTCTAATTATGTGCTTTGTACTGGGATTGCTTTGTTTCTGTCCAACATTCTCACGGAATCCTTTGAGGGACAGACGGTTGTAATCTGAGAGATGATATTGTCTTGACTACGCGTTGATGAGTTACATGACGTGCTGGATTAAAATTTGACGTGAGGTATGTTGTGAAGGAATTAGAATTTACCAGTGCGTGTGTAATACGCAAGTATACAGGGTGTTTGTAAGGCGCAAAGCCTTAAGAAGGATCATTTCTTATTCTTAATAAAATCGTAATAAAACAACATTCTATGCTACAAAGTATTGGAAGGTTAATAGAATTCCTCATTCTTAGTACGAACTTTGCGCCACTTTTATGGATTTCGTAGCCGAAAGGTAAAAAACTGAACCCATATAGTTCCATCAAGTCTGTTGGCGAAACTAAAAGGGTTCCTTGTTAGACTACGGATCTCTTAAATGGCGCATAAAATAAGCGGTAATTTTAAGCGGCAACAGTTAAATCGAAAACATTTTTTTCATTTATCAAAAAAATCTTTTCAACCAATAATAAATACTTTAATTTTGTCTCAGCGTTTTTCGAATTCCATCTGGTGTGTAACAGGGAAATTATGTCGAGATTTCCACACCAGGTACCTAAGCATACATAATATGACACCTGTTATTGCCCTAATTACATAAAATGTAAAGGCAATCTCTACTAACACTAAAAAGGATCTAACGACATTTAGCTCCTACAATGACAAAATGTCACAATTTATAAATCTGGAAAGGCATTCCATTGATTTCCTGCTATAACTCCAAGGTTATTTATATCTTGTAACAGGCGGATTTTTCGCCATTTTCCCGTAAGCGGTTCACGTATCCGAGGCATTTTTAACAGATCTTATTTATAGGGGATCGTCAACTCAGGCCCCCATAATAGTTGCGAGATTTCTAGATGGTTGGGTAGGTAGCAGTTTATATGGATGATTTCTTTATGTTGCCTTCCTAACTTGAAATAGGTTAGTAAAAAATATCAATATTTTTTATGTAAGGTCCTGTAATTTTGAAATGGATACAAATTGTAGTAATTTTCACAATTCACAATGTGTTGTTTTAAACTTCTATGGTCAGTAACATTAGACTTCAGTTACTTTTTTCTTTCTCACTCTCTTTAGTAACTTCAGTGAAGTCACCATGGCACTTGCAACAGTGCCGAAATATCGTTAACTCGAAAATAATAGGTGCATGATGATTAAAATACTTTGCGGATTTATTTCACGCACAATACCGTGGCAGACCAGTCTGCCTGTGACAGCGGATGCTGTAAAGCATTTGAAACGTCAGGCTGTTACAAGGAGACTTGTAGTTAGCGTTTTATTTCAGAACTTCCATGATTTACATACAACTGACTGATGGGTGGGTTATACATACTTGGTACGAGCGATCCAACTGCTAGAATGCAATTCCTAGGTCACGAGGGTCCCTTAGGCGAGACTATGGATTGATAGAGACTAGTTTGCGTCATAACACGAAGTGTTAATCGAGTTTATAAGGATCCGGCAATAGCAGTAATCGCTGCGAGTCAATCTACAGCCAACGCCATCTAACAGTGAGTAGTGGCACCAAATAATTGCGCAGCTTACAAGGCGTTTTATTACTTTATTACAAATAAATGTGCGCGAAATAAATCCGTAAAGCGTTTTAATCAATGTATAGTATTCGCGTAAACTTAAAAATTAAACATAATCATGATGGTAGATCTAGTAACAATCAAATTCTATTGTTTCATAATGTTCTAATGTATCCAAATGACCTAATAAGTTACCAGTAAAATTATCTGTCCATTAGTTCATACAAAATGGCTTTCCATATTTAAATTATTCGTTGTTAAGTGCTCATTTGTCGATAGTGAAAAAGACCTTTGATGATTTGAAATAACAAGTTGACGTCTGTGTATATGTAAACAGGCCGTGACTGCCTCGGTGGCGCAGTGGGTCGCATTTTAAAGCGACGTTTGCGCCAGAGGTCCTGGGTTCGATTCCCGGGTCTGGCCAAAAATAAGTACCTGAGTTTAGAAGTTGGCGGTGTTTCACCCCTGTGCCTCTGAAAGCGCGTAAAGCCGTTGGTCCTGCGCCTGATCTCTCTCCGGTCGTGTCAGATTACTATCCCATCGGGCTATGAGAGTGAAAGGAATAGAGAGTGTTCCTGTGTTTGCGTACACACTTGTGCACTATAATATGTCCCGCGCAGTCGGTTAGTCGTCGTGACTGGCCACTTTAGTCGAAATCGGCTAGGGAGGCCGTATATTGATTTCGGAACAAACAACTAGTCGTTAAAGTTAATTTAGATGATTGTTGGTTAGACAAGACTTACACAAATACCGTTATGATTTACTAGCTTTTGCCCGCGACTTCGTTCGCGTGGACTTCAGGTTCGTCCCGTCTAGTAGCGCAAAAAATGTGTTTTTTTACGACCTCACATTAGAAACCTCAAAAATTGTAGCCTATATGTTATTCTGATGTATAAGCTATATTGTGGTAAAGTTTCATTCAAATCCATTCAGTAGTTTTTACGTGAAAGAGTAACAAACATCCATACATCCATATTTACAAACTTTCGCCTTTATAATAGTAGTAGGATTACGTAACATTTTACCACTGTGAATCTTTATTGATTTTGGTGATGATTATTTAAAATGATGTTCTATTTCCGATTCGGGTCAAAGAAACGGAAAGTTGACATTAATTAAATTAATCGTTTATTACGTACTATTCGCCATTGTGAACTTTCATTTTTCATGAGATAAAAAACAGTTATAGTTACGACTATATAGCAGCAATTATACAGGGTGTCCCGAAAAATAGTGTCAAAGCCAAAGAACAGAGTTAGTATAGAAACACGCGATAATATAAAACACAATATACAAGCCCGCGGGTAACCGCGAGTAATTAATAATAAATTTACAATGTTTTTTGTATCGCGTTTTCCATACTCTACTATTATGTCTTTCGTTCAACAACAATATGTTTGTTTTCGTTATGAAATTAGTTGAAGTATCCTTCAATGTAGGGACAATATAAGTTGCTTCCAAGAGGGGAAACTTATGTTAAAAGAATTACATATGAAACAAATATGAGTAAAACAATATTTCCTCTGAACTTTCTTAGAAATGTTTTTGTGGTGTATATAAAATAAATAAGTTAATTCCCTTGGATTACAAACATGACGAACTTCCTATATGGCCGGGTTTCCCGAACTTCCTTATTTATACTGAGAGCTGAAAAATCAATTCATTTCATACATGGTTTCACATTTCTACAGAAGATATTTTTTTAGTACACCTCGACGTTTTTATAGTTTGCTTGTCTGTAGCTTTATTAAATTCTATTTTAGACAGCAATTAATATTAAATACAAAGGTCACAAGCGCCCGTGTAATCTCATAATAGATTTAATAACTACCATTGATGTTCAGACTTATTTATAAACCCCTAAATGTCTCTTAAATTGACTCAAATTTAGTCAATTATGTTACATCAAATGTTGTTATTATTAAAGTAGTTACTTTAAGATTCGACCCACCGAATTACAAAAAAGATAGTACCTCAAACCAAGACTACAATTATCCTACCAATTAGAAAAGTATACAGACATTATTGAATGTCATCATTATGTCATTATTTTTATAATGGTCGGATAATAATTGAGTACAATTTCAAATTCTTTTAACCGGTCTAAAAACCGGTCCAACCGTTCTCAATTTACAAGTGACGTACTTTATTTTATGTATAATTCCCCTAATGAGCAGTTTTCTTGTCATGCCATGTTTATATCATCGAGAGATGGCGCTAGCGTCACTTTAGGAACTAACACCCTCATTCATAATAACGCAACAGTCTAATAAACCTGTTTTAACTATTACACTGTTTTGTCTCGTTCTTTCTTAGCGCTGTCATCATTTGACAGAAAGTGACAGAACAGTATTATAGATAAAATAGGTTTAAATAACCGTTTAAGTTATTATAAATAAGGGGGTTAACTTGATTTATGAATTATAGCAGAGGGTATTTGCTTTTCGCCAACGTAAATAATAAACAGTAAAACAATATTAATGTGAACCTTTAACCTTATTCACGCATTTTACAATAATTACTAACGCACTTATTTTTATTTGTCTATGGTTTTTAGCTAACGTGAAAAAAAATGATCTTAAAGTCACCCTAACGCCATCTAGTGAGAGCTGTAAAACGATAGGAGAAAACTGCTCGTTGACGCGACTTCTCATTACAAACCTCTGCTGCCTCTGCACTGTCAAATATTTTACGAACCTGTGCTGGAAGTCTGAAGCAAGAGTTTTGACATTTCGCGTAGACAATTTCAGTATTCTGATTTTCTGCTCTATCGAATATCCTTCTAACTTAAATAGCTAAAGCATTAATAAATCTTTAAAAATATTTGTATTTTTTAAAGCTTGATTGAAACATTCTTCTCAATCAATAAATACACAAAAATAACAATTTAGTCTAAGCATTTTTCGAGCGCCACCTGATGGTTTTACAGGGAACTATGTCGAGACTTTCGCGCCTGGCTTAATGTGTCTAGTTTGAACAGCTCCGAAGTAAACATAAGGAGAGTAACATTACCATTAAAGCCATTTTATATTTTAGAAAAGAGAAGAATTTACATTACATTTTTAACATTACAATTTACATTTCATAAGGTCATCTGCCCATCTTGTCGGTGGGCGTCCATCACTTTGGTTCGATCAATTCAAATTTGCTTATTCCAAATTTATACTTACAACACGACGACCTCCGTAGTGTAGTGGCTAAGCACGCTGGGTTTCAAGGCATCGCCGCTCCGAGGTCCCGGGTTCGATTCCCGGTCGGGTCAATGTAGAAATCAATATTTTCTATATTGTCCCGGGTCTGGGTGTTGTGGTACCACCGTTGTGTCTGATTTCCATAACACAAGTGCATTAGCTACTTAGTTTGGGATCAGAGCTATGTATGTGATTGGTGTCCAATATTTACATTTACTTTACATTTACTTTACTTTACAACAAAAAAAGTCTATAAATTCATGTTTCAATGTCGATCATCAAAACTTTTAGTCCTCATCTCAGACAACAGCAGACTAGGGTCCACTTTATAGCCATAACCCGCCCACCAATTTTGTCCAAACAGCTTACAAACTATAAACCGCCACCAAAATTATTATTGGGGTATTGAATACCCCGCAAACTTAAGAGCAGTGATGGGCATCTTCTATCGATGTTTTTAACCACCGACACAAAAATAGAGGGGTGTTATTACGTGTCGTGTACGTATAACGTGTCTGTTTGTATCTGTCTGTGGTATCGTAGCTCCCAAACAGATGAACTTATTTTCGTTTAGTTTTTTTGGTGTCATAGATAATGTTTAAATCCGAGTGTTCTTAGCCGTGTTTCAAGAAAATCTGTGTAGACGTTTTTTCAGTACCTATTTCAAAGTAATATTACCTTTTTTATTTATCATTCATTTATTTAAAAACTTTATTGCACAAATAAAAGTGCTAATGCTAAAAGCATTCTGTCCCGGTCATACCTATAGTCAGTTCAGTCATACGCTTTTATATGAGTAACCAGACATTTGTCATGATTAGGAGTGCTGCAGCCGAAGATGGATCATCTCTGACTAATATAAGCTTGTTTATTATTTTCTTGAAACTTCCAAATCACATTATTATATTAATAGATATTTAGTTGCTTAGTGTAATATATAGGTATATCTACATCAAATTCATAAGTACGAGTACAATGACGACTCAACAAGCGCAGCGTTCGGTGAAACCACAGGTTTATGTAACGCTATGAATAGCATAATTTCCTGGGTTAAGATTTATTGTAAATTCATTATAATAAACTAGCTTTTTCCCGCGACTTCGTCCGCGTGGAATAGTGACTTTTTCTCTCGTTTTTTACACATTTACCACTATATCTTTGCTCCTATTAGTCGTAGCGTGATGTTATATAGCCTATAGCCTTCCTCGATAATTGGACTATCCAACACAAAAAGAATTATTCAATTCGAACCAGTAGTTTCGGAGATTAGCGCGTTCAAACAAACAAACAAACAAACTCTTCAGCTTTATAATATCCTACTACTATTATAAAGGCGAAAGTTTGTATGGATGTATGGATGTTTGTTACTCTTTCACGTAAAAACTACTGAATGGATTTGAATGAAACTTTACCACAATATAGCTTATACATCAGAATAACATATAGGCTACAATTTTTGAGGTTTCTAATGTGAGGTCGTAAAAAAACACATTTTTTGCGCTACTTGACGGGACGAACCTGAAGTCCACGCGAACGAAGTCGCGGGCAAAAGCTAGTGTGACAATAAGCGTGTGCGCAATCTTTCTAATGTCAAATCAAAAGCTTGGGCCACAAGTTTTAACAATAATAAAGTTATATACCTTATTAAAATCAATTCAGAATATTTTAGTTGTATAAAAAAATATGACTTAAAGATTTTTAAAATCCTACTACTATTATAAAGGCGAAAGTTTGTAAGTATGGATGTATGGATGTATGGATGTTTGTTACTCTTTCACGTAAAAACTACTGAATGGATTTGAATGAAACTTTACCACAATATAGTTTATACATCAGAATAACATATAGGCTACAATTTTTGAGGTTTCTAATGTGAGGTCCGTAAAAAAACACATTTTTTGCGCTACTAGACGGGACGAACCTGAAGTCCACGCGAACGAAGTCGCGGGCAAAAGCTAGTTAGTAGATAAAACATAACGCTTCATAAATGGCATCGATTCCGTCCATGAACAAAGTATTCTATCGACAATCGATATAGACAACCTACAGGCTGCACTATTAGGAAGGGTTTATAGGGGATGTATTATCGGGGACGGGCAGTTTCGACGGAGTTTTTTCAGAGGCGTTCGAATAATTCGTTAATACTACTCTGGATTCAGGGCAATATGGAGGATTGGACGGAAAAGTTCGACGAACATTTATTTGAATCGCTTTACCATGGCGTTTATGAAAAAAACGGGCAAAAGCGTATATTTTCTTGCTACAAGATACCTTGAATTTATATTTTATTTTGAGTTCGTGAGTCCATAGGTCACAGCAGGTACGGTTGAACATAGGCCTCCCTCATGGTTGTCTGCATCCAATATGATCCTGCGATCGTTACAAAGGTAGGCTAATAAATAGAGGTGCTGGTAGCGGAGTGGTAGCAGCGCTTTGGTAGCAATTCCGAAGTTAAGCAACCTACGGCGCTGTCGTGTTTGGATGGGTGACTATTCAGACCTAGTGGTGTTTATCCACGATCATCTACGTGCTTTGGAAGGCTCGGTAAGCCATTGGTCCCGGCTAATATTGGTTGAAATTAGTCGTTAAGCCTAGTCAGAGTCGTTAAGCCTAGCCATTGGTCCCGGCTAATATTGGTTGAAATTAGTTGTTAAAAGCCTGAAAAGAAAGCATGGTTGTGGTCGCTTGCCTTGCAAAAACCTCTCCATCAATCCGCACTGAGCTCACGTGGTGGAGTATGGCTCATAGCACCTCATACCTGGGGTGAGACCTTTACCCAGCGAGATTTTTATAAAACTTTTTTACGTCTAATATTTTGTAAATCAGGGCGAACTTTTTAAGAACTGTTTCAGTACGTAAGGTGAAAAAAAGAACAATTATCGACGGCAATACAGCATTGTATAATAATAAGCCTAACAAAAGTTCGGTAATTACAAAGTAAGAGCTTATCGAGTAAAATCAGCCTACTAAAGGTTATAGACCATTGTTGATAACTTAATAAAGGTTTTTTAAGAGCTCTTGGCACCTAATGAGTTAAATATACGGTAAGTATTGAGTCTTTACAAATTACAGTATTTTTGAAGGGGCTTAGGTTTTATGCCTAAGACTCATTGACCTAAAGGCAAAAACCGGTTAAGTGCGTGTTGGACCCGCGCACTGAGGGTTCCGTGCCACCCTTAACTGAATTTAGGGTCCACTTACTTTCACTTAACGAAAACATCACAATATATTGTGACAGCAAAAATAACTTTGTTTTTTATAGTGTTTGTATGAAAGACAAAGTTATATTTGCGGTTAATAAAAATTTGCAATATTTCAAAAACTACTGGTTCGATCTCCTTCAAACTAATCTTAGTTGCAAGTTTTTGTTGAGATCTACATCATATTTTTTTTTCAAAATTTTCACTTTCTTAGTTCAAAAGTTAGATGGGGGGACGCCTATTTTAATAATAATAATAATAATAAAATGCGTTTATTGCTTCCCATACAAAAAAGAAGAACTTATTTCTATCACAAATTTCTTTCTTAAAACTAGAACTTTCTTTTTTACCACTTTGGAAGCGTCTATATCTTAAACCTTACACTTTAAGAAAAAATGGTTTTAGAAACCTCAACATCATTTTAAAAGACCTATCCATAGACACCGTTTGAGTAAAAAAATATGTGTATGGAAGCCCCCCCTTAAATATTATTTTTTTCTTACTTTTTGTATCTGAATCGGAAAGCGGTGAACAAGATACACCTACCTACCAAGTTTCAGCTATGTGATACTTATAGTTTCAGAATAAAGTGGCTGTGACATACGGACGGACAGACAGACAGACAGACAGACAGACTTGACGAAACTATAAGGGTGGGTCCGTTTTTTGCCATTCGGCTAAAAAAGGTACAATTCATTCAAGAACGCCTGAAAACGATCTCACAACTGTGTTTCGTCATCATTTTGTTAATTTTTAGCGTGTGTTTGTAATTTAATCATTGGGCTGTCATCAATCGGACAAACAGATGTATCGGATTTAACGCAAGGCGCCCATAAACCCCGCCGACAAATTTCCTGGACTATGCTACTAAATTGTCAATTTTTATCATTATTTTTCTCATCGCAGCTAATCCTTTTGAATCCAATAAATAAAAAACATCTCCTCATGGCCTCCTCATACCTTAATTTGCATCAAAACTAACAAAAAATGCCATAATGCTTAACTTTCTATAAATGTCGCAGAAACTAGTTCAGTACATAAGTTTCCCAATTAGCCAAAATGCAACATCTAGTTGTGTAGGTCGTACAGTCAGCAACAAATAAAAGTTTTCCAAGGAGAACACATTTTTTTCTATGTTGGATTTTAGTACGTCTGAGATGTAGTATGAATAAAGTATTGCAATATTCTTAAATCTTAAAAGAAGAAATAAGAAACCAAAAATTTCGCACGGGCGGGACTCGAACCAGCATCTTTCTGGCTACCCGGGCCAACTGCTCTTCCAATTGAGCTACCGTATATATTCTTTGCTACCGTGCTGTCCGGACCGCGCGAAATTCTTGGTCTCTTATGGAAACGTCATTGTGTGACGAGATACCAAAGAATAATGACCGATTTTCAAACATGAATGATATTTATTTACGAAAATTTTAACATACTTACAATAATTAAAAAATAAATAATAAAATAAAAAAAAAATAGAAAAAGGGATGGGTCAGTCAAACTAGCGGGCTCGGCTGCCGAGCTTGCGGCAGCCAAAAAACGCGATAAGTATGCCGCACTATCGATTAACTACTCCTTCGTACCGGTGGCAGTGGAAACCACCGGCTGTTGGGGCAAAGATGCTAGGAGATTTATTGCCTAACTGGGCCACCGACTCCGGGAAAGTGGTCAAGACCCCCGCTCTGGGTCGTTTCTGGCCCAACGGTTGTCCATCGCAATTCAGCGCGGAAACGCGGCGAGTGTGATGGGCACCTTTGTACCAGGGGCGACACGGGGCGGGTTGTTTGAATGACCCATTTTCTATTTTATTATTTATTTTTTAATTATTTAATGTTAAAATTGACAAAATATTGTTTTAGCTGACTGTACGTGTAGACTATTTCGGTAGAGTGCCCAAAGATGTTTGTCTCCCGGATCTAAGCAAATATACCGAATCCCAAGATTGGGCTCCTACAACCGCTGCTGAATAAACATAGGAAAGAAGGAGATAGCTGACATTACTGCGGTTGCCAAGTAAAATAATACAAGAGTAATAAAGACCCATATTTGCACTGAAATATCATCTGCGAACTATCTTAGATCAAAAAAACATTGTGACGTTATTCTTGGCCAACAAGAAGCATCCCATAGAATTAGATTGTAATATGCGTTTGTCGTATCTTTCGGTTGTTTTTTATTTCAATTAATTTTCACCGACTTCAAAACTGGCGGTTATCAGTTTGACATAACTATGTGATATTGTTGGAATTTGATAATATTTGAGTATGAGCACGTGTGTAAAATTTCGTGAATGTAGTATGTAAAAATGATCGCAATGAATGGGGACTATCGCGCCCTCACGCGTAGCTACGAAATGCTACGCCGTAAATAATAAGCTACGAAGAGTCGACCGGCGTTGGTAGGTTTTCGGCTCGCTCGCTAGTATCGCAATAAAAAAATGATTTTGTGTGTATTCCCGTGTAAACAACACCTTGTACTAACTTAGAATCACAACATAAAAGTCATTTTTTTACAGATAATAGACCATAGACATAAATATGTAATACACATTTCAGATTGATGTAAAAAAGAGTGTTGACTTATGAACAGCCGGAAAAATAAGTAAGCCTACAAGAGGCACGGAAACCTAATTTGAGAGAAAACCCAAACGAGCGTTGCATTGACGCTACGTCGGAGCGGGGGAGCTCCGTTGCTCTACATATAATGTGGACAGCATGCCACACGGTGCGTTGAACGCAACGACGCAACGCATCGGCAACCCTCGCGTGGTTTCGCACTAACGTTACCACAAACTGAAAATCGAATACTACTACAATAATATTCTCCTACCGATTCTCGGTAATGGTGGCCCCTATCAATAGAGATAGGCCAGGTATGTGCGAAATACACAAGTGCACTCTATGTCCCTTCACTCTCATTAATTCAGTGAGCCTGCAGATTCGACATGACCTGTTGAGAGATCAGGCGCAGGACCAACGGCTTTCCGAGACACAGGAGTCTCAACACCACCAACTTCCTGACTCTGAGCTATTTCCCAGTATTTACAAGACAGATTTACCCAAAAACAAATTTTGACAAAGCCCGGGATTCGAACCGGGACCTTGGGTAGTGACCAGCGATTTAACCGCTACACCAACAATACTTTACCAAACCATACTATAATAATAAATTATGAATATACCTTGTACCATGCCCTCCAAATAGTTGTTACTAAACCATTTCTCTATTCCGCAATAGATTTTTCGCACGAACATCAGAAACTGCTAATTACATCCCATTGTGTCTTAGCAACGCTACCCTCGTTACAAGAACAATAGCTTATTTGCTATAACCGCCGTAATTGGAAAGTTTTTCCAGTCTTTAGTTACAGAAATATAACCACAGTATAGTAATAGTCAGTGGGTGATCTTAAACTTTGGAGACCAATAAATACGCGAAGAATATTGGCTCACATAGAAATGCATAATACATGATACATGAAATCAATCAATTTAACATGTTTTAATTTTTAAAGGCTTTATTAAAAATAATTTTGCTGAAAGATTTTTTATACTCAATTTAGAGTACAATCCTAAATATCTAATCACAAATACAAATACCGATGAGTAATTGTTTGATTTGATTGATGTTTAAAAAATTAATACGACTTCAATATTTTCCTTGAATTAAACCAATTTTTCCCATAGGTCCTCTTTTCGGAGAGGTGCTCTTTGTTATTTGGAGGGTCAAACGCATTACGATGAGCCCTTATATTTTTGATGCTTTGTTATAGGCCTCTGTGAATCTACCAACAAAAGTGGAGCAGATAAAAACAGGGCTGCTAAAAATCTCATTCCTAAGTTGCCATTACATCACAAGTATTTGAATGCTTTGATTAACCACAGACCTACTGGAACTAATTACTTTGTATTGTCAAGATCCGTAATAATAGACTATCTGATAGGCCTATCAAAAGTTAAGGTAACAAGGTGTAAAACGACCCAACAATCGGATTTAGTAAATTGGTTAAACAAACTTCGCTAATTACTTTTCTTATTCAAGATACCTCTTGTAATATTACCACGTTGAAGGACTTTGCTATAATAGGCCTACAGTTTGGTACCCATAAAATTAATATTCCTGTCAGAAGAGAAAGACAAGCAAAAGCTGTCAAACGAAACCGATTTTTGATGGCAGTAACTAACTTTAGTAATTAAAAGAAGTAACTTAAAATGGGATAACCTTTCATCCTGGTGATTTATACCCATCTTCCTAGGTTAAACATATTAGTTTACCGCATGATAACCAGTCGACACAAAATATCGAACATGCAGCCCTAGTGTAAAACAAAAAAATATTTCTTTCCACAAAATATTCGTAAATATGCATTACGTGTTATTTTTTTTCACTTTTTACGTAAATAAACGTTTATAGAAAAGAATTAGCAAACTGCGTACTTTAAATTTAAAGCGAATTGGCAAATACAAATTGTAAATTAAGAGGCGTCGATTTGAACTAATTTACCTCCTAAATAAAAATTTGTTAGGCTATTTTGCTGTAATTAACAATAATTAATCACCGATCAAATCACCATGCTTCAGTAGCACAATTTCTCTAAAATATACACAATTTAATTTGAAATTACAAAAAATCATATGTAAGTAATTTTCAGCGAGCCTCCATGGGGCGACGAACTGTTTGACAGCCGCCAAAAATGTTTCTGCTACATCGCATCTCGCATCTCTTTTTATCGCACATCTTTCTCCTACTGACATCTCGCTCTTGTCGTTCTATTCCAAAAGGGATAATAATTCTATGGTTCCACCATCTTAATTTGACCAAATTTTAACCGTCAACCTTGGTTTTTCGTAGTGAGCTCACAGTAGTGGGTTTTAAATAATTTGACAGCTATTAGCGAGTTAGGTACTTTTTGAAAAGGTAGGTGCAAGAATTTATAAGTATTTTGGTGTTTGTTTTCCCTGAGCCTTCTATAATATGTACCTAAGCTTGAAACAAAGTAGTGGGCCTTACTAGATTAAACGAGGACACATGCCATTCATTTTTATCCGATAAATCTATAAGCCGTCAGACCAACAGATATGTCACGTGTGAACACCAATAATCCGATGGCTGTCAAAATAAACCCCCGATCGAGTTGTCACGTCGAATAAATTGTCAAAAAACACATAAAAATGAAACCAACGTTTCCGGGATTCGACCCCTATCACACACATCTCACTAACTTAACAAGGTGCAGAAGGCTTGCTTGTATTTGAAAATAAAACAAACAATGTAGAAAAAGTGTGTAGCTATGATATTCGCCGCTTCGCTAGAAAAGTGTACAATCTCAAAAATACCAAACTTTAGAGGAGAGCGTTTTGAAAGTTTAACAATTAATAAAAGCGTCATTTATAAAGTTAAGAAGTAATTTTTTTTATCTAAAAACAATTCAATCCTTTATCTTTCAAAATAATATTTTATTGGATAATATTAAGAAAACGTATATATGAAAAAAAATCTTTAAAAAATACTTGTTTTGACTTTAGCTACTTTTTGAGAAAATATCTGCTCATAATTTAGTTAAGTGATAGTTTATTTATGAAAAAAACATAAAAAATATGGCGTTTTTAAATGAAAAAAAAGCAACAATGTAACATAACATTTAACATTAAACCTATAAATTATTAAAATCTTCTACAAAATAAAGAATTAAACATTATTACTAGGTATGACTAAAACTTTTAGACATTTAACATCACGGCACATTCTTTTAATAAAACAACAATTTTTAAGTTTTTCCGAGTAATAAAAATATTATAATCTCTGAGATTTTTACTTTCTTCTTGACAGAAAGTATCTATCAAAATATTAAAACAGAGCTACGACCCGCTGGAACTTCTGAGCTGCTATAGCATAGCAGCTAAGATCACTCTACATACTGGATAGGACGAACCAAGTCCAGAAGATCTCGTCATGGAATCCAAGGGCTGGATCACAAGTCTAAAATAGATTAAAAACTGCGGCTTTCTCGATGCTAAAACGTGGGAAGAGAAGTGCAACGTTGCGAGATACATCTTCTGCGACGCGAGGGAAGAACCCTACGCGACGGTTGCACATTGGAGGCTCACCTACAGCAACAAGGAAGTAGAAGAAGTACTGGTGGCATCACGCGCGAAGGTCCCAGATTGGAGCTACAAGCAGCATTGTTGAAACAAGGTTTGCGAAGGCCATCGAGCAAGAACACTGACTTCGCATCAATGACACTGTCTACTGGAGTGACTTGCAGACAGTTTTACTTATGTTGGCTGAGAAACTGATGTCGACGCTACACGACCCTTGTAGCACACCGGCTCGGCGAGACCACCCAAGAAGCGAGCTTAACAGACGTGGCAGTGGGTACCTGCAACTCACCAGAACTTAATTGATGTGGCAACACGAGCCGGCTACGTGCCAACGTCAAAATAAGATCCATGGATTGGAGTCATCTAGAGAAGCCTAGGCGAGACTGGCCACGCCCAGAAGAAAGCAGCGATGACATCGCAACCGAACTGCTATACGTTATCACTGAAGAACAGAAATAAGAATTGCAGCACAGCCTGATATCAGCCGATTGGATCCAGGGCAAGAGTACTGCAGTTCGTGGACTGTTGCCGCAAGAAGAACACTGCGCTCAGCCACGACCATATCGAGAAGGCAACGAATCTCGGGCTGGAACGAGGACAACAAGACTCGTTTCCTCAAGAAATAGACTGCACGAAGAAAGGCATTCTTCATCGCTTCGACCTATTGTTGGACTACTACTATATTTCAAAAGCTCAAATGGACGCGCGAATAAGGCAAAAGTGCCTAAAACAACTAGGCGACCCATACTACTGGACGGTCGTATACAGTATACAGTGGTTGGGTTATAAAAGTGCTCAACAATAAATCCATAGTAACAGTGAGTAAATTAAATCAGTGCAGTTTCATTGGGACCTCCTCAGTGCCTAGCAACAAGTACTTAAGATCATTCTACAGACCATTCGCTCTGGGCCAGGATGTGATCTACTCCTCCTCCATGGCCTAACTCCAATGGAAGTAATCTCGAAATAGTCTTATTAGATTTGTCATCTTTACCATTTTTAAACTATACAATTTAAAAAAGTATCTTCTATTTCCAGATATTTTTTTCGTCAAAACTAAACAATTCATAAATAATACAGTTTATTAGTTCAATATTTTATCGTAAAAACTGCATAATTTTTAGTATGTATTGTCTTTCTGAAAAGATTTGGCTAAATGTGAGGCCACTTTTATCACAAATACCTTTCAAATACGATATAATATAGTATTAAAGAGAATTATAACTTACCTTTAGGTTGTAATTTCGATATTTTTTACTTTTTATGAGAAAATACTACGTTGATTCTACGGATGCTTTGTCTAAACTGAAAAATGATTTCTTTTTGTGCGAAAAAGATGCAAAATCGCGCCAATTCAAAACTAAACATTAGATCCCCTAGCGGCGATTTTGCGAAGTAGCCTTTTTAGTCACTATTGAAGAGAAACATTAGGTGATCCTGAGTATTTCTGTATATATAACTCGATTTCGCAAAAATTTCGTTTTTGTATACTTTTTGTGAGAAGCGGCGATATGTAGATGCAAGGGCGTTTATTTTAATTATCCGATAGAAAATTGTTAATTGCTATTGCTTAAGATATACATATATGATCGAAAAGAGATCAGGTGTAAAGGCTAATGCTAACTCAACATGATTTCAAAGTTTACTTCCTGAAATTCAGCTACTTTGGAAAAAATCTGGCCATTTTTTATACAATGCGTCTGTAAAAAGAAGAAAGTTGATAAACTTACTGTATGCGTGTATATTATGTTCTTGTCCAAACTGACGGATCAACGGCTTAGAAACGAGTTATTTTATAAACTTAGAAAAGAAAAGAAAATAATACTTTTCTAGTATAATAAAACCACAAAAACAGTTTCACTGCTTTGATTGATAATTTAGTATCGTAAAAGACTAGTCAATTTTAAAAGATCGGTTTTTTTTTCTCTTGAAGGTTATACGTCATACTATGACCTACCTATAATTATTAAATAATTTCAATTAATACATATTACTTTTTATTAATTTGTTTTATTTGTTTATTCCAAAAATATTACTTTTTCATCCTAAAATATCCTAGTTCAACTCAGAACTCCAAATGAAATAGGAAATACTCTCTTACATCGCGCACCTTTCATAGAAACTAAGTAATTTCGTAAAATCCGACATCTTGCCAATAAAGTTCCATAAAAGCGCTACTGGCCAGTACAAAATGTTTTCCAGCTTCTATATTACATTGAAAAATATCGTATAAATGCAGAGACGAACTCAGGACTCCAGAGTAAAAGGTTCCGATGAAATATCAAATTTCAACCATAAGATATCAGATGAAAAGTAACAATGACTTAATAATATAAATTGCACTTTTAAAAAGACAACTGTGAACCTGTGACAGTCGAGGAATTGAACCCCGTGTCTTACGCAATCCGGGCGTATGCCTAAAATTATTAAGTTTGTATGGTGACAAAACACTATAAAAACAAAAATAAACTAACAATGACTTATAATTTAGCCACTGAGAGAATGCTGATTTGAAGCTTTAAAATTTCGCAAGAAGCGAATTAAGAAAGTCCCATTTTCCTTCGTTTCTTTTTTTTTTCAATGAAACTGCACTATCTTTAAAAAGTTCTTAATATGTACGAGTACCTACGATGAAGGTTGTAAGCCGTTGATTAATGATTTCTTGAAGTATGTCTTAAAACGTATGGGTTCTTATAATCTTAACTTTTTTTTACAATATTCCTAAAGGGTTATCGGCACCTAACGAGCACTGTACCGCTTTAAACATTTCCTTCCCTCTGGTACAAGGGCACTTCTCGTACAGTCTCTGGTACTACCTATAATTGACTACGGTGATATTTGCTGTACTAAGATCTCTCAGGACTTCCTTAATAAGATGGACCGGCTCCTTAACAACTGCATTAGATTTGTGTTTGGACTTCGCAAGTATGATCACGTCTCCCAATTTCGCACCCAGCTTGGCTGGCTTCCCATTCGGCAGCGTAGACACATTCGAACACTTTGCATGTTGTACTCCATTCTCTTCAATCCCAATTCTCCGTCGTATCTCAAAGACAAATTCTCGTACCTCCATACTTCTTATGACCGGTCCCTTCGTTCCAGTAGCACTCTCCGATTGCTCACTCCACGTCACTCTTCTGGCTTTATGTCCAAATCATTTACCCTCACAGCCATTCGACTTTGGAATGGCCTCCCAAAGACAGTACAAGAGTCCACCTCCAAATTCTCTTTTAAGAAGGCCCTTCGGACACGTTACAAGGAAGAGATTTCAAACTTGTCTCACTGACATTTTTTTTCTTCTTTTCCATGTGTACCAAGTTATTATGTATATGTACTATGTTTAAGTTTATTATACCTTTAAATTATGTATTAATGTATGCGGTATTTATGTAATATAAGTAGTATGTATGTTTATTGTGTTTTAAAAACCTTTTGTAATTTTTATCGTCAAGCTTTTTCTTTTACCCCTCTATCACTTCCTTCGCGCCGCCTGTATTTTCTCTGTATAGACCAATGGTTGACTGGTAGAGAATGCTTTTAGCATTAAGTCCGCCATATGTACCTTTTGTTTGTGCATGAAGTGTAATAAATAAAAATAAATTCCTAATGAAAGTTAAAAGCTTATCACAATTAACCTCTTTATAGAGTGTTTCATGTAACGTGTCAAACTTATGCGTGGTATTATTTGACCACCATACCTATGAAATGGACCTATGTATGTTTAGCAATTTTTGGTAGTTATCGAGATATTTTCATAATACAGGTCCTTGCTAAATGTATAGGCATCATAATCATCATCATCATCATCATTATCATTATCAGCCAAAGGACCTCCACTGCTGAACATAGGCCTCCCCCACGGCTTTCCACAACGACTACGAGATCGAATCAGAAATGAGGAGATACGTAGAAGAACTAAAGTAACGGACATAGCCCTACGAATCAGTAAGCTCAAATGGCAGTGGGCAGAGGCACATTGCGCGTAGAACTGATGGCCGATGGGGCAGAAAAGTTCTAGATTGGAGACCCGTCGACCAAAAGCGCAGCGTAGGACGTCCACCGACAAGATGGAAAGACGACATTGTAAAGATTGCTGGATCGCACTGGATGTATAGGCATTGTTCAAAAATTGTATGAAAACAAATTTATTGCTAACTGTACATTTAAATAAGATTTCAGCTCAAATTGAATAGCGTGCTATGTACGAATAAAACACAGACGGTGGTCACCTATCACCATGTATCCGCTTAACACCTTACATGAAACACCCTGTATATTAATGTCTCCACAAACGTAAGACGTCTCCGTGCATAAGTACTTAAATGATTTTACTACACTCAGGATCCCGCTCCATCAAATCCCTCCCTGTACAGTCCTTGCCTTCAAACTCCGTATTCGACACACGTGGTTAATTTTCAATCTAAAAGCTGCCTTCGTATTATTGATATGGCTTTAGACTCGGAGTTAATTTCTTGAACGGAGTTAGTTGGTTGAGATAGTCGGTTGGATTATTTCTATGAATGGACCGAGTTGAAGCTCTATATTTTTAAAGAGGTTATTTTGTCTTATAATTAAGCGGGTAGTGAATGAATGAAGTGTATTTTTAGTCATGCTTTTAAATGTTAAAGAATGTAAGATATGAGAACATAAGTAATGCATTGAGATGTTACAGAAATAACGAAGAGTCTTGGATGGATTCTCATGGAGGTGTTATCCCAATATTGTGTAAATGTGTTTGAAAATTTTTAGGATAGATTTCAATGGGTATTTTTTTTATAATCGTGTTTAATTAAATCAAAAAGTTTGAGTTGCCTTTTCTCTGAAAAAAGGCTATAATGTATTTTCACAGGTTCCTATCTGAGGTGTGCGAAACCAATCTTACTGTATCTGCTTCCACTATATTATATCCTACAAACGGTCGGCTTATCTGGGTTTTGCTACAAAATTGAACATTCCTGGGCCTGCAATTATCCTTCGTCGTTGTGTTGTCAAATTAGCAGCCTGAAGGATGTCACTAAACAAGGCAATTTCACTACAAATTGCAGAAACGATTTGGTAGACAATGATGACAAGGTTTTGTCTGGAATTGCTGGCTGTGAGCGAGATTCTATCAGCTAGGATGTATATTTGAATTGGTTGCGCTATTAGCGCAAATACAAGTTTAATCTCAAATTATTTTAACACTGGCAATAAATCCTTTCAAGTCCATAAGTAGGATGATTTTGGGGTTTACACATTTATATATTGAAATATCAAGCTACGGCTATACAAGGTGACCGGTAATTCAATACATTCCTTTGGAGGGGTAAAGTAGAACGTAGAGCTCCTTTGCAATAGATTATTTCATGACGTATGTTTCCCTACCCGATACTGATACATTTTTAAGATATTCAAGTTTTTGGGATTATATTTTTGTCTCATTTTGATGCTATTTCGTGTATGATATCCTGACATCTCAACACTTCCTTCAAATAACAATAAAATATAGTTATACTTTAAAACATGATGTTACGCACGTGATCTCGCTAGAGTAAATTTTTTAAAATTTTTATCTGACAAATTCTATTGCATGTATTGAATCACCGGTCACCCTGTATAAATAGTCCACCAACTTGCGAAGACTAATTTAAGAAAAGAAATAGTAATAATTTATGAAACTGTAAGAAAATACTGGTGATAACTATACAGAATGATAAAGCCATAAAAACTCTTTAAAAAATTTGTTAATTGGTACCAAATAGTTACGTTCACCCCTAATTACAAAAAAGACAGTTAGTAACAAGTTTAAACCAAGGCCAAGGTTACCCGACCAATTTTAAAAGTTTCAGTTTTTAACATCTCTGCTACTTTGTTTGTAAAAACTATGTACTGTACACATGTTTAAGTAAATAAATATATCTTATCTTATCTTCATTCATTATCGAATGCTGTAATTATTCAAATTCAAATTCAATTTTTTTTTATTCAGACATCAGTCCATACAATTACAAAGAAAAGCAAAAAAATATACAGCCAGCAAATAAACAACAAAATCAATAAAAACACACTTTTACAAAACATGCAGCCGAACCCACTGCCTCATGTAGGGACAATCAAAACGCCCAGCTACAACGCGTAGGATGCCATTGGAACTCCCACGGACACGGCTCAGCATCGAGGCTGCTCTCTTCCGAAGAATGGCATGAAAGCCATCAGTATGGGCTTCGGCAAACATACCCGACGCACTGCAGCACCGCGGCAGCCCCAATAGCACCCTGAAAGCGTTGTTATATTGCACACGCAAGGCGTTAATGGCCTTCTGCGTGTAGCTGACCCACAGGCTGCACGTGTAAAATGACTGACAAAATGCCTTAAAAAGTATCACCTTAACGGGTTCCGTACAGCGTGCGAACCTGCGGGCAAGCATATTGCATCTTACCGCCAACGCCCTGCGCTCCCTCTCAATGTCCTCATTATCAGAGAGGTCTTCAGTAACCCAGTGACCCAGATACTTAAACCGCGACACCTGCTTAAGAGCAAGACCACCAACACAAACCTGAGGTACTGTTGTGATCTTATGACCACGGGACTTAAACATTAGTAGCTCACTCTTTTTCGCATTGTATCTGAGTCCGTGGGCACCGGCATACTCCTCACATATTTTCAGGAGCTTCCGAATTGCACTTACCGAACAATTATGTCATTATTTTTTTATTGGTCGGTTTATACCTTACTACGGTTAAAAGAAGCATGGTTAGGTTTTTGGAAAGGGACAGATGTATGTTGTTATTATCAGGCTCCTTGCCGTGAACTATTAATATATCTTACGACCAAGCACCACGGCCATTTACTTCAAAAGTAGTTAATTAAAGAAGATTGATTCTCAAGGTTTATTGGTTCCACAGTAGAAAGGGATGCAGTAGGTCACATTCACTAGCAAATTACTCACTCTCTCCGATACTATTATCACTCTGCCAATTTAAATAACGCCGTTTCAGTACATATTAATGCTATTTACTTTTATTTTAACATTAGCCTATTTCCCAATGTCTTATAAGTTCCGGTTTGCGATATCTGCCAGGTTATTCATGTTAAATGACGACCTATATTTGAATAATTTATTAGTAATAGCTTGTGTAGATGATGATACAGGGCCTATGCTTAATAAAGCTGGGAACTTAGTATATCTTTTAAATCTCTAGTATATTAAAGGTGTTTGAACTACGTATATAAGTTTTTTTTAGCGTTACAGCCTGAGTTACCTGATCCTGCAACAGAACCGTGTCTTTCACACTACTTGCTCGCTTCTACCAAAAAAATCTATGAACGAACCGTCCCTATTTCCATTATCCATTGCCTCTCAAGATACCTCGGTCTCCAGATAGGCGGTGACTGATCGACTGAAATTCGTTCTCCCTTAATTTTGAAGGCTTTTTATTACGGTTAGATAACGAAATACCGGGGGAGCGAACGGGAATGGATTTCATCAGATTTTCTATGTATAGGACAATATTAAATCTGTGTTTACCCTCATAACTCGTATTCGGTTTTGGGGTCGGGATAGTGCTAAAAATATTGGTATTTTTACCCAACTGCAAACACGAATGAGAGGTTATAAAAATTAAGAAAGATAAAACTACACAGCTCCTGTGTAACTTTCTTTTCCATACTCTTTGAAATAGAAACATAAAAAAATATGCCATCATCAACTTTTTATTGTATTTTAGGCTCCATTTAGTGCACTTCTAAAATCTGTATATATAAACATGAACGGATTTTTTTTTGCAAGCCTCGCAACAACTTTTAATCAAAAGTTTTTAAACCTACACGAAATATTCAAAAAATGTTCATGAAAGTGACCAGAGATAAATATTCGGCGTAAGTTCTACTGTTTGATAAGAACTAAGCTAGATGTGTTTTTTTATCAGTCCTTGGGCCCCTCATGTCCTATTCGGGGCGAAGACAAATCCAACAAAGTAAAAATCATGAAAACCCGTCCACCCATTCAAGTCATAAGTGACATAAACACGAGTTTCTTTTATGTACATAAAAGATAGATTTATACTCTCACTTTTCCGTATGTACCTTTCACTTCAAGTTCTTACAATGTCAATCGATACGAACAAATGGACTGTAAAAAAGGGAGGAATTAAAATAAACTTTTCCGGGCCGATAATAAAAATACGGTGAAACCCGTAGCCATCGGCTAACGCGCCCTTTATTTGTTAGTCCGACTCTGTTTG
Source organism: Pyrausta aurata (assembly GCA_963584085.1). Classification (NCBI taxonomy): domain Eukaryota; kingdom Metazoa; phylum Arthropoda; class Insecta; order Lepidoptera; family Crambidae; genus Pyrausta; species Pyrausta aurata. The sequence goes on along the minus strand of OY757267.1, from coordinate 11,195,879 downwards.
CGCTGAATACTATAGGCATAGAGAAAAAAAAAGTAAAATCATCGGTGAAAAATCTCAGCAATTGACGTTGTTCTAGTTTCCAGTGTGACGCGATCGACTGTTTTATAGTTGTACACAGCTGAAATATCGAACAGTTTGGATAATTGAATACCAAATGGCGCTTGGTAAACGCTCAGGCGAAAGAAAAAGAATTAATTGATGTTTTAATTAAATAAAACATTCCAATTCTAATTTAATCTTTTATTTGAATTAAATTAAATATAAAAAATAAAGATATAGGAACAAAGCGAAAAGGATGTTTGACGCAGCAGAAAAACGGACGATTGAACTTATCACGGCGAAACGTCAAATTGTACTGCTTCAAACTTCTTCAGAATGCACTTATGCTGTGACATACGGGAGCGACATTTGCCAACGGCTGCAGCCAACGTTGAAAGCTACTATAGTATTATTAAACACTCGCTTTCTCTGCGGCAATAAAACCTGGGACTTTGACAGCGCATACTTATCTTCGCACTTACTGGCCTTATGGGGAGGCGGTCCGACCGCGCGAAATTCTTGGTCTCATTGATACGTCATTGCGTGACCCGCTGTTGCATAAACAGACGGGTAGATGGCGCTAACGTCACGCACAGAAAGATGCTAGTTCAAGTCCCGCCCGTGCGCAATTTTTGGTTTCATATTTCATCTTTTAAGAATAAAATATGACACTGTGAGTGTTAAAAATATTGTAAAACCATTGGATAGCAATTAAGTTGAAGGCATGACGTCGGCTGTGAATTGTAGGAGAAATCGATTGATTCTATGATGATGCTTTGCAACTGATCAATAAAATTCTTTTTGAAAGCACAATTATAGCGAACGATTGACTTCTGCTAAATAAGGCATCGTACCAAAATGTGCTGAATAATTGATATCGCCGGTTCAGTCCGCCGTTTCAGGTCGGTCTACTAAATCGGTCACAAATTCTTCTATAAATATTTTATAACACATTTAGCCAGGTCGATGATATTATGACAATACTTCTATCGTGGTTCACATAAGAAGATAAAAAATATATCCTAATTATTGCACTAGAGTATGTGCAATTCACACGTGTACTTTCTGTTATAATCGGCGCGTCAGCAACTGAGTCGTGTGTCCATAATGTCAATAGAGATAGGAATATGCAGCGCGACGTTTTATCGGTAAGTGGAAATGAGACAGACATAAGTCTGACGCGACTCAGTTGATATAACGCCAAGTATAGTTTCATAGTATGGTATGACGACATAAGACCGACATGACCGGATAGAGATCAAGCGTAGGGCCAACGGCTTAACGTGCGCACTGAAGTATGAAAATGTGACATTCTCACTTCTTGACTCCGAGCTCTCTAAATATATATAATACCTTAAATATAAATACCTTATACGTACCTACTTTTATTTTACCTCGGAATTTCGACTACGAATCTTACAGGCCAGCGAACTAACTGCCAGACCAACAAAAAAGTCAAAGTATTTCAGTATCAACGAAATACGTATTGAAAACTCGATACTGCCGCTGCATTTCTGCCTTTCTTCAACATCAAATTTTGCTACCTCACTTTTCCCTCATCACGAAATCCATTTTCGTCCGCGTATATCCGAAAATTTTAGAAGAAAAAATTCGCTCAAACTCCCATCGCAGTAAAGTTTTTAACACAAAAGTTGTTGTTTTAGATGAATAAAAAGGGCGATTAATTTTTTATGTTTTTGCTTCTCGTCTTACGAGTTATATTAAAACTTAGAACGTTTGTGCCCTCGTGAAAGAATAGGTAATAAATAAATTAACTTTGGAATAATGAAACGACAACGATAAATAACGGAAGATTGCTCCGTAAATGTCATTTTCCGTTTTGAAGTTAAATAATTTGAGGAACTTTTTCATGAAAGCGTTTATCGTAATTTCAGTATACCACGTTTGTATCGAGCTTCACTTTAACAATATTTAAAAAGTTGTTATCGGCTTTTTTCAACTTGAGAATAGACCTTTGAATTGAAGTAACATGTTGTTATTTTATACATTCAAATGCCTAGGACGCAACTACTTGAATAACTTTAATTGGTTTACAGAGTTTCGATAGCACCACCCTAAAAGTACAAACATAAAAGGTTTGACTGGCAGGGAATGTTTTTAGCATTAAATCCACCTTTGTATACTTTTGTGCAATAAAATCTTTGAATTTTTTTATGAAATGTCTTTAAAACTCATAATCCGTAATGTTAGACGGATAATCGATTATAGCATTACTATGGTAGACAACACTAGCACGCATGGTCAGCACTAGACCTGTCAGATAGATAGTTTTGACATAAGATCGATATTGATTGTATTGTATTATCCCGCGCATATTTACTGCATTGATTATTGTATAAAAAAATGTTATGTTACGGAAATAGAATTATTATCAACACATGGAGTTTATCCTTATCAGTAACCAGATAAAGGTAGTTACACAGTTAAAGTACGTGTGTAAATCTATTAAGCATTACTATCATATTTTGCCAATATATATATAGTAAACCTCAAAAATCATCTATTACATCGATAGGCCTATCGATAGTATTCACAGCTTAATATTAAATGCACTTCTGTTAATAGTCCGATATAGTCGATATTACCTACTTTAATATTGTTACTATCGGTATTATCGATATATTTGCGGTATCGATACTATCGACATGCCTATCGATAGGCCATCGATATTGGACTTTCGAACAGAGACGCTAACTACTTACTACACTACTACTTGTCTAATAGAAATGTACTCATTAATATAAAAAAGTCATTTAAAAAAACCGGTTAAGTGCGTGTCGGACCCGCGCACTGAGGGTTCCGTGCCACCCTTAACTGAATTCAGGGTCCACTTACTTTCACTTAACGAAAACATCACAATATATTGTGACAGCAAAAATAACTTTGTTTTTCATAGTGTTTGTATGAAAGACAAAGTTATATTTGCGGTTGATAAAAATGTGCAATATCTCAAAAACTACTGGTTCGATCTGCTTCAAACCAATTTTCGTTGCAAGTTTTTGTTGAGATCTACATCATATATTTTTTTCAAAATGTTCACTTTCTTAGTTCAAAAGTTAGATGGGGGGGGACGCCCATTTTACCACTTTGGAAGCGTCCATATCTCAAACGTTAGACTTTAAGAAAAAATGGTTTTAGGAACCTCAATGTCATTTTAAAAGACCTATCCATAGACACCCCACACGTATAAATTTGAGTAAAATTTTTTTTTTGGTTTTAGTTTCATGTATAGGAGCCCCCCCTTAAATATTATTTTTTCATACTTTTTGTATCTGAATCGGAAAGCGGTAAACAAGATACACCTACTTACCAAGTTTCAGCTATGTGATGCTTATAGTTTCAGAATAAAGTGGCTGTGACATACGGACGGACAGACAGACAGACAGACAGACAGACAGACAGACAGACAGACAGACTTGACGAAACTATAAGGGTTCCGTTTTTTGCCATTCGGCTACGGAACCCTAAAAAGGTGAAACGTGAGTGCTATATTTTCTAATGTTGTTAACACTACCTTCATATTACCATGAACTCATCATCATCATCGTCATCATCAGCCACAGGACTGCTGAACAAAGGCCTCCCTCATGGATTTTCACAGCGACCGGCTGTGAGCGATCTGTATCCAGTGTGATCCTGCGATCTTTACAAGGTCGTCTGTCCATCTTGTCGGTGGACGTCCTACGCTGCGCGTTTAATGGAAGGGTCTCCAATCTAGAACTTTTCTGCCCCAACGGTCTTCAGTTCTACGCTCTATGTGCCCTGCCACTGCCACTTAAGGTTACTGAATCGCAGATCTATGTCCATGAACTCGTATTTTGCAAAAAAAGGTTTTTCTTCCATTCCATTATACACAGCGAAGCGCCCTTATGAAAGTATACTCCAGAAACGAGCTCCTAACTGCAATATCAGGCCATCTAAAAATATATTTGAAATACACTATTTCCGTTCCGTATTGAAAGACAGGAATATCGGTCATATTCCGAATATCTCATCTCTTTGAGGTTTCAATATAGCAGAGTAACCGAATTTTACGTTTGATTTCGTTTGATAGATTAAACACCAGTCGGATTTTATGTTCTGGAAGTATATTTCGATAAACTACATGTATTTTTGTTTTCATATTTTGTGCTATACTAAATTTTAATATTTTAGCCAAAGCTTTCAGTATTGAAATCACTTTCTTATATTACTCTATTATAGGGCCACGATATTTCTTAAGCATATTGTCAAATAACTGTGTAATTATTAGTAGAATAATAGTCCCCCTTGCCGATTTCGACTTCGGTCACAGTCACAAGGACTAACCGACTATCCCGCACAAGTGTATATTTTTGCTTGGTAGCAGCATTCATACTACGATTCATACTCAATCAACACGATGTCGATGCTACGAGAATCCGTAGCACACCGTAGCATAACTTACTCACGTAGCATACCTTACTCACGTAGCCGTGCTACGAAACTTCGTAGCACTCTAAATCTTTATTTGTTATCATCACAAGATCTATGAGGTTCTTTTTTTATCGTAACTAAGAATTGTATTTTCCGTTTTATTCATACGATTTTTTTTTATTTGGTGCATTATGTAAGCACACTTCTCACTACAAAGCGTATTTCAATTTGCCCTACAAGCTACTTTACTGACAGGGTAATGAATACTATGCTATCTGGAGGGAAAGTACCATAAATTCTAAAACAGTAATAGATATCCTTTATATGAGAATTTAAAAAATCTCTTAAGTACGAGTATTACCAATACTAACTCTAACTAACTCCCAAACGTCGGCACCAAATGGTCTTATCATTTTGGTTGTTCTATTTTGATGTTAGACCAAGTTATGATATAACCATTTTGCCAGCCTTTTTTGCACTTTTTTATTGGAAAATATGGTGTAATCTTCCGTCAGCACCATTCAAAAACCCCTAAAATATTAAGAAATCTGTAAACCTACTTTCGAATTTACAATATCACTAAAGATTTTCCAAACCTCAGAAAAGGTTTTAATACACAATTTAATCTAAACACGGGCATATTAACGCTACAAAGTAAAGGTATAAAAGTAGGTTAACTAAGGTCAAGCGGTTTGAAATCTGGGTTGTGTTAGTTAAGTAAACAAGCTGTTAGTGAATTAAAAGAACCCGATACAAAAATAAGGCAAATTTAGAACAAAAAGCTCATATTAATGCTAACAAGAGGAATGTTTATTTAAATACTCTGATATTTATTTTATGATTTAAATTATTCTGACATAATTAACAATTGGCAATATGTATTTTTAAATATGATATTTGTACTAAAGTAGTAGTAGGGTCGCATAGCGAGAAGAACTGATGGCCGTTGGGGCAGAAAAGTTCTAGATGGGAGACCCTTCGACCAAAGGCGCAGCGTAGGACGTCCACCGCCAAGATGGACAGACGACCTTGTAAAGATCGCAGGATCGCACTGGATGCAGACCGCTTACAACCGGTCGTTGTGGAAAGCCATGGGGGAGGCCTATGTTCAGCAGTGGACGTCCTACGGCTGATAATGATGATGATGATGATGAGTAGTAGGGTCGGGTCATTCATGAATACCTGTAAGAACCGAAGTATCGAGAATTCAATTAGAAGAAACCAATATATTGCTTCTTATTTAGAACTATATTATATTATAAGTATAAAGCAGAGCACTGTGATTGAGAAACAAATTATCACACTGTAAAGATCATTTTAATCGATAAATTAATATGATTTTTAGCTTGAAATAAAATTATCAGTCCTGCGGCCAAAGTCTGAGGCAAAACTTTTGACATTTCGCGTAGACAATTTACTGTATCAAATATCCTTTTAACTAACTTAGCTAATTCTTTGATAAATCTTACAATTTTTTTAAGCTTAATTCGAAATTTCTTATTGATCAATAATAAAAGTCCCCCTAGCCGATTTCAACTACTCAGAGAGCATAGTTAATCTATATATTTATAAAAGAAAGTCGTGTTAGTTACACCACTTACAACTCAAGAACGGCTGCACCGATTTAGCTGAAAATTGGCAGGGAGGTAGTTTAGAGCCAGGAAAAGGACATAGGATACTTTTTATCCCGTTAGACGGGGCCGGGGCTGGGGTGGGATGGGGCCGGGGCGAAACGGTGGGGAGGTAGCTTAGAACCAAGAGAAGGACATAGGATCCTTTTTATCCCGTTAAACGGGGCCGGGGCTGGGGCGGGACGGGGCCGGGGCGAAACAAAGTTTGCTGGGACCGCTAGTCTGGGATAAAAAAAACTATTTTTTCCAGGAAATCAAACCCTGCAATGCCCTGCAGACATAGAAGTAGCAAGTTTCCAACCGGTGAACCGATGGCAAATAATAAAACTAGCAAAAGTCGTGACGACCAAAGTTTTCAGAGTTGCATGTCTTTGTACATTGCATGTGGAAACTATCGGTGCGATGAAAGTTTATAGACATTGTTTTTAGTACTTTTATGTGAAATTTTCTCATTTTATAGTAGTCTACTACATAACTGCTAATAAAGAACGCTCAGGGTGCGTATTGCGATGTTTCTTTAAAAGTTAAGCAACTCCGCTTTTTAACGGATTAGCGGATTCGTATTGCGATTTCGACTCAGCAGATTAGCGTGGGACAGCACTACACATGTGAGTGAAAAAGATATACTTATAGTTTAACTTATTGACTGTACGACTGTAGGTACGTAGTTTAAATTATTACTGATCTTATTAGGCTTATTTGGCCTGGATTATGGTAGCTGAAGTACTTAAACGGCCTTTTATTTCCTTGACAACTACACTAAATAATAGGTAATAAGCCTGTTCAGCTATCAATGACTAATAACTATTTTAGAAAAAGAATACGAAAACAAAGTAGCTACTAAATGCATTGCACCGTAACCTTGCAGTTTCGCTATTTTGTCTAAAAAGTCAGAACTACGGGATAAATAAAGAAAAACAGTCTACTACATCCGAACACGCCACGGAACCGTTATGGCTCTGTTCATTGCTAGCAGCGCCCCCTAGCCAGGGTTTCTCAAAGTGGAGGGTGACAGCCGCCCCCCTTGGCGAGCGACCAACCTGTCGGTTAAGGAAGTAACTGAAAGAAAGCGCTACATTCGTTGACGATCTATACAATCGTCATCACCGAGAATGCTAATTTGAAGTTTTCATTTTTGATGCAAAATCGAACGAAAATATGACAAACTTCCTGACTTTGTCAATTTCTCTATAAAAAACGGAAACTTCAAATGAGCATTCCTCAGGCTAATTACACATTCTATAAAATATGCATTTTTATGTAATTATTTCGACATCTAATGATACTAGAATAGAATGAATAAAATATAATAGAAAAACGTTTATTGCTTTCATTACAGAAAAGTAATTAAGAATAACTTTAGGAAAGCAAGTGGCGAGTGGCTCAGCTTGTGCTGATATACTACCTGCTTAGTTAGGTAATGCTTGTTGACATTAGGGGGGGTGTTGATCTATGTACATACATAAAACTTTGGGAACCAGTGCTCTAGCCCAACCTAATGGTGATTGAGTTTCCGAGTTATAGCACCTAATAGAGTTTTTGTGCTCAAATATAGGAGTTCAGTTTAAAGCGAACGAAGTTTCAATTAAGGCTTTATTTTCGCCGCAAATGTTGCGTTTACTTTATTTTGCTAAAGGTAAGATATAACACACGAAAATTATAGATAGGCTCGGTTGCACCATTAAAAACAGAAACATGAGTGACGGCTCAGTTAACCAGAGCTGTAGAGTTGTTTTTCATTTACAAACAGAACTTATTTTTAAAAAAAAGTTGATGCTTATCATTGCTGTTGATTTTTTTATTTTTGAGATTTCTTTAGTTCTTTACAATAAATTGTGGTATTTGGAAACCAAGATCACCACACAAGATAAATCGCTTTCATTACGTTCACCCTGTATACAATAAAGACTAATCGACTTAGTTAAATTTAATTCAGGTGCTCAATTGAAAAATGTGATCGTGCCTTTGTCCTGAATGTTTTGTTCCATTCTCCCGTCTAATACAATCTCGGTTATAATGACGTGTGAAAACGAAAACCCGAAGGAAAGTTGTAAAGAAAGGGACACGCGATCGGAACATTATCGAAGTTTAGGGCGCTACTGATAAAATACAGGGTTACAATACAAAACGTGACTGCTGTGTCGGATGGATTGAGACGTACGGGATTCCATGTGAAATTCTGTGCAAGGGTTGCAAAAGTAACATTACTATTTTAAAGGTAATGTGTGTTGCTTTTAAAATTATATAGTCACTAACATTAGAATAGGTTGTAACGGGATTGGGAAAATAAGGTACATGGTAGCAATCTTCATAATCTATTATAATGTGTTGCTGTTTCAGCTGTTTGCTGCTGAATTATATACAAAAAAATACCGAGAAAAAAAAATATGGAACTTTTCGCCTACTTTTCGGTCCGCCATTTATAAAATATTTGATCAGAAGTAGCTGCCACGAATGAAACCTTAAAAATCGCTTACTAACATTATTTTACAAATAAAATATCCTAAGCGGTTACGTTTATCCATAAACAAGCTGTTAAGAACTCGAATTTTCGATTTGCATCTTTAGCAGCTTATAATTCGAAAATCGGACACTTAACGTAGTTTTATCAAAGTATGTTTTTAACATAAATTATTGATGCGCTCTATCGATGCTTGAAGGTTGCTGTGGTTTTCATTTCAAAATAATCAAAATACTAAAAAAATCAAAGCCCCCTTTCCCTGTATACAAATTTTGTTAATAATAAACGCGATAGGTTAGAATAACTATTAGAGTTTCCGAAATATCGATAGTTGAAAGCGTGTTTAAAATCGATAGTATAGGTGAGGATAGTATCAATATTTTTGCTTTAAAAGGGTTGCTAACAACAAGAAAAAACTATCGATAAATAAATAATTATTAAACTGCCATTATTATTTGATTATTTTTGTGATTCTGACTAACTCTAATGTGTATTATTCTGGCATATTTAATATTTGTGACTTAAGGTAAGTATTTACATATTTTTCTTTTAATGATTTTCTTTGTTACCCTGATGCATCTATTTTTCTTCATTTAATTTTCTACTATAAAATGTTTATTTGACCATGTTTACTGTTGAATAAACAACAAATCGACGAAACACTTCGCGAAAAGGTAGATAATGTGTCCTTGCGCTTCACCTAGCTCGATTTTGGCGGGACCCCCACCCGTGCCCCCAGTTGAATTGAATTAATGAAATGACAGTGCTGTCAGAGTCACATTTTTCTTATCAACTCGTGTAACAATGTCATTGGAAACTCTAATGAGCGATGGTTAAACTAACATTATGAGGTAATTGCTTCAAATGTTATAAGTTTTACAAACTAAATTACGTGCACGGTACAGAACGCCAACATTATAACTAGCCAGCCAGGGGCTATATTTTACAATCACTCGCGTGTAGGTTTCGATAGACTATCTTTTTCTGATCAAAGAATCAATCAAGATCATATAACATTTAACCAAATCAGTCTATCTAAGCAAATGGGCACTAGTAACAATGATTTCGACACTGTGTTCGCAAAAGCAACTACCTAATACATTAAGGAAGGCAATTATAGCAATACCATCGTCAGTATTGATTCATAGTTTTGCAGTTTTCAAAGACACAGTGGTTGAAATCAAACGACCCATTTCTTTTGTTCGCTCCTTCTTTGTAGCTAATAAACTCGTTGCAGTCCATTGCGGTCAAGTGATTAAAACAAGAACTTTAAGATTTTCATCATCATCATCATCATCATCATCACCTTAGGAGCTAGTCTCTTATCAGTGGTTTTTTTCCCATAAAAACTACAAATTAGGGATGGTGTGGTGGTTTCCTTCTGGCCGTCTACACCGCAGTTTAAGAACCGGAGTTTTTGACGGGGACTTTAAAATTGCGAGCGAAAATCACTAGAACTTTAGCGCTCGACTTAAAACGAGTGATTCAGTAATAGAGCCCCAGGGCTGCGGCGGTAAAATTCGAGCATGCTACGGCGCTTTGACACAAACTCCCCAGACGATGGCGTGAGCTCAATTATTATAAGCCCGGTCTACACAGGAGCAGTTTTGACACAAGCTACGAAATGACAAGAACAAAAAAGGTTTGACCTCAACTTTTTACTGTGCATGGCAATAAGAAAATCAACCATTGAACCAGTACATTCATAGTACATGACATTTTTTAAATCAATGTACTGTCAAGAATGTTCCACTCATATCCGATTGGTAGTTCCGCATAACAATTTCCATGAGTACATTATAAAAATATATATATATCTGAGTAAAAATGCTATTTTTATTTTTTGCTTGGGAGCAAAGATTTAAAAAAAATATATTAAAATCTCTGAATCGTGGTCAAACAAATTAAATACTACGTTTATTTTTCTCCTGCAAGTGACACCTAATACAAAATATTTTACCGTCTGGCTGTCAAGAATCAACTAATGTGCACTTTCCTTCGTGACGACAAAATATTCTACACTTTTGTCGCGGTAAGTTCGTAGTTTTCGTTAAAATAACATACAAGTCGTCAACCTACTTGGAAGTTGGAATTAGTCAGACTGCTACAATGGATTGACTCTACTTCAGGTTTTCATCGCCTAAACCTTGGGTTTAATCATCATATTGTTGCTGAATTTTGACTTTGATTTTGACAAAAACGTGTTAAATAAATAATGCATAACGATCCGCGTTGCCATTAATTTGGTATGTCAAACAAAGTTATCACGAAAAATCGCTGTTAAATTACTTTAATGTTAGGAATAATAATACTGTTATTCTCAGCACGCAATGTACTATCCACGACGAAATATGTGTGCCCGAATTAAATTATAATATTCTCGTGTCGAATTTTGGTAATAGCAGGTACGTAGGAGATATGATAGTGCCCAGATGTGTGCTCAATACACAAGTGCACTCTCTGTTCCTCACTCTCATTAATTCGGTGAGAAGGCTCCGACATGACCGATAAGAGATCAGGCGCAGGACCAACGGCTTAACGTGCTTTCCGAAGCACGGGTGTATTATCGCCACAAACTTCCTGACTCCGAGCTGTTTCCGAGTATTTTCGAGACAGAAAAACTCAGAAACAAATTTCGGCCTGACCCGGGGTTTAAACCGGGGAACTCTAGGTAGCAACCAGTGAGCAAACTACATTAACAAGGCAGTCAAATTAGAAAATTGGCTACTTAACTGTTGTAACAAATTAAAATTAAATGTGTTGGAAATGAAACTTTTAGCCTTCAAATAATGGCACATATCTATTTCCTCATAAGAAATGCTGCTTAGTATTAAATATTTGCAAAATAATATCGTAAATATTTAACCGTTTTGGTAACGACTTTTAACCATAAGTTGAGTTCACTACCCACCACTCAACTGGGCCTTACAGAGTTTAGCTAATCTTGGTTGAACCGACACTCCTAAAACGCGATCGTTTTTCTTTAAAAACCAAATCGTCAGATTTCGTGACATTCAAAATACGAAATTCGAATAGATAATACCTAAATGCTAATTTCATTTACTCGGCCAGTAAAAACGTCTATACAGTATATTCAAAACCTAACAAATTATTATTTTTTTAAAACTAATTTATGTTAAATTGTAAGTTACTTAAGGTTTCATACTACTTATTTTTTTAAACAAACTGCACTTTATTTAATACGAAACTCTTTTAAAAGTATCCATTTTTATGCGAAAGCGTTTCCCCAGGCGATTATGCCGGTAAGAAAAATTTAAATAAATATTCATTTACAGCTCCCAAGGTTTTCTCGAGTAAAATGAAAAGAGTGTAGAATTACACAGAAATAATTGTTATTAAACTAAAGCTTTTCCGTAAGAAAATAAGCTTTTTATTAAATATGTTATGAGGGAAAATACAGGGCTCCCCATTTGTTAATCATCATATTTGTGACAAATATACTTTAAACAAATTGTTAATGTACTCGTAAGTACATTTAAAATCCAATTTATGCATATAAAAAAACATGTACGAGTAATTTCGAAACCACCCACAAGTTTTTTTTAAATTATGTAAAGTGTTATTTTTTAAAATGATTGTTATTTAGAAAATGCAAATAACACTGAAAATATACATAAATTATTTTAACTAACAAGAATCTTTTTGCGTATCTAAAATAATTACTCTTGTTTCTTGTACTCTTCAATGGTCCTTGTAAACTTATTAAATTATGTCTTCATTATATTTTAAGAGCACTTCAATACTTGAGAGAACCACGAGATCTCTTATAGAATATTGAGATAAAATAAAATACTAAAATCAACACTAACGATCATCTTCATTACACTTCAATTCAAAAAAAGGACCGAGTATGATTCACATTTGTTCATTAACAAACTGTTACTTCAATAAAGTATTCAAACTTCAAAGTAACTAATAACATTTTAGTCCGTAATAAATATATAGATTTTTGTCATAAAACACACTCGTATACAAGACGACTATACGAAAAATTTCTTAGCAATATCACCCAACATCTCCCAAGATCCTACAAAATTCTGCCGCTAACATAATAACTTTCCTGACACCGTGTCACCTCCGTAATAGCGTAATAATCCTGTCACTCACCTTAGACGGTTGTAGGAGCTACTCAATTATGCTACAGACAATCTCTCCACAATGCACAAGCCACATAAAAAGAACACTTTTCAAACAATTCACAACACTGGCTGGAAAAACAAAACACTTTTTTGGTCACCGAAAAAAGAAAAAGTTCACCACAGTTTAAAGTTTCGAATTCGAAAAATTCCAATCGCGCGGGAGATTCAAAAATTTTTTTTAATTAAAGAGAGTTGGTTTACGTAAAATGACGGGAGCGCGCGCGACTCTCCCCCTCCAAAGCTCAGACTGAACTGAGTTTCTATACAAACACAGGCACGGCATATATTTACGGTCTATCGCGCTTTGCTCGTAGAAAAATAGCGAGGACGGACAGTGTTGATCGCAGGAGATCGAGAGCCTCCTTGGATATGCATATGTAATACAAATAGGGTGGGTGGCAACCATTTTAACGGTATTTAAGATTTTATTTCAAACTTTTGGGTCTTCATTGCTTGAACTTAGGCTGTAACAGCAACTTCGGAGTGCTTCGAGTGTAATATGAATTACAAAAAGCCTGTAGCAAGCTATAATAAGTACATGCCGTTTAAAGTTACTGACTAGTGTTTAATGTGGGATAGGATGCTATAAAGGATGTCCCAAAAAATTGTGTCAAGCCAAAACCCAGAGGTAGAGGATGCTCAAGGCTACCCGAAATTCCCCTGTGCAGTTTTTTTTTCCAATAGATATATTTCAATATTTATTTTTACCTTAATTCCTATTCGTGCCACAGTGACCAAAAAAAGTGCCTTAACACAGAAAAAAAACAATAATTAAAAAAATAATTACTCGAAAACCATCAAAAATCGCGGAACATAGGAACATGACCTCTGGACTTCGGCTTGACACAATTTTTGCGACACTCTGTATCACCTGTATGAGTTATTATGTAAGAAATCAAGATAAAACTATGTAACTGTAATAATGTAAGACTCCATGAGGGACTTCTATAAGCATTTTCAGTGACATTATTGTAATGATACCAGGTAAATGATGACTTAAGGTAGAGATAACAGTCGTATATCCCTATGTTATCCCGTGGGGCCCACCGCCATGATTACCTCATTTGAACTTTGAATCCCCTTTTCACGACCTGATTTAGTGACGGAAAATGAAACCTTCGATTGTAACCTCACATGCCAGCGGTCGCGGGTTCGAACCCCGCAAGGGGCAAATGTTTATGTGATGAGCACGAAAATTTGTTTCTAAGTCATGGATGTTTATATGTATTTAAGTATTTATAGGAGACGCCCCCGTCATAATCGTTGTCTGGTACTTCGTAACACAGGGAAGATAATTCCTTACCACGAAACCAGACAATTGGTGTGTTCTCTGGCGCATTTATTTATTTATTAAAACCAAATTACTTTGAGTTAGGAATGTTGTATCCCCAGAAACAGAGTAGAATATCCGAACTATGCACAACAGCCCTTACAAATCCAGACACTGAAATCGTATCCAAAACTCAAAAACTAATACAATAGCAACTTGAAAACTGGCGAGTACAACCGTTTTCTTGGAATTGTTCCGAATAGTTGAACAAACTGTATGACGCGATTACGTATCGAGATCGTTAACTCATTGCAATAGCAATTTCAGTCATGTGTCAATATCATGAAGAGATGGCGCTCTCGTACCTTTGGTAATATAGCAGAGAAAAACTTGTTTTCCGCCCGTAAATAAAAAACATTCTATGGACGAGTCCATCTCGTGAGAGATATAAAATGCTATGAATACCTAAAATCATCAAAAATTTTCATTATCAGATAAAGGACGTCCACTGCTAAACATAGGCCTCCCCCACGGTTTTCCACAGCGACCGGTTGTGAGCGGGCTGCATCCAGTGTGATCCTGCGATCTTTACAAGGTCGTCTGTCCATCTTGTCGGTGGACGTTCTACGCTGCGCCTTTGGTCGAAGGGTCTCAAAAATCATAGATAAATAAAACAGATTGTGATCTCATGACAACATTTTGAACTGCTAATTTATCGAGATGGCTATGACAGAAACACAGTCTTTACTTTGAGAGCGCTGTCAAGTTGCTACTTACGTAGTACCGCGGTAGCAGGTCAGCTCCTTAATGAACAAACTTCGGACCTGCTACTAGTACTAGTGGCAGCTGGTCCCGCATGAACTTCCGCCTTAAACAACATGCAAATGTTAATCCGTTCTTTTGTACGTTCGAAGTTTAAACAGGTGTTGAACGGTGCATTGAAACAATGGTTGTAACAAAACATACAGACCTGTAAGTGTACTCGTGCATCAGTGTGTCTGTCTCTAAAATAACGTTATATTATTTTCCCTTTTTTAAGATTTTTGGCAATCAGGTCTTTCACCTTTAGGAATTGCACTTACTATCCTGGAACACCCTGTATTATAAATACGTGCAGGGTTTTAAAAGATATTTACATTTCAACTTTTGAAAGAACAATAATTTGTTTCTTTTAAACATAAATGTTTTACTCACTCCGCTGCGATTTTTATTTAGTTAACGCAATTATTTTAATGATTAGTCAGACATTTAAAAACAATCACACCGCATGGTATTTGATGTGGCAAGATAGTTTCAATCATGATTAGATTTTATTTTAGCTATAACTAAATTTGTGATCCATTTTATTTTTTTATAATTTGATTATAAAAAAAATCTTTAAGTTTCAATTGCTGTAATGAAATAGATAGCGAGGAATAAATGACTATAAATAAATAAAGGAAAAGTTGGACGTCGAGTCGTACCAAGAGGTCAAAGAGATGGCTCTGAATAGAGATAAATGGAGAAAACTCCACCGACAAGAGCGAAGCTCTTAAATTTAAAAGAAGAAGAAATGACTATGAATATAATATGAATATGAGTTAAGTAGACCCACCGTCTCGGGGCAGGCCGCATGGGATGCTATGTCAGTGACATAGTCTTTAGAAGTCCAGAATTCTAGATGTCTATGGTCATAACAAGAGAGCCGCGGGCGAGAGTGGACGTTGACTCTCGCTGTGTGTGCTTGTGAGGCAAGCAGGTGTTGGGAGTCATGTGTAGGTGAGGAAACACGGAACTCTTTACTAATAGCTGCAATAAAACTACGCAGACAAGACTCTATCGATTATTTATTATCTTCTCCGTCTAAACATTAACCTAGTTCCAAAGTAAGTATCACAGAAACAGCTCAGTGCCTGATACAGAAAGCATATCGATGTCAACACGCTTCTAGCACAAACAAATCACTTTCCTTGTTTATGTTATGTCTCGAGATATATTTACCCAAAATGTTTGAACGAGTGTACCAGTGTGCGGGCAAATTGTGGCTCCTTGAGTGATGCTTTGGCTGTTCAACGATACTTTTTGTAACTTACTTTTTGTAACGACACCGAGTGTACTTTTTTGAACAAAAAACCGGTTAAGTGCGTGTCGGACCCGCGCACTGAGGGTTCCGTGCCACCCTTAACTGGATTCAGGGTCCACTTACTTTCACTTAACGAAAACATCACAATATATTGCGACAGCAAAAATAACTTTGTTTTTCATAGTGTTTGTATGAAAGACAAAGTTATATTTGCGGTTGATAAAAATGTGCAATATCTCAAAAACTACTGGTTCGATCTCCTTCAAACCAATTTTTGTTGAAAGTTTTTGTTGAGATCTACATTATATATTTTTTTCAAAATTTTCACTTTCTTAGTTCAAAAGTTAGATGGGGGGGGGACGCCCATTTTACCACTTTGGAAGCGTCTATATCTCAAACCTTACACTTTTAGAAAAAATGGTTTTAAAACCTCAACATCATTTTAAAAGACCTATCCATAGACACCCCACACGCATAGGTTTGAGTAAAAAAAATATTTTAGGTTTTAGTTTCATGTATGGGAGCCCCCCTTAAATATTATTTTTTCTTACTTTTTGTATCTAAATCGGAAAGCGGTGAACAAAATACACCTACCTACCAAGTTTCAGCTATGTGATGCTTATAGTTTCAGAATAAAGTGGCTGTGACATACGGACGGACAGACAGACAGACTTGACGAAACTATAAGGGTTCCGTTTTTTGCCATTCGGCTACGGAACCCTAAAAAGTACACTATAGGTACTTAGGAGGCATACGACTAATTCCTAAGCCGTGTAGTCACACGGCACACAGTAAGGTGTCTTTTACATAAATATTTATTTAATAATTTTGGCAGAGTCAATCATCCTCTGTGGGGAAGTTATTTTTATTTTAGGATGTTGAGTTAGGTAAGCTTAGATAGCAACATTACGCAACTAGCGATGAAGAGGGCTACTATGCTCTTTGTTTCTCTACGAGTTCCAATAATAAGAAGATAACTAGCGAGTAGAAAAACTAAGGCAACAAACACAATCCTGGGAATCAGTAGGCCCAGGTGGCAATGGGCAGGGCCTAAAGGCACAGAAAATTTCTAGAATAGAGACCCTTCGACCAAAGGCGCAGCAAAGGGTGCTCACCGACACGATGAACAGCCGACCTTGTAAAGATCGCAGGATCATACTAGATGCAGGCCACGCAACCGGTCGCTGTGGAAAACTTTACTGAGCACAAAGATTTGTTTCTACTTAAAATTTATATTTAAGTAGAAACAAATCTTTGTGCTCAGTAAAGGTTAGGATAGGTTGGAGTTCTTTAAACGGAAGACTCAATCTGAATTTACTAATATAGATAGATAGATAGATAGATAGATAACTCTTTATTGCACACAAAATTAGTGAATTTACAAATTTGTTTAAAGGAAATGTACAATTTAGGCGGTCTTATCGCTATAAGCGATCTCTTCCAGACAACCTTATTAACCTTAAAATATAGAAGTTGAAAACCTTGAAAGTAATAAAATTGAGTTACGTTCAATAGATAGCGACTTGTGTTCAGTACGTCCTTTGGCTGATAACGATAATGATGATAAGATTACATCACCACAAGATGCTACTAAGTTATTTCTGCCGTCTTAATTATCACCACAAAAAAAAGCTAAAGCTTAATAAAGCTTTTTATTTTAACTCAAAGCAAGAAGAAACCACAAAAAGGAACTTGCTGTTTTATACTAAAACTCCTACGATATAATGGTTCAACCATAGAAACTTAAAAATCGCCCGATCTAAAGCTAAGCGTTCTACAGATGCCAAACTTCGACCATTAGCACATACATAGTGAGCCGAGCGCAAACCTAGATTGTTTCGTAGGTAGGAAGAAGAGGCTATTCTGTAAGATGATATTCGTAATAAGTAAGTAAAATTGAATATAAGTAAATTGCTATTTTTATTACAAACATTTGTGTACATGAACATGTCTGTTTGTAGTGGTCTGGGTGTTTTCTATGTATAATATGTATGTATTTACAAAAAAAAGTATTTTAGAATGTTTATAACCGTTGTCTGGTTACCATAGTACAAGCTTTGCTTAGTTTGGGACCAGATGGCGCTGTGTGAAATGTCCAAGGATATTTATTATTTATTATAATGCACGTGGCGGCCATTATTTATGTATTTTATTCTTTATAGCACAGACAAAGTAAAGTACTTAATGCTGAAATCCTTTTCTATCAGTCAACTATTGGGTGAAGCAGAAACGATTGAAAAAAGGTAAAAGAGCACAAAAAGCAACAAAATTCATCTCAAGTCATTTTAAGTTTGGAGTGACACCCGTTTTCGTATTGTGTGCGCAAGCAAATGTGGTAACGCGACAGAGCCGTACAGAGCTCCAATGTAAAGATTTTTGTCATGCGACGCCGGGGCAGACAGATAGTTGTAAACAAAGAGTAGGGTCTCAGAGCTTACACAACCCACGGCTTTTGTTATTATGTAAATAACAAGCAAAGTTTTGGCGCGGAATCTTAGCTTTGCTAACGGTTTCAAAGAGTTTCCTTTCGAGCGTTTATCTATGGACTTACAGCTTAAATATTATGAAGATGCTATACTATATCATTTATTTCAAGAAAAAAAGTCGTGTAAGTTACACCATTTATAAGTCAAGAATGGGTGAACCGATTTTCATGGTTTTTACTTTGTTGGTCGTCTTTTTCTTCGTCGGTACGAATAGGATAATAACTATAAAACGGGACCGAGATCGGATGGGGCCGGAGCGTAACGAAATTCGCATACACTGGTAACATGAAATCTAATAAATAAATATAATACAGGGTGTTGGTCAGCGACGAGCGACTCAGGGGTGGTTGTACAAGCGATACTGATGCCAAAAAAATATGAAAATATATATTTTTTAATGGTAAAACCCACAAAATAAGTTTTTTCTTTACGATATAGCGGGCGAGTCAAAATTATCAACACCAGGTCGCCTACTCGTAGCTTATAGCTACGGCGTAGTATTTCGTAGATACGGGCGAGCTTCGCGCGAGGGTGCGAGTTTCCCCATTCATTTTGAATTTCTTTAGAAGAGGTTTTATCTTATAAAACTTAAAGAAAATAGTTTATTAAGAATAAGCATAACTCAATGGTTAACAATATTTTTAACACTCACAGTGTCATATTTTATTCTTAAAAGATGAAATATGAAACCAAAAATTGCGCACGGGCGGGATTCGAACCACCATCCTTCTGGCTAACCGGGCCAACTGCTCTTCCAATTGAGCTACCGTGCTGTCGGTCCGACCGCGCGAAATTCTTGGTCTCATTGATACGTCATTGCGTGACGTTAGCGCCATCTACCCGTCTGTTTATGCAACAGCGGGCCAAGTAGTTATTCTTTCCAGAATAAATTCAACCTGGAAATGATAACGCTTCGCTACTCAATGGTTTTACAATATTTTTAACACTCACAGTGTCATATTTTATTCTTAAAAGATTTATTCGGTTAGCCAGAAAGATGCTGGTTCGAATCCTGCCCGTGCGCAATTTTTGGTTTCATATTTCATCTTTTAAGCATAACTCATATTATAATCCCTGTGTCGCTTGTTGCTGACCAAAACAACACCCTGTATACACACTCTCGTTACTACTATTGGCACGATACAAAAAGACAATATTAAGTTCTAAAATTACATCAGGTGCTTTGAATATACAATACTACAATACCTTTTTATTTTATTTTTAAGTAAAATAATGCCCGTGGTCACAAAATTTTTACACAGTAGGTAACTATGGCTCGTAACAACGCGTATTTCAACAATGCGCCATAAATATTACTGGTCGTTTTAAAAAGGGTGAGATTTACCCACAAATGCAGTGTTAAATTATTATCTCGCACAGTAAAGTGTGCTTATAACACATTGGCTAATATTCAGTAAGCCTATTTGAAACCAAATTATTTATTTAGTATAATAATTTTAATAACGCTACAAAAAAATGCTACCTTTGTGGCAAAGTTCTACAGGAAAAATACCAAGCGAAAAAATGGCGAAAATCGCTTTTTTGTTTTAATTAGAATGGGGTTGCTCTTGAATCCAGACCAGATAAAGCCAAGTGCGGCTAAGACGGAGTCGAAGATGGAATGAGCTCGCCCAGAAGAACTGTTCACTCTGACTTTGAATATTTTTTTTTATTATTTTATATCATATAACAGTTCACTTACTATAACAGCAAGTCTTATGTAACCTGCTACATGTATGAATAAATGATTTTCTATTTCTATTTCTAAGTCTACTTTCGATATTATATAATCTGCCGAGCATAACATAAGCTGCACAGTTTAGAAGACAGTCTGCTACAATAATGCATACTAAAAGCAACCCCAGTTCAACTATACCTAACCACCTTTAGAGCCAAAATCGCTTGCATCTCGCGTTTTCTTTTGTTTAACTTGACGCCCTTAGCTGGAAACACTCGATTGAAAGAGGTCTATCGCGCCTAACCAATTTCCAAATCGTTTTTGTGTCTTGTCGACACACGTCAAACAAAAGACGACAAGAGGAGCAAGCTATTTTGGCTCTTAAGATTTTAAGGCGCATAAGCCCTCGACCGTACTAAAAGTCTACTGGATCCATCTGCTTTATGGCTACAGATGCTCATGCGCGTGATAATGGCGACGGAACCGGAAGGCATAAACTGGGAACTCGCACCGATAACACCGTAATGTGACAAAATGATAGCCAGATCGTTTTTGCAATCCGTGATGATTTCCACTCCGTTTTTGAACGTTCGCTGCTTGATTTAGTCTGTTTTTGCTGCTGGAAGCTCTCCCTGTGGTGTAATCTCTCCCACTGCTGAACATAGGACTCCTCATAGTTTTCTACAGCGACCGGATGTGAGCGGTCTGCATCCAGTGTGATTCTGCGATCTTTTCAAGGTCGTCTTTCCATCTTGTCAGTAGACGTCCTACGCTGCGCCTTTGGTCGAAGGGTCTCCAATTTTTTGCCCCAACGGCCATCAGTTCTTTGTGCTATGTGCCCTGCTCACTGCCACTCGAGCTTACTGATTCGTGGCTATGCCAGTTACCTTAGTTCTATGTGATGTTCCATTTCATAACTGAGCAGCTAGCAGCACTGAAGACTGCGTGCTGTCATCGCTTCCATGTCCAAGCAGTACCTAGCTCTATTAGGGCTGTATCCCATGTCTATCCCGGTTTTAGCAGGTACTGTATTCTGAGGGATGCCGTCTGTAGTATACGCGTTTTGATGCTTATAATAATTACACAGACACCCCTTTTGCAGTGACCTGGATAAAACCAACACCTGGGTTTACTGATCTAGATTCGTCATCCGGAATAGGATAAAAACCATGAAACGTGGCCGGGATGGGACAGGGCCGGGGCGGGACGAAGATCGTTGGGATCGCTAGTCACTGAATGTGCAGGCCTGAGTTATTAACAAACTTACCAAAGGTTAAAATGCGAACACGCATTTTTTTGGGTCAAAAAAAGAAACATTATTTAATCCAGAAGAAGGCAATCCAATCCAGACCATGCGGTTTGCCCTTAAAAGAGTAAAGTTCAAATTGCTTCATAATTTATTTTAAAAGCACGACTCTGCTTCCATCGGAAAACATATTTGAGGCATCCATAAAAGCCCATGCAATGTTGTTCTGTGCTAATGATTTCCCCAGAATGATACATCGTTTAGCCTGCAAAAATAACCGGGAATTAAAAAGGTCTCAACGCGAGCCACAGGCCAAACAGGTAAGCCTCCTCATATTTTGTAACACCTGACGCAAAAAGAGGGGTGTTATATGTTTGCTTTATGTGTGTGAGTCGGTCTTGTCTCTGTGTGTTTCTGTATCTGTGGCGCCGTAGCTCCTAAATGGGTCAACCGATTCTTCTTCTTATCTGAACCAATTTGAACGCAATTTTTCAAAAGCTTACCATACTTAGAGCAAGTTTAATGTCGTACAAATAGGTATTCACGAACAATCATTAATTCAAATAAAGAACTTAGTTTTATATAGAGTATCTGACAGACCGTTACCGGAACTTACTTTGACATTGTGAAATCGGCTCTTAACACGTTCCGGGACAGTGAACGCCTACAGGCGTACAAACAATAAAATATCTATTGTGTCTAGAATAGTGCCCCGGAACGTGTTAAACTTGTGAAAAATGGAAGAAGGTAGAAGATCTTGCTACAGTCATAAAAAATTTGATACATAAAAGAAAGCTACGAATTAGTTAATCATGTTTAGACATGAAATAGAAATTTCATGTCGCTGTAAATTTTCGAGCGTTCGTATTTAAGATCCACTTTTATTCCTAACTAGCGGCCCGCCCGCGACTTCATACGCGCGTTTTAGTTTTACTCCGTTCCCATAGATCGTAGCGAAAATTTATAAGCCTATACGCATTAAAATATAGCTTTCCCTGATAAATTAGCTATCTATCATATTTTATAACCTTACCAATAGTTCCTGTGAGTAGCGCGTTCAAACAAACAAACAAAAACATCTAGTTTTAAAATATAATAGTTCTAGTTTTAAAAACATCTAGTTTTAATAATATACAAAGAAATGCGTACAGATAAATGTTATATTTTATGTACACACAACACATAGCCCGGTATAATGGTCAAACTTACACAGGGATATAATCTTTTTATTTTACAACGAATTGGAAATACTTCGTACGCCCTAAAGTCAATCGTATCGTTATTTCGGGTACTAAAATGATCAGGCTACTCTCTGCGCTTACACAGCATCATGCCACATACAGGCTGTGGGAGAAGCATATTCCCTCAAGTCTTCTCCCGCTACCTTAAAAGTTTGAATTTGAGCTTTGTTTATGGTTATTGGATAAAGCGAATACCTACTCTACTTTCTTGAATTCAAATCGTAAATTAAAAGTGACAATGTAAAGATCTACGCCACCATCATCATCAACATCCAAGAGCCGTCCACTGCTAAACATAGGTCCCCCACGAAAAGTTTGCAGGAAAGTTCCAGATTGGACACTTTTCGACCACAGGAGCAGCGTAGAATGTCCACCGAAAATATGAACATACGATCTGCAATCTACACTGGACACAGACCGATTGATACCTACGCTGTTTAAACACAAAAACATATTATTTACTATTTCTAAGGAATAAAATCTCTTCTCGAGAGCAACATCAATAACAAACATGTGTCAAATATTCTGTCTCAGATATGTCAAACGACTGTCAAAAATGAAATATAAAATATTTTAATCGTAAGCACTAAAGAGTATTTATATCAAATTCAAAGCAAATCACCCCCATAATAACTTTGCACCCCTTTTTAACCCCCTTATGAAATGAATTTCAATAAAATACAAAATAAGTCTTCCGTCAATTTTGTAAAACAATGTGTATGCAAAATTTGAAGTAGATTGGACCAAAGGATCTGGTTGTCCCATACAAACTTTGCACCCCTTTTTGACCCCCTTAGGGGTGGAATTTCTGAAAATCCTTTCTTATCGGATACCTTCGTCATACAAAGAACACATCCTCCCAATTTCAGGTCTCTACAATTAGCGGTTTAGGCTGTACGTTGATCCATCAGTCAGTCAGTCAGTCAGTCAGTCAGTCAGTCAGTCAATCAATAAGTCAGTCATTCAGGACAAACCATTTTATTGGTATAGATTAGATAATTACTAGATAATTTAATATAGGTATCAAATAGTATCAAAAAGGTAGGTAATGAACCTCGATAGTCTCCAAACATAAAATATCGAACTTGGTCCAGGGGTTCTGACGCTAACATTTTATGGAGCAACAAAAATGTTTTGGTTGCTTTTACTGATATATTTTACCTATGACAAGGTGCCGGGCACGATGTGTGTCACCCCAGTGATTAATACTGCCCGTATACTTGTCGTCGTATCGCGGAAATTCGGCCTCGTCACCCGCCATTTTGCGAGTTTTATTGGCCTGCCGAAAGCTGAAGGGAAAAAATTAACGCCATCTTTATTTAGCTTTTCGCGCCGAAAAATATCGACTGAACTTATGTGGTTAACGCCCTGTTTTACAATGATCTAATCTAGTTAGCCTTTTTTTTTTCTTGACAGAGAGACTGCTATCTTAATGGCAACGAGTTATGATCGTTAGCCTTATGTGTAATACCATACGAAATGACGTTCTATATTTGAGTTATTCGTGCTTATTTGTCGAAGGTGAAACGAGCCCAGGCTGTTTTTGAACGTTGAAGCTACTATAAGTTCCTAGAAGCTATTTAGTATTATTGTAAAGAACTTTAAATAATAAAACTTTAAAAAATAGGTAGTTAATAAAACTTTTAAGCTGTTCTCGAGTGACAGCGTGACCAATAGGGATTCATTTTTGTCTACAAATAGAAAGATTATCATCTTTCACTATCCTAACTTTTCAGTTAGTTTATAGGCGCTGTCAAACAAACTATAGCATTCAGTATAATACAATGTAGGCTTGTTTTCAAGTTTCCAGTGCTGAAAACATGCCAAACAGCTGCTTTTGAATACAACCAAACATTTAGCTAGCGTGCTAGATATTGAAACGAAAATGTTCAAAGTTTCGAAACTGAGTCTGCAACTACCTACTAGCGTAGTGGTGAGGTTGCATTTTGATTTTTCATGGATCGATTGTGGAATTGGTGTGAATGCTACGCGTACCTATTAACGCCTCCTGTGTGTAAATGTTTATTTTGTACCAACTTTTATCGGTTTAAGCCTACAACGGAATCTTAGTAATCGTGCCCTACTCTAAACTAAGGTCTAGAAATAGTCATTGATGGATCGTCATTTCGTATCAAGATTTGGACAGATAACGCTAATGGCAACTTATTCGGATAGTGAAACAAGGCGTAAACGTTATACAGTAGACTGTGACTTTGTATGTGTGAAGGTGAAACTAAATAAATAAACAAAATACTTAGGTGAAACCCTAGACGCACAACCTAAATTAATAAACTTATTTTCTTTCTTTCTTGCCTATTTACAAGTTTACAATAATACGAATCCAGAATTTCCTAGACGCGCCGTTATTTACTTTAGCGCCTTGTCAATTGAGAAAATACGACGAGCGTCGAATTGTTGCCATTACGCTTTTGTAAGGCGTTTTTCAATCTCTGCCGCTCACCTACCATACCACCTTTTCGTCTACGTCAGCGAATAAAGTGTAGTTGTCAAGTATTCTTTTACTCTTTTCTGCGAATCAATGCCAGTGTGAAATTGAAAATTGTAATGGAGGATGAAAATTGGAAAGGATGAACGGTCCCACGTTCATCCTTGAAATTACGACTTAATATTTTTTTAAACAAAGCAGCTTTAAGAATGTATTTTTATTGTTATTTTTTTATTAGCACATCTTACCTCGTATTTATACTTTTCATTTTTTGTAAACTTACCCGTGGATTACGTGGTGGGATGTGTTACCACTCATAGATTATTATAAGTTTATATAACAGCGTGTGGCCTGTAATAGGAGCAACAATTTTAATCAATGATTCCACTTGGTCATAGTGCTCTAAAATGCTTTAACTCAGAGATATAGTAATTCAAAGTTATAATCAGTAATCAATGTGTATCAAATCGCGAGTAAATGACAATGTGAAGTTCCATGACTGGACACATTTGCTGGTTCGATTTACTTTGTTAGAAAATAACAATAAATGTATTTTTCATAATAATAAATTTTACTGGTTACTTAAGGGCCTATTTTAAATTTTTTCTCCTATTAAAGGCAAAACCCGTATACATATATTTTTTAAGTAATTTTTGTAACACATTTGTTTGTAATCCCTAAAAATAAAATAAACAATAAATTGTTAAAGAGATCCGTGGGGAATCAATCACTCATTGATAATTAATTACTTTAGAACCTGTCACCGCGACAGACACCGTCACCATTGGCAGATAAGTCTAATCAACGAATATTATCTACGTAATTTCGTCACGCTCAGTGAAAGGACGTTAATGTCATAGGTGAGGAAGTGTGTAAATGTACTACCTCTTTATTCTGTTTTTATATTATCAGCAGCTGAACCGATTTTGATGTTTTTTTCATTTAGCAATAAGTTCACTCAGGAAAAAAGGTCAAAAAAATGAAATAAAAAAACCCTCTGAAAAAATAAATAAGATTATTCCTTATCGTAATCCTTTTGTAACAAAAATTTTAGCCTTAGTACGGAAAAGGATTTTAAGAAATCAAATTAATCCCCTAACTAAAGCATCGATGAAGGTGATAGCTAGCTAGTTACAATAAAATAAATAGGCATATATAATGCGCCCGGATAGCGTAAGACACATGGTTCGATTCCTTGTGACACAGTTGCTTTTTACAAGCGCAATTTATATGATTAAGTTTGTATAGAGATAAAACACTGTAAAAACAAACAAAAAGAATGGTCAGTTAAACTTACTTTTGAAGACCTAAGAAAATAATTCAGACTAAATACCTACATTTTCTATCCGTCTATAGTTCCATCTAACTAAACAGCGGAAGTGAGAAAAGTAAACTTCTTAAGAGTTTGGGTCGGAAATGCTTACATAGGCCAAATTGTCTCTAAATGGGTCATGTAATTAGCGTAACCACTTTACAAGATTTAAGGAGTGCTTAACGAAAAAGGACAATGTGCCTACTTGTTAAAGTTTGTACTTATTTATTTATTTATTTATTTGTATAGGGGCAACAACAGCTTACATATAATGTTGATATTACATGAACAGTTTACTTATAAAACCAATAATAGTTGACCACGACAAAATTTATATTGTATTGATTAGGAGATAGACAAATCATTAACGGTAAGCAGAACATAAAGTCGATATAATAATATTATGTGTGAACACAAACATAACGTTATTCGTGCGTATACTTATCGGTGTTAAGAAATGAATGACGCAGCAAGGAGGATACCATAAACTACAAGAATATGCTTGCATGTTATTCTTAATCTAGAAAATTGACCCCAAACCATGGTCACGTCGATATATATTAAAATAAGAAATCGAAAATCAAAACCAAAACCACTATTTTAAAAGTACTATGTAACTTTATTTACAGAGTTTAATTTAATTAAATTATTATCTAGTAGCGAGCGGTCGAAGACGACTAGCTCATTACATATGAATGTGCGCTAGACTGTCAGTGTACGTAAATTTGACACCATGCGACTCCAAAAGAATTTGTCTCTCCAAAATAGAAGACGAATGCGTTATTTTAAGCTTTTTAGACTTGTTTTGAAGGCGGCTTAATATTTTGAATATTTTATTTTATTTTAATGATTTTAGTTATTATTACTCATATCTCAAAAACTACTCGACCGATTTTGATGATACTTACATTGTACCCTAATTGAAATATACCTGACTGAACTAAAAAAGAATCATCTCGCTAAGACTTCTCGTATATGAGAAACCCTGACACAAACATACATACACTTAAGAAATTTTGCACACAATCTTCGTAAGCCTTTATAGATCAACGTTCCTACTAAAATTTTATCCAGTTCTATCGATATCACATACAGACAGGTCGAATTGGTTACCTCCTTTTTTTGTCGGTAAAAATGGAATCCTTATGGGGTCCTCTGAAAAGCAGTTGCCGACAGCAGGAAGGCATAAAGCGAGCGAGCGAGCGATAAGCACTAATGCACCGTGCTACGCCATTTAATGTCGCGCCCATCCATTATCATCTATTATTCTATTATCATACAAGCGATTTTAAACTTATGAGATTACGTTAGCGGTGAATTAGCGGGAAAAACGGGTCCACTGCAGCTCATGGGGTGAGAAACAGCAAGCATGGGCATATGTGACTGTTCAAGGTGCATTTCCTTATGCACAGAATATTGAGGTAAAAAATTAAGGTTTTATTTGTCACTCCTACTGGCAGGAATGCTTAGTTTTAAAAGTATTTCTGTTTGTGACATAATTGTCACTGTCTTCTTGCTGTATTGTGATGTGTGTATATTTTTTTGAAAATATAATCGAAATTCATCATAGAAATCTCAGTCTTTTTATGGAGTTTTATCTCCAACGTTAACAGGTTATGGGCCATTAAACGTTATAAAATACTGAAGAACAGGGAAAGCAAAGAATTGAATTGAATCATAACGAAATCTTTTTCGTATTCGAAAATGGAGTCTCGATCTATGAGTATGGATAAATTTGATGGAAACAATTTTAAACAATGGAAGTTTCAGATTAAATGTGCTCTGAAAGCAAAAGGGATAGACATTACAAAATCTAAACCGGAAAAGGATTACGAAGAATGGATTAAAAATGATGGATTAGCCATTTTTATCATGACTTCTGCAATGGAGTTAAAGCAAATTACTTTGATAGAAAATTGTGATGCCGCGAAAGAAATTCTATCCAAGCTTGAGTCGATATATGAACAGAAATCTGAATTAAATAAAATGATATGTCATGAAAAATTTTATCAATATAAAATGTCACATAGTGACAACATGGCACAGCACATTTCAAAAATTGAAAATTTGGCTCAGCAATTGAGAGACTGCGGTGAAGTTATAAGTGAAATGGCAATAATAACTAAGATTGTTGGAACCCTGCCTCAAAAATACAGATCCTTCCGCCAGGCGTGGATGTCTTTAGCCACAGAAAAACAGACTCTTGCTACTTTGACGGCGCGTTTAATAGATGAGGAAGCGAGCTTTATGTTATGCGAAGAACAAGAAACGGCCTTAGTAGTTGCCAACAAATCGGAGTCACGGTCTAAGGAATACAGTAATCAGGAAGACAATAAGAGATCTGGTCATCGTTTTGAGTGTTATAACTGTGGAAAACGTGGGCATTTTGCTAGAGAATGCAGGGCTCCAAGAAAAGGAATCAACAAGCATCATCATGCTGACTCTTTTCAGGCTTTTAATGTTGAAGACGAACAAAATGATGATGAATATAACAATTGGATCCTAGATAGTGGCGCCTCAGCGCACATGACATTTCAAAAACAACACATGATAGAATTTCAGGAATGTGAACAAAAATCACTGTTTGTAGGAAACAAACAACCAGTGGAAGTGTGTGGTATTGGCAAAGTCCCGATAAAAAGATTTATCCATGGAAAGTGGATTGCTAGTATATTAGAAGATGTACTGTATGTTCCTAATTTGAGTCGAAATTTATTTTCTGAAGGTGTTGCCACACAGAAAGGTTTTGTTATTGTTAAAAAGGAGAACAATGCTATTATTTATAAAAATAATACAATAGTAATGACAGCCGAAAAAGAATCAAACAATTTATATAAACTGAAGATGAAATCTATGAAATCAGTATGTAACTTGGTTCAATATGGAGAAAATGATATTAAACTATGGCATGAGAGACTTGGGCATCTAAATTTGAAAGAAATTAAGAAAATGAGTCAATCTAATACGGTTGAAGGTTTGAAAATAAATAGCATTAATGAGCAAGACTTTGTTTGTGAAGGATGTGCATATGGAAAACAATGTCGATTTCCTTTTGGAAAATCTGAGAGAGGAGAATTACAGCCTGGTGACTTAGTATACAGCGATGTTTGTGAACCTATGAGCCACCCGTCGATTCAAGGTAACAGATATTGTGTATTGTTTAAAGATGGAGCTACTAGTTACAGGCATGTATATTTTATGAGACATAAAAGTGATGTATTAGAATTATTTAAAAATTATAATGCAATTATTAAGAATAAATACTTACATTGTGTCAGGATTTTACATACAGATAATGGAGGAGAGTATGTAAATAACAATTTTAAAGAATATTTAGAACAAAATGGAATTTTACATGAATGTACAGCGCCATACACTCCTGAACAGAATGGGCGTGCAGAGAGAGAAATACGAACAATAGGAGAAAGTGCTCGGTCTATGTTGTATGCTCGAGACACGCCATTGAATTTGTGGGCAGAAGCAATAAATTGTGCGGTATATTTATTGAATAGAACTTCATCATTTCAGACTCCAGGAAAGACACCATTTGAGCTGTGGACAGGAAATAAATCTCAATTGGGTCATGTTAAGATATTTGGGAGTGAAGGATATGTTCATATTCCTGATCAATTAAGAACTAAACTGGATAAAAAAAGTGAAAAGATGATACTAGTCGGATATGAAAACACAAATTATGGAATGTACAATATGAAAACAAAACAAATAAAAATATCCAGAAATATTATATTTGATGAAAATAAAATACCGGAAATAAGAAAGAATATAGCAAAAATAGTTATAGAAAATGATTATGACAATGGAAAGGAAAATATAAATTTAGAGTCACAAAATGAGAATGACAAGTGTGTGAATGAAGAAAAATCTACTGAAAAGAATGACAACTGTACAGATGAACTACCAGTAGAATCAGAAAATGTTAGAAAACACACTATGGTCTTGAGACCTCGTAAAAATGAAAATATTGAAGTTAATCTGGTTGAACTTTTAGTACCCAATTCATACAAAGAAGCAAAGAAAAGTTCAGAACGAAAAGAGTGGATCGCTGCAGTACAAGAAGAGCTTGCTTCACTTGACGAAAACCAAACGTGGACTCCGGTGATGAGAGATAATCAAAGGACACTCACAACAAAGTGGGTTTTTGCAATCAAAAGAAATGTTGAAGGTAAGGTGATTAGATATAAAGCTCGATTATGCGCACGTGGCTTCACTCAAGTCGAGGGTGTTGATTATCAAGAAATATTTGCGCCAACAACCAGGTATGATTCTATTAGAATTGTCTTGTCATTAGCAGCAAAATACAACTTAAGAATACATCAATTTGACGTAAAAACTGCGTTTCTGTATGGCTATTTAGATGAAGAAATTTATTTAGAAATACCAGAAGGTGTTAATGTTGCTGATGACAAAGTTTTAAAACTTAATAAGTCACTTTATGGTCTAAAGCAAGCGCCAAGGTGTTGGAACAAACGTTTCAATGATTTCTTGAAGCTGTATGGTTTTGTTCGGTCTCAGGCAGATAATTGTGTATATGTAGGTAATTTTAAGAATATAAGAGTCATTTTAATTATTTATGTTGATGATGCACTTTTATTATCGCCTGACCAGTCTATCATTGAGGATATTATGAACTATCTTAAAAGAGAGTTTAAAATTAAAGATTTAGAATTAGCATGTTATATTGGGATACAAATAACTAAGTCTAATGATTATATTAATTTGAATCAAAGAAATTATATTGATCAGGTCATAAAGAAGTTTAATATGGACACTGCAAATGTGGCAACTACGCCCGCAGATGTAAATGTAATTCTCTCTAAAAAAATTGATGATCATACTGTTGATTTTCCTTACAGGGAGGCAATTGGGTCACTATTATTTTTGTTCTGTGTTACAAGGCCTGATATTTCTTATGCAGTAAATGTATTGAGTAGGTATGTAAGTAATCCAAGTCAGCAACATGTTGATGCTCTAAAACGTGTGATTAGATATTTGATGAATACTAAAGATGTTAGTATTAGGTACGGAGGGAGTAATGTTCTAGAAGTTTATTCAGATTCAGATTATGCAGCTGATATTGATACGCGTAAGTCTACTACTGGTTATATTTGTCTGATGAATGGGGGACCTGTCACATGGTGTAGTCAAAAACAAAAGACCATTGCTCTTTCTACCACAGAGGCAGAATTTGTTGCTGCTTGTGAAGCTTCCAAATAAATTTTATGGATAAAACAATTGTTGTTCGATTTGGGTGAATCTATTGATTGTATTAGCTTGTATGTTGATAATCAGAGTGCCATTAAGTTAATCAATAACCCAGTTTTTCATAAGCGAACTAAACATATAGATGTTAAATATAATTTTGTCAGAGAGAAGGTTGAGTTAGGTTTAATTAAAGTTAATTATGTGACGAGTCAAAATCAGCTAGCTGATATTTTGACCAAAGCTTTGCCTGTTTGAAAATTTAATTATTTACTTGGAACAATTTTGTGCTTAGAAAATATGTACTTAGAATGTTAATATTTTGTGGGAGATTTTTTTTTGTTTTAAATAAATGTTAATATTTTTGTTTATATAGGGTGTAAAGTTAATATAGAGTTAATACAGGGTGTGTTTAGTTAATACAGGGTGATGTTATGTTAAATACAGGGTGTGTTTATTTAATACAGGGTGATGTTATGTTATATACAGGGTGTGTTTCGTTTTTAATTTTTTTGTGGGAGTATTGAGGTAAAAAATTAAGGTTTTATTTGTCACTCCTACTGGCAGGAATGCTTAGTTTTAAAAGTATTTCTGTTTATGACATAATTGTCACTGTCTTCTTGCTGTATTGTGATGTGTGTATCTTTTAGAAAATATAATCGAAATTCATCATAGAAATCTCAGTCTTTTTATGGAGTTTTATCTCCAACGTTAACACAGAACATATTTTTTTTAATGTTCTGTGTCCTTATGTATGAGGTGAATAAGAAAGAGACCATCAATACCTACCTACATTGAACTACTATTACTACGTATGGAAATGACATCCCGTAGGAACCTCGTGCGCGATGAGTTGATGGTCACAGTCACAGACCATCAACTCACCGCGCACGAGGTTCCTTAGGGATGTCATTTCCATACGTAGTAATAGTAGTTCAATGAGCATAGCGTCTCTATACGTAGAAGTAACAGTTCACTGCCTACCTACAACTTTTACTATGGGGCTAGGTATCACTCTAATAACTTTTTTTCAGACTCCACACGTCTTTCTTTAGACATCTACTTTAAAGCTTTTGTGCCATACATTATCGTCAATGTATCTGACTGATTTGTATAGGGTATCTGAAATTTTATTTTAGCTTTCGATCTTGATCACGATCATAGTAGAAGTAGTATTTATTGATGGTCTGATTCACCTACAAAAATAAGGCAACACCTTGCATAGTCACCCTGTATTTGAGTTTATTATAACACGTCCATGGTAGCATAAATATAAAATTCATATTTAATACATAGTCCGAAATAAGCAGACGCTGTAAACTAAATATTTATGAAATATGGATGAAATTAGGTTACATTAAAAGCAAACCAAAAAACTTTTCAGCTGAATAAAACCTGGTTATAAAATGAATCCTTGAATTTTTCCAACCTTTCACTGGACGAACGAACCACGAACTTTTTGCCTTGTTTTAGTTCACAAACGGCAAGCAAGCCCGAAAAAGGCAAGTTGTAAGCAATGTGTCGCTATGTGGACTGGTGGTCCATCGCGCTCACAAGTAGTATTGCTTTTTGTCACTAGGTAGCGTTACAAGTTTTGCCAACAAAGTTGCCAATTCATCAAGCAGTGATATCTACAGACATGGCGATTCCTACAAACAAACTAGGGTGTCGCTAGTGTCGTTTTCTTTTTTTATCTAGGTTTAGCTTTTAAACGGTAACCATAATATCAAATACCTAGTTAGGGTAAGTGGGATGAATTAATTTTAAAATTTGTGTGCAAAATTAAATAATATTACATAATTTTTTGAGTACATAACGCAACAAAAAAAAACGATTAATTTTTATTTCATGAAATAACGCAACCATAAATCCAATTTACTAATTCTACCACAGATTATGACAAATTGCAGGTTCGATTTTATCTCATGAGATAGCGCTATTAGTGACAGCAAAAGGTGGGAGAGAGTAAGAAGATTTTATAATGAACGACGAACCAAAGATAATATAGTTTAATTAAATATCTTTGTGACGAACATCACAACATACATCGAACGAACATCACAATAGATTGGAAAGCTGTTTGAGCGCTTATGACCTTCAAATGGTAGGTGGATGGTTGAATGGTTAGTATTTCATCAGGTGTAGGCGACTCGCCTGGGACGGATGTGTTCATTATAAAATCTTCTTTCTGCAATTTCACATAATCTGTGGTAGTTTTCGTGGCAAGGTTGCGTTCTTTGACTAAACAAAAACTGAAAAGTTATTCTGTTGCGTTACTAAAAAAAATATTTAATATTATTGAATTTATCACAAAATCTTTAAAGTTCATTTATCTCACTCTAACTACTGGTAATGGGTGTGATAATTAGGGTGTCATTTAAAATCTAAGCCGATTGTTAGTGAGATATTAAATTTTATAGATTAATTTATGTGTGATGATGGTATTATACCTTTGCCTGTTTATCACCCGCATTAAAGAAAAAAAACGACGCTAGCTTCCCCAAACTTTATGAGGGTCCTAAACGCTCCAAGAGCTTTCCAGTATTTTATATCTGTCATATCTAATCTATAATCTATGGCACAGATAATATAATACTACTAGTGTAGTCTATGGTATCTCATCTTTCTTTCTTTCTTTCTTGGCTTTCTTTTTGTGTTGTGCCACAAAATTTGTGGTGTTGTTTGTTACTCGTAGTAAATAATTATATCAATAAAATGTCGCGAAAAACGGTTTACTGGACGCGCAAGTTGGAGCTCGATTTGGTCGAGTTCATTCGTGAGAGAGACTACGTTTGGAAACCCGTTGGCAACACGAACCATCACATCCAACAGAAATACAAAGCGTTCGCTGAGTTTGCTGCTAAACTGGGCCGAGGATTTACGGGTAAGGTTTGTGTTTATTGTCGTTAAATATGTAGCAATATGATGCCATAGATTTTCACAGTGATCGCCTGCACTGCACTATACTATGATTGTTATTCTATTACTACTAAATTAAAAACAAGTATGCTCTACTCAGTTGTTTGCAGTACCTAACCATTTACTAGTATTCTCGTTGTGGTAAAAAAATGTACCAGGACCCCTGATTGGGTGCTATAACTACATTATGTAGACATTGTAAAAAGAAAACAACTCATGATGTTATTTTAGGTTAGGTTAGCTGTATTCCCATCCTAAAAAGTCAGTTTTTCTTGTAAGCAATCTTGACATTTCTTTATATCAAAATGATTCATTTTACAATAAGATAAAAACAAAATACTACTAGGTTCATTGTTAGACAAAGAGATCTTTTTAAATTAAATCTTGCCTTGCAAACATCCCTCCGCCAATCCGCACTGAGCCCGCATGGTGGAGCATGGCTCATACTACCTCACATTTGAGGTAAGGCCTTTGAACAGCAGTGGGATGCTTACAGGCTAACATTACTTTCTTTTTTTTTAGTTAACTAATTTTATTCCCTGATATTATTTTAAAAGTTATATAAAGATTGTTTACAATATTCATCTAGCAAAGAAAAATAGAGTAAAAATATTATCATTGATGGAAAATATTTAATTTTTAGTAGCAATAATATTAGTTCTTATTTTCAGCTCGTTCAGTCAGGGACCGCTGGGTGAATATCCGAAGCACTTTCAACCACAACCTGCGTAGAGTGGAAAAGTCAAAGTTAACAGCACAGAGTCCGGACCAGGTTTATGTCCCGTGCTGGCCGTTGTGGAAGCCACTTCAGTTCCTGAGGGAATCCGCAAGAAGGGAATTCAGATTTGAAGTATGTATGCTATTTGCAGTAATTATTTCCATGTATAATGTGCACATTGTTTGAAATAATTAAAATAGTCTATTTTACATTGGTGTGTCAAGTGTCAATGGCATATTGCTGCATGATTTGATTACAAGGTTAAGATTAAACAAATCAAATAATAACCTTCCTTTTGGGCTTCGAAGCACAAAGGTTTTCACTGAACAAATATAGATAAATTAATTCAATCAAAAGTATCCACCCACTTATGAATCACAAATAAAAAAACATTTTTAGTCGTTTTTCCAAGTCTTTCAAAATATGTTTATTATCATGCATATTTTTGTCTTTTCTTTTAGGCATATCAAACCGAACAAGGAGAGTATACAGGACAAGTTGGCATAAAAGAAGAATCTCAGTTAGAAACAAACGACAACACCTTGCTAAGAATTAGGCAGCGAGGTCAAAGAACTGATAGACCACGCAGAAAAACACTACATTTTAAATCAAAGCCTAGTGAATGTGCAAAAGTTATTGACAACCTTGTCAAAGCTATGGAGCCAATAGTTAGTAAGGAAACTAAAAGAGAACCTTACACATTCTTTGGTAAACATGTTGTGGAGAGATTAAACTTGATGAGAGAGGAAGATGCAGAGTGTGCCGCTAGAGATATTATGAGGCTTCTGGAAGCATGGCAAAGTCCCACCTAAAGCATCAAGTGTGGCAGACATTCTAAAATTTCCAGCATCACTCCTGGAGGCATGCAACAACCTGGGCAGGTCGGTAGCTTTCTGGGAAAGCTTGAAATGGTTGGAGTAGAAGAACATATGCACTATAATGGCCCAACTCTGCCAAGTGCGGATAAAGCTCAGCACAACTAAACCACGTGTAGAAGAATGATCTGAGGTCCTTGTGGATGTCGTCATGGGTGTTGAAATGATAAGACGAAGTAAACTTAACTAAGTTTTACAGTATAATGAAAGATAAAAAAATATGATTGCTAGCTAGATATCATAGATTGTTTGAAGCTGCTAGCGGCATTCGGTTTCCATCAGCACAGTAGTACTGTCCACTTGTATATATACATGCTAGGTATTGATACCATCTAACTAAAGCATTATAGATGAGAATTTTCATGAATGATCAGAGAATGACCGGTGTGAGTACACACTTGTCATTCACTAATCATTGCTTTCACAAGGATTTGTATGTCTTCATCCACAATCAAACATTGTAACTTGTAAGTCTTGTGGTTGTTTGTATTTGATATTCTTCATAGTGAAAAAGTATCTTTTTGAGTTACCAGGAGGTCAAAGAGATGGCATGAAATAGAAGTGGTGCTTATTTGTAGATAAAATTATAGATATTTATATTTATTATTTTATCCACAAATAAGCACCAACCTAGGAATAATTCAAACATCGAACATGAACTTTGGACATTGTGAAACAGGTCATAAGTGAAATAAAAAATAACTTAGCAATTTTAATGTGTCGTTTGTGGTCTTTCCTGATTTATATACTGTTGGTTCAGTTTTCTACGTAATTCTGTCTGAATATTATTGATCTTCATATCACACTAAGTTTCATAACTTTTCTCCTTTTAAGTTGTTATTGCCTTATTCTGAACTCTCTCTAAATTCTAAAAGGAAGAGAAATGCATCATCTTCTTCAGATTGTTTCTTGAGTTTTCTCTCTCTCATAATTTCTAAACACAGGTCAGAAGTCAAAGTAAAAAGCGTGTGATCTGATTGACGCTTTCCGTTGCGCCTAGGAGAATTTGGCAACTGTTTGTTTTTTAAATAATCTGAGAAAGACACATTTGAATGTATGATAATCTTTTTGGTACATTCTATTCGTTAAGATGGACCTGGTTGCACAGCCTCTTCTGAGCGTCTGTTTGTAATCTATTTGTTCTGAAGGACCTGGTGGCAAAGTTTCAATTTAATTGGTTATGTTATTGATC
The DNA here is from genome assembly GCA_963584085.1 of Pyrausta aurata. Taxonomy (NCBI): domain Eukaryota; kingdom Metazoa; phylum Arthropoda; class Insecta; order Lepidoptera; family Crambidae; genus Pyrausta; species Pyrausta aurata. Next base: position 11,158,507 of record OY757267.1, on the reverse strand, counting down.
TCGTATTTGTCGTTCGAAAATTATACTTGTTCCGAAGGAGCTGGTTGCCAAATTCCTATTAACTGTGTGTCATTATTAATTTCTTTTGCATTGTGGATTGGCGTTGTTTGGTCCAGATGATCTGATGCAAAGATTCTATTTAATTTGTGACACAGAACCCATTAACCTTATACGACTGAGGTACATTTATCTATTAAAAAATATATTTGAATATAAATTATGTTTTCATAATTTCATTTGTTTTATAGGTTTCTTAGTAATAAAAATAAAAGCAAAAAGGGTCTTTTAAAATAAAACATCAGTTATTTACTTATTTCTTTAATGAGATCAAATTGTAGGGCTTTTTATGATGCACTAAAATACAAAAAAAAATACATGTGTTTTTTTATAAAGCCTCTATTTAAGGGGGAAAAAAAACAACGATATCCTACGGTTCAATTAGGCACAAATCAATCTCAAAGTTAACCTTATTCTAGGTTTAATTCTGACATTCTTTTCAAATTGGATATGAGCACTGCAGGCAAATTGTTTTTTTACATGAAATTGCTCTGGTACTAGTAGATGAATCTCTTTCCACTTGTTCCACGACTAAATCCATAACATCTGGATTTATTCTTGGTATTCCTTCGTGAGGTGAACTGCGTCCAGGAATTCGTCCCGTCATATAAACTGGCTGTTTTGAGATCAGTTTTATTGTTTAAAAATAGGTACATAAAGCCAAGAAAAAAACAACATCATCAACACAAAAATTACATTATTCAAACCAGTATTTGTCTGATATTAATGTCATAAAGAGCACTCTTTGTTTGATGTGGTCCCTAGTTAATCTGCTTCTATCATTCGGCACGGCCAAATTCGCCATTGAAGATACTCTTTCAGATGACACTGAAGAAGCTTGGCAAATCATATATTTTAGAGCGATATCCGCGCGATATTAGCGGTGTAAAATGTCTGCAATTTACCCAGAACTTTATTAGATTTTCTATTTAAAAGTGGTTGATCCAAATACTGTTTCAGTTCATTAGGGACACAGCCACTGCTTGGAACCTCTGACGTAGGGGAGACCGAGGAGGGTTGTGACACTTTTTGCTTTCACTCGTATATTTTGGTTAAAAATTGACCTATATCTGTGAACTTTACATCAGTCAAAGCTTGTTTTATTCTCTATGAGAATCAAAAATAAAAATACACAAAACTAATAAGTTTCCCGAGAAAATGGATTAAAACCAAAGCGACAACCCGTGTCACAACTCTCCTAATACCAAGGTAAGTTGTGACAGTGCTCGAGGTGAGTTGTGACACTTCAGTGTTTGGAATTTATCGGCACTTTTTGTAGATTAAAAATGAACAAGTAATTACGAAACAGTTTTAATCATAATCTTTGGCTAATTAAGTAACATAATTATTAAAACTTAACAAAATAAATCATCTTTCTAAATGGCACAGAGAGAATAAAAATACTTTATATTAGTTTAATCCGAAAAACAATTATGACACTCGTATTGCAGTTCTCCCCCAGTACAATCTTCATGTGACCATCCTTTGCAATTAATGCATTGCACCCATTTTTCGTTAGGCCTGCTATTGGCAAAGGGCTCGAGGCAACATAAGCAAAAACATTCATTTTCTGTGCCATCACTGCCCTCATTATCGTCCTCCTCTTCGTCACGAATATTCTTTGTCTTTGATTTATTTTTTGGTTTTTTCCCCTTTGGTTTCTTAGCATTTTTATCAGTAAAAATGCGCTTCTTCACGTTCTTCACTTTCCTATTTTCCTCTATGGCAGCAATTTCATCTTTAACTGGTGTATCTGTTAGCACGGCAGACTTGATCTTACGTCTATTCTGTTGCGTGGCTTTTCTTGGCGGAGCTTTAGGCAACGGCCTTATTGTTTCTGGCGAGAATACATTAGATTGGGTGGCAAGTGGATTACGAACTGTAGATGTAGATGCAACAGGTTCAATATTTGCAGGCTCTTTAGAGTTGTCGCCGGTCATAACAAGAGGAGTCACATTACGTTCTTCTAATCCAACGTGCTCGTTGTGATCTCTTTTTTCTAGACCTTCCCCAACAACAACGTCGTTCTCAACTATATCAACTGACAAATTTTGGGTGGGGGTTCCTTCTTCCGGATTTTCTATCAATTCTTCTTCTGCAGTAATGGAAGCTTGTTCTGGCACAGGATTGGTCAAAATGCGATCTGTAACTTGGCTTGGCAAAAAATCTGCTTCTCCAAAAATATCTGTATTAACAGGCCATGTTCCTGTTGCAGCAAAACCAGCGCTGATATTTTTTGCAGTGATCGCCACATCAAAGGCAGTTTTTGTTATGGAAGGGATATCATAGATAGACATAACTTTGCCAGCATTTGACCGCATCCAATTATCACAAGCTGTGTTAATGGCCTTTTTAAGAGGACCAAAAATTGCACGATCCATTGGTTGCAGCTTGTGTGTGCAGTGTGGAGGGAACGTGAGCAAAATTATGCCGTTTTCCCTGCAAAACTCTATATTTTTCAAAGCCATGTGGGATGAATGGTTATCCAGAAGTAACAAAGCTTTTTGCTCTTTTGTTGGCCTCACGTGGTTTGTAAAATGTTCAAGAAAAAAGTGAAAGTCGTCTTCCTGCATCCACCCGGATCCATTTGCTGTTCCTACTGAACCTGTTGGGCCATCCCGAATAAAATGTTCTTGAAATCGCTTTCGAGGGAATATAAACATAGGTGGTATATAATTACCCAAGGCGTTCCCAGCAAAAGCCAGCGTTACTAAGGTTCCTCTTTCCGCAGAAGTCATCGCACTGACTTGTTTTTCTCCACGTCGTGCGATTACTCTATCAGGTTTTTGGACTGTAGTAATCCCGGACTCGTCGACGTTCCATACATCTTTACCGCTGAGAGTATGCTTGGCCAAGACTCCTGTATAGTTTTCAAAAAAGGCAGCGACATTTGTCCTATTAAAGCTCGTGGCGCGAGCGATGCTTGTAGCTTGAGGTAGCCTAAGAGATAAATTTGAATGTCTCTTCATGAATAGCTTTAACCACACTTCTCCAGCCATTTCGTTTTTTTCCCATGATTCAGGAACTTTTTTATTGTGTTTTTTTGCTAATAAATAGGCTAAACTCCTTGTCTCTTTTGTAGTCAGTCCATAATTAGACGCGGCACAAGTCAACAAATAATCGCTCAATATCTTTTCTTCGTCCTTCGTAAAAACTGTTGGGCTGATATAGCCTACAGATGGAGCCTCGTCTGATAATTGTTGTTGATGTGCCTTTTTCTTTTTAATGTATCTTTGTAAAGACATATAATTTAGATTATATGAAGATGCTGCACTTCGAAGGCTTTGGCCTCTAACCGTCACCTCTTCAAAGGCCAGATCGTAAATTTCGATACTAGCCATTCCTCTCTCCGTTTTACGAACATATGTATTAGGCATTCTGAAACAATAAAAAAGCAATGCAGCAATCGAATGCATACAAAATAGCCATATCACTTGTTAGTAAATAAAATAGGAGAGTTGTGACAGCCTGTCACAACTCTCCTAGGTGCGCAAAATCGTGAGTGTGCCAGAATAATAATGTATAACCTCCAAACAGTAAGAGATCTCAATAAAATTATGAATGGCTTTGAATCTTGAAGGCCCGATGCAAATTAGAAAAAATATTACACTAATGCTCCCGTAATACATAGCAAAAGACAGAATCAGAAAGTTATGATCAAAAACTTACTTTTGGTCGTTTTTTAGATGACAGCGTCACAGTAACTCAGCCGCTCCTCGTGGGCCGTTGGCGCGTACTAAATCTAATAAGCAGTCTAGAAAACAATAAATGTGCGACGTTGACAGCTCGCTAACGGTCACAGATACAGCGAAATCGCGCGTGTCACAACTCTCCTCTGTCACAACCCTCCTCGGTCTCCCCTACCTATGTTCAGCTTTAATAATTTATTTTGTTTGTGTTAGAATTAAATTTAAGGAATCAGATTGGTCACATACATGATGGGCGCATGAGCAGACAGCAGAGCTTTAAAAAATATTTCGATTTAGATACCTAAAAATAAATATCGAAAGTCGATATATTGCGGGAAAAAATATCGATTTTTTTCTGAAAATATATCGATATTTTGATGTAGTGTTATTTTTTGCCCAAGCCTAACCAGAATACCGCACCAAGACGCGTCTGTTATCTTTTAACTCACTCTGACACTCGTAATTATTCCTTCTTACTCGGCTCTCGCATGCCGATCTGAACTATAGACATACAAGATTTGTTTATCTGAACTGCACCCGTTGCATGGTACATCGATAAACCCGTTTGTCGCGCGTTTTACCGCGTCTACCTAGATAATTTATCTCCACGTGCATGGTACAGTCTTTTAATATATCTATAACGCGAGGTCGTAGACAATTTGTCTCTAGTGCGTAATGGCTGCATTATGGCTGCCGTTTTTTTAACAAGTTTGACAGTTTAGGAAAGTTAGCATAGCGTCAGTTATATCGACATCTTGCGATCGTTTATATACCTATATCTATCTATACCGCGTCGCGCGCGACGCGACAAGCCAACCCATGCAACGGGTGCAGTACTAAAGACCGATTTGAAATACCACAACTTAATAGTACGTTCTCTTTCACATGAATGACCTATTATAGTACGTAGTACATGTACTACACAAGCCTACTGAAGAGATTTTTAAAATCGGCACTCCTGAGTTTCGCATCATCCAAGAATCGGCTGCGGCATTATAATAGGTTGTAATGGAGCAAACACTGATATATCTAAGGGCTGCAACCTATGACTCGTGTGAGGCGGAATTTTTAGTATGGTTACGCCATTATCTTTGACAATATTTAAAGCCTCTGGTGAAAGATGACTTTCATGGTTATCAAGTATTAAAAGGCTTTGATTGTCTTTCGATGAACCGGTTATCTTGACAAAATGCTTCATAACTTCAGCCAATAACTGAGTATTCATCTGTACAGTCCACGGCGTGGCCTTTGCAGTGGATGTACAGGTGAAGATGAAGCACGCAATCCGCTCAGATGGTAGAAGTAAAACTCCGATGACCGTGAACGTAATAAAACGTATATTGTAGATGTTGTTACAATAAGTAGGACAATGTCCGACGGTACAGCGTGGTTATGCGATACTTAATTAAAATAAACAAATTCACAAGTTTTATTTGGCGACGGCCGTGACGCACGCGCCGCGCAAAGATGCAAGTTAGCTAAAACTTTAATATGTTACGGTGAAACCGTACATCATCCATCCCGTTGGCTGGGCAAGCCCCAAAGTCCCTAAGGGAGTTTTATTTATCATGAAATTCTTGAAATGTTTTCGAGGGAACACCATGGCTGGAGACAATGCAGTACCTGTGGCTGAAACCATGCAACAAGTAGTCACAAGTGTCCCTCTTTCTCCACTTGTTACTTTATTTAACTGTTTGGACCCCTTTTGTACTAAAATTTTTTTAGGCTTCTGCACTGTTGTTGTGCCTATTTCGTCTAAAGCAAAACTACGCGTGCCATTTCCAAATGTAGACTGCCTCTTCATCACATCCTCTAAGTTATCGTAAAACATCATCACGTTGTGCCTATTGAACGAGATGGCACGAGAAAGGCTGCATGGTTCCGGTTTTCTTAATGATAAATCCGGATGCCGTTTCCGAAAACCATAAAGCCAGTCTATACCTGCCATTTGACGGTCTTTCCATGACTGTGGAGTCTCAAGGTTATGATTCAAATTCAAATTCAAAACTAGTTTATTCTTCAACAAAAAATATTACACCATTCAAAGTGATCGAGGTCACCTTTTAAGCAAAATATGCCTGTGACAGGTGACTTCGCTCTTCCATAGCTACAGTTACAATATATGGTTTTATTCTAAGTTGCTAGTAACAGAAATAATGATGTGAAGCTAATTCGTAAGCCAGCTTTCTTGCCTCAATGGTGTCCAGTCCATATGACATTTTGGCGCACGTTATCAAATACTCTTTTAATTTTTGTTCTTGATTCTCCGTAAACACTCTTCGCACTTTGTAGTTGGGCGTATACCGCATGACCTGTCCCTCTTCTTCTGGATTTTCCTTTTTTTTCTTGCAATACAATTACAATGTGCTAAAATAAACATTCTTCAGATTTGCTGCTTCTCTTAAAGTTTCACCTCCTTCAACTAAGGCTACTGCTTCTTTCATATCTGCTTCATTATGAAGCCCTATATCCGTTTTTTCTTTTTCGGTAACGAACCATTGTGGTCTGTTCTAAAAACAAACAAAAAACCTTATTTTAGTATGAAGGGGTACACTAAAACATGTTTTACTGTGCCCCGTTTCACTGTACCCACTCACTTCAATAAAAAAAAACATACAACATTTTTGAGGTTATAAACACCGGCCTTCGTCTGATTCCAATATTACAAGAAATATGCAAGAATTATTTAGAAAAATAGCCTTTGATAAACACTGTACTAATAAAATCGAAAACGTTTTCGTAAAAAAAGATACGAATTACTTTCAAAAATCAGTTTTTTTGCAAGAATTCAACAGGCAGCTTTCAAATTCAGAAATGACAACTGCACCAAGATGGCAGTGCGAGCGCTTAATAAAGCAGTGTTGCCAGTTAAAATAAATTGATAAAAACAGGTAGAAATATTGGACATGTTTTACTGTGCACCGTGTGTCATTGTGCCCCATCTAACCCTATTTATATAAAAAAAATCTATTAGAGCGCTTTCACACGCTGCTGATAATTTTATACATAAACTAGCGGCCCGCCAGCGACTTCGTACGCGCGCAATAGTTTTACTCCGTTCCCATAGATCGTAGCGAAAATATTTTTAAGCCGATACGAATTAAACTATTTCTATAGCCTTCCCCGATAAATTCCCAAGAAGCATTTTACTCCATTTAAGAGTACACATTTAGTTCCCAGGTGTACTTGAAGCATTATTACAGTTCACTCGTGATGTAAAAGCTGCATTATTGCGATTAATTACACCTATACCTGTCTAAGGGACTTATAGGAGTGTAGAGTTATACTTTTATACGACTGTTTGTGTTATAATACTCTAACAACTATCCTTTAGTCAGCCGTCTGACTAAGAGCATTATAGGAGAGTAGAGATACGGCAACCGCTGTTTAACGGCCTACTTGTACGATGTTATAGAGCTAGCATTTTAATAGAACACACGTGGTCATTTATAAAGCCAAAGGCTGTTATGTTTACTTGTTTTAGACTGTTATACAGCTCGTAGCTGTAGTAGGACTTGTTTGTGATCATTAAAATAACCTGTTTTTACTATCTGTACAGAAGTGTTTAAATGGTTCGCATGTGCACTGTAGGCTGTTAAAAGGACTATATGTGTTGTCCATTAACATCAATAGCAGTTTATTTGTCCACAAGCACTACTCTTATTTGCTGTAAGCTGAACTGAATGTGAATTGTGATATTCTATTACACTTATCCCACAAGCCTGTTGTTGTTTACGTCGTGTGCAAAAATTTGCGAAAATGTTAAAAAAAACTTGGAAAATAAGAGCGAGAACCGGTGGAATAAGAAGAAAAATAGCAAAAGAATATTCGAAAATAGTAAAAATAAACAGTCGATTGACAACGACGCCCGAAAATGAGCCCGTCGATACGGCTTCAACAAGTGCGACTCCAACCGTTGTTCATGGTGGTTCCGTACATGATGCAGAGGAAAATGTGCCTGAACCTGAAAGTTCCCTTCAAAATATACAGATATCAGAGTTTGCTGATTGCAGTTCGAGTGATAGTGAATACAATTTTGATTTGGACAATCATTTAACCTTTCGCAAAAAAATAAGAACATGGGCTATTGAAAATCATATTCCTCATTCCGCTTTGAATAAATTGTCTGACATAATAAACGAATTAAAACCGGGAACACTACCGTCTGATGCTAGAACAATTTTATGTACTCCCGTTAATGTAACTTTAAAAAATGTAGAAGGAGGTCAATACTGGCACAATGGGATAGCAAAACCTTTGAAGAACATTTTGCAAGGTTGGATGGATGTTCCAGATATGATTTCAATTAACATAAATGTGGATGGTTTGCCTATTTTTAAAAGTTCGACAAATGAGTTTTGGCCCATATTATGTAACATTTTTGAAAATCCCAGAATTCGGCCTTTTGTTATTGGAATCTATTTTGGGAAAGGAAAACCAAAAAATTTAAATGAATTCTTAGAAGATTTTGTAAATGATATTAAGATATTATTAGAAGAAGGTCTTGTAGTTGAGCGATTAGAGAAAACTATAAAGATAAAAATCAGATGCTTCATTTGTGATTCGCCAGCTAGAGCCTATATAAAAGGTAAGTCTCTCTTAGTGTCGCATATTATGGCCATTATGCACCTAATACCGATAAATAAGTAGTTGGGGGAGGCCTATGTTCAGCAGTGGACGTCTTCCGGCTGAAATGATGATGATGATGATGAAGTAGTTGAAATTATATGGATGCTTCTTACCTATAGGCACTTGACTTGTATTCCTAGATATCTTTGATAGCTCAGTTGGTGAACCTGCCTTCTATTCTGTGGTCCGTAGGTTCGATCCGCATATGACACAAATATATGTAATTTATTAACTTTTTGCTTGTATTATTATAAACTTATTTGAAATATTTTTTGCAGGAGTCTGCAATTTTAATGGCAAACACGGCTGCCATAAATGTACTACGGTTGGAGAATATTCGCATATCACACATACCGTCATATTTTCTGAGTCGTTGTGTCCTGAAAGGACAAATGAAGGATTTAGAAACAAAATTTATGGCTTGCATCATAAAAATGACTCACCTTTGTTAAATATTCCTATTGACATGGTGAACCAATTTATTGTTGCCGATTCACTTCATTTGATCGACTTAGGTGTTATGAAGAGATTACTGATTGGTTGGCGTGACGGCAACTTTGGCAAATATATTACTAAAATGCGAGCAAGTGACATTGTACTGGTTTCAAATTTTCTATGCAACTGCAAATTGCCTTCAGAAGTACATCGAGCAGTGAGAGGTTTAGAACGTTTTTGCATTATTTAAGTATTGTAATTTTGCCCGATGTTATGAACAATGAGGCTTATAACCATTTCTTAACACTATATTGTAGTATAACAATTTGCTCAACAGAAACGTACCGAACTTTGTTGCCATTAGCAAAGGAACTTCTGGAACATTTTGTAAAATTTTACAAAGACTTTTATGGTTCAGGCTACGTTACAAGCAACATACACAACTTACTACACCTGACGAATGAAGTTGAAGTGTTTGGCCCTCTGATGACGTTCAACGCATATCCCTTCGAGAATATGTTATTTATGATCAAAAGTATGCTCAGATCAGGAAGAAACCCACTGTCTCAAGTCGCCAAACGATTGGCTGAAAATGCGGCTGATATCAATTTTCAAACACATGAAGACAAGAAATACCCCTTTGTTAACACAATCAAAAACACAAATATATTAAATTTTGAAGATTTTAAACTGTCCAGCAAAGAAAAAGACAGTTATTTACTGACCAGATGCAATGAGGTTGTTAAGATTAGCTGCGTAGAAGTCGACCACAATAAGATTTTAATTAAAGGAAATAAAATCAACAACACAGAAGACGTTTTTGAATATCCAATCAAATCGTCTCATCTTGCGATATACAAATCAAGATGTCAGCAGAATAGTACCCATACTTTGATTGTTTTAGAACCCAAAGAGATTAAGTGTAAATTAGTATGTATTGAACACAAAGAATTTAAATTCTTTATCCCTTTGTTACACACATATAAATAAAATACTGTTTGATGTGATATTTTTGGCTTTTATTACCTTTTATTCACACAGTGGTTGCACTGAACTCTCATATATTTCAAAGAAATGGCTCTTAAAAATAATGCAAAACATAAGAAACAGCTCTCCGAAAACTTCGCAATGCACAATACCAAATTAGTCCATGAAACTAAACAACTTTTCACAAGGAACATGGTCCGGAAATGAAAAAAATATATATTTCGACTACTGTACTGTAGGTACTTACAAAATGTCCAGCTGACTGACATCGCAAGCATGTGAGACATTTTTTTCTTGTTTCCTAACAAAAGATGGAAAATTATTCCAACGGAGCACACAAATTTTTCAGTGGGCTGTCTCTTATAAAACCGAGTGAAGAATAATTTATACTAGCTAACTACCTATTTTAATCAGTGGAAATCTTTCTATCTAAATAACACTTCCTAGCAAACAACATTATTACAGTAACAAAATCAGGTATAACAAAAAATAATTAACAAAATTAAACTTAACCTCCTATCAAGGCTTTTTGCAAATCAACATTACACAGCAACATAATTATGCAGTCATAACTTAAAACGTATGTAATCAGCATAATGAGTTCTATAAAACGGAGAAATTATACTTATGCATAATTAACTATTTTAATCAGTCAAAATATTTTTTATGAAATAGCACTTTGTATCAAACAACATTTAACATAAAATTTGTTTCAAAAACAGGAGTAATAAAAAGGTTATAATAAGCCGAAAAGAGTTCAAAGTGGTACTCATGCAACTGAACGTTTTCCGCTATGCGAGGTGGAAATAGTAAAAAAAAAATTGGGACAGATCCAATTATTTCAAATATTTCGACCCATGTTCCATTAAAAAAGATGTTCAGTTTCATGAGTACCTTGACCGTACCCTTTTTGTTACTTCCTGTATAATTTTGAAAATTAACTATCCTAACAAATAAGGCTTTATGTAAATCAGCATAATGTGCATAGTCATACATAACTAAGCTTAAAGTACCCGTATTATATAATGAGTTCTAATAAACGGAGGTTTTTAAAAATATTTAAGTCTCATCACTGAACAATAATTATTACTTAAGCTGTAATCAGTCTAGTAGAAACAAAAAAAAATAAACAACAAAAGGCAGGTACTGGTAATGACTGGTTTTGTAACGCCTAAGGTGAAATGTTACAAAAGAAGCATTCGCACAGTCAGTACGAAAAAACTACCGTGTCATTATATCTAGTAACGCCGGGTAGTACTAACCTAAACAATATTCCAGACATAAAAAAAGAATGCCATAATCGACAAGAAAAGAAAAAGCATAAAAATTTTAGCACAAACTTTCATCGTCTTCGTCATCTTCTATCTCTTCTTCACCGTTATTTTCCTTTTCCTTCTCCACTTCTGCTACTTCCATCTCTAATGTTTCATTTGATTCTTTATTTTGATCAATTATTGAACTAGCAGAAACTTCTTGCTTACTTGTGCTTTCCTGGTCTTTAGGTTTTGATTTAATTTTTCGGACTCGTTTTGAAGAGGATCTTAAGTCTTTCATTGATTTCCTTTTAACAGCATTTTTCAGAACGACCTTAAAAAACTTTTCAGTTTGTACCATAGTAAATTTTGAATCCCATGAACGTACCATATCACAAAAGAATTTAATAAAGTTTTTGTAGTCTTTTATTGGGACCTTTGAAATGTTGCCACGGCTTCCCCCAGACCAGGAGCATTCGCACAGAAACTCACGTGAAACCATTGAGTCGATCAATTTATAGGCAAAGGTCAAGCCATTTCCTTCACAGGGTTGAAACAAAAACGCCAGCTGTTTTTGTAGTTTTGATCTCTCAGTGTTATTCATTAAACTTCTATTTAGATTTTCGAGTTGTTGCTTGTCACTTATTTGTTTGAAACAAAACGATTCATTATCAACTTGGTCAACGTCTTTTAATAAAGTAACAGACACTGGCTGCTCGATTTTTTCCATAAATTTTCCCATGCATTCATCTAATTGTACAGACAACTCGGCCACTTTTTGAGTAACTTTTTGGACGCTTTCAACAAGATTTTGCAGTATTAATTCTTGGTTATTCACTTTTTCGATTAAAATGTTTTGATTTGCAATACACTGTTCGCCGTCAAAGACGGTTAGACATGGCATTTCATCATTAGCTTCGATCTGATTACTTGTAGCAGAAGTAGAATCCATTTGAGTCCCTCCCGCACCCGCGTTGGAGGCACTTGGCATCTGAAACAAACAAAAAATCATAACTGTTGTCTTGTACTATGAAAATAAAACTTTGCAATTCGGCTGTTATTTTTATTCCAATAATAATTTATACAGGGTGATTTTTAAATCGTCGACCAAATTTTAACAGTGATTTCAGCTCATGGAACTGAACAACATTCCAGAAGAATTGCATGCATTTACATCCGCGGTTGATGAGTCGCCGACAAAACCACGAGCTAACGGATACTTTCAATATTTTCAGAAAAAAAATCATAGTTTAGCATAGCATATTTCAGTAAGTAGGTAAACAGTTTGATATCAATCTGTATCTGTTATCATCAGTCTTCTTGAAATAATAAAAACTATTAGTCAGTGGTAAAAAAAAGATTAATATTTGAATAGTAATAGAAGTAAAGAGCGTCGGTGGCGTAGCGGTTCTACTGGTCGCCTCCTACCCGGAGGTTCCAGGTTCGAATCCAGGCCGTGTACCAATGAGTTTCTCGGAACTTAAGTACATTTATCTACCGACTGCTTTACGGTGAAGGAAAACATCGTGAGGAAACCTGCACATCTGAGATAACCAGATGTGTATCCACCAATGTGTGGAGAATGGCCTAAACCTTTCCGCGATGCGGAAAGAGACCCGTGCCCCAGCAGTGGGGACGTAATGGGTTGTTGACATGAGAAGTTGATATTTGAATGAAAAGATTAATATTTGAATAGTAATCAAATCATATATAGGTAATATTAATTACAGTGTTGCCATGTCAAACAATTTTCTCCGTTTTAGGGGTGCCTAGCCTACTAAAACAAAATACCACAGACACTAAATTGTAACCCTGCTTCGGCAGCCCGCGCTCGGTGCAATATACTAGTTTTAATTGTATGTTTGTATGTGTTGCTGAAATATAATAAAATCACTTACCAAATTTTTCACCATATTTTCAAAATGGTTTGCTGGTTGTAATGCCGCTGGTCTTACAGTTGCTGGGCTAGGGCGCGATGCGCTTGTTTCATTGTCTGTGTCTGTATTATTTTCCATAATACGAAGTTCAGTTTGCGCTTCGTCGTACGTTGCAAAATTACTTCGTTTTACCACGCAATCCAAAATGTCCCAATTCGGACTTGGAAAAGATTTCTCGTCTTTTACGAGTCGTGCGCGGTTTTTAATTTTTTCTGTAGGCCAGAATAGTTTTCCACCGTCCTCCCAAACAGACGGTACTATACTTAATCTGGGTCGTCCTTTTTCCACAGTTTGAACAATCTTATACGGCATTGTCTGAAAGAAAATAATTGGGTTAATACCTACTAGTACATTCATCATCATCAAAAATAATAATAATATCTGTTTTAAATCATTACAATTGAACATGAGACACAAATTAACACATACACAACGAAGCATTACCCTTACGCCAAAATACCTACATACAAATTTGAAGAAGCGATTACACATCCCGATTTATCGGGCCCGATTCAGCATTCCATTGCTGGTTATTCATTATCATCATCATCATTACAGCCGGAAGACGTCCATTGCTGAACATAGGGTTTACCCCTACTTATTATTCTATGCCCAAGGATTTCCAACATGAACGCATTATTATGGATGGAATTACCTACAATAAAGTCAAGATAACCAGCAGTGTATTCCGAATTGGGACCTTTATGGAGGATTGTTATCGCTGCTTTATTCAAAATGTCTTTTGGAAATCAAAACCGGAGACGGTAATGCGTGATATGAACCTCTTTATGATGACAAAGCAAGTAATATATAGATTCTCATTTTCATAGCTTAACTTAAAACTGACCTAAAACCACAATGAAATCAGTCGCATAAATGAATTTATACGAATAAACAAATAATACATACATACACGCTCCTTAAAACAAACAAACAAATAATACCTTTCTATAAAATACGAATATAACTAACGGAGACACTCACAGAAACATGCACTTCACGTGGTATTTATTTCGCAACTAAATAACATAATAACAATAACAATACAATACTGTAACAATATCCTGGCCATCACGCACGCCACGGGCGCACGCGAGTGATCAGAGGATATATGCCTATCCCGTTCTCGCCTCTATTTCTCGCTTACTTTTTAAAAGGAATGCGCATGATTACTTTCAAGGTCAGAAAGAAATTGCATAAACTTTGTCTAAGTAGATTCAGCGCTGTACGTTATGTATGCGCCAAGTCTGCTAGTGTAGTGTAACCATATTTTTCTCAAACATGCATGCAAATATTGTCATTAATTTCGCAAAAAGAAGACGGGAATTATTGAATTTCTGGACAGGGGCGTTTTTTGAATTTGGAACATCACTCCGTGGACGTAATTTAAGTGCATCTGCATTCAGCGCGCGCGGGAAATTACTATGAAAATCCATTACATATCAGGTTATTTGAATTTGGAACATCACAACGCGCCGGGAAATTTGTATGAAAATCCATTACATGCCTGTTGCATAAAAGAATGTACTTTCAAATGTCATTTGTCATTGATGTTTTTTTTTAAACAAAGCAAAGCATCATCATGGTTTGCTTTAAAGAATCTTCATGCACTGCATTGATTATTTGAAAATTCAATCCATGAAGATTTTACACTCGGTTTTAAATACAAAACTTCAATCCACAAAGATTCTATACTTGATTTAAAAAAAAAACAAAGAAATTATTATGACATTTGAAATGTACCTGAAAAATTCTACAAATTGCATTCACGTTACTGTATATTAGCCATAAATGCGTTTATTTCCCTGCACTCTTTTGAGAAAAGCACTATACATGCCTCGGCGGAAATGACAATTACCTGCAATTGTCTATTTCCCGGCCTCTGCAGTAATGTACTACTACAGAATTTTAACAGATAATTCTGCAAAATATGGTTACACTATTACACTTGCCGACTCGTCGCTTACGGTGCTAACAGGTGAATATTTACCTTTAAAAGATTGTAAACAGTGTTTGTTACTATGGCCGAGTGACAACTAATATTTTTTGTCCTTTTCCCTCTTTATCTAGTTTGCACTTTATAAATAATTATATTATTTTATATTATTATTTTATACCTATAATTAATAATAATTATAGGTATTCATACTTGACTTAGCACCTGGGTTAGACAGACAATAAATTATTGCGCGGATCTCTAAAATTTCGGTATATTAAAAGAAGTAAACAATGATACACAATTGACCTGAACTACATCTTAAAGCTGTACATAAGTTCACATTAGAATAAATTTATAGACATTGGCTCTGTAGTGGTACTAATGTGGGACTTCATACAGATAACAGCATTCTAACAGAACACATGTGAACCTTTAATACGCTCACCGCATTAAATTGGTGTTATAACAGTTCACATAGCCGTATTTCATTTCCACCATTTTGTTCTAACGTAACCTAAAATTTTACCAAATAAATCTCCAAAATTATCATGCAGATTTATCACAAAATACGCAGAAGAGCGATTGAGTTATGGTTTCATGTTATAATTAATTACCGTAGTAGATTTATATGCCAATATATATCAAAAACTGAAAATTGTAGATTTCCCTTTAGCCAGTTTTAAATATTTTAAAATGAATATCGCGTTTTTACAGAGGCGCGTGAATATTTTAGCTGTAAATATGTATACATTTCACGATAAAGTTGCATTCCCATGGCATTAACATTATTAAAGTATTTAAAACAGGTACTTACCGCGTGTTATCATAAATTTATGATTCCGCCGGAGTTATATTATTGTAGTGTTCTTGTGTGATGACCCGCATAGGAATAATTAGATAAAATAAAGAAATAATTTAGGACACACGTGAATTTTAGGTGGCACTGGAGTACTTTTGTCGGATTTTATAACTGTGAAGGCTGTGTATTTAGCCACTTGTTACTCTTTATTACACTCATGTACGTTGTATGGTTCACACTGCGTCCCATATAGTGCCGTAAGTCAGCCTTAAGTCCGATGTTACTACTTAAACTGCTATTATAATGCTATTATACTGCTAATGTACAGCCATAGTGAACTTAAGGCTGTCTAATTTGTGCCCAAATTGGTTCTATAAGAGCATTATAGCAAGCTATACAGCTCTTATACAGCTGACTTACACAGCTTGTGGAGTACATGTGAACGACTAGACATCTTATATAGAACCCCGAATGCCACTTGGGTTAACTGTCTAACAATGTATGTAACATATTTTATAACCGGACCAATAGTTCATGTGATGAACGCGTTCAAACAAACAAACAAAAACATCCAGTTTTTAAATATATGCGTAGAAATGCGTATGATAAATGCTATATTTTATGTACACACAACACGTAGCCCGGTCTTTAATCTGGTCAAACTTACACGGGAATAATATCGTTTTATTTTACAACGAAATGGAAATACTTACTACGCCTATCGTCAATCGTATATTTCCTTCGGGTGCTAATAAAAAGACCAGGCTATACTCTGTGCGCTTACACAGCATCATGCCACATACAAACTGTGGGAGAAGCAAATTCCCTCAATTTATCTCTCGCTACCTTAAGAGTTTGAACTTGAGGTTTGTTTATGGTCATAGCGAATACTCTACTTTCTTGAATTCAAATTGTGAATTCAAAGAGACAATTGTATGTAGGGATCTACGCCATCATCATCATCAACACCCAAAAGCCGTCCACTGCTAAACACGAAAAGTTTGCAGAAAAGTTCCAGATTGGACACCCTTCGACCACAGAAGCAGCGTAGAATGTCCACCGACACTATGAACAAACGATTTGCAATCTACACTGGACACAGACTGCTTGATACCTACCCTGTTTATACACAAAAAATATTATTTAACTAGCTTTTGCCCGCGACTTCGTTCGCGTGGACTTCAGGTTCGTCCCGTCTAGTAGCGCAAAAAAATGTGTTTTTTTACGACCTCACATTAGAAACCTCAAAAATTGTAGCCTATATGTTATTCTGATGTATAAGCTATATTGTGGTAAAGTTTCATTCAAATCCATTCAGTAGTTTTTACGTGAAAGAGTAACAAACATCCATACATCCATACATCCATACATCCATACTTACAAAATTTCGCCTTTATAATAGTAGTAGGATGTTCTAAGGAATAAAATCTCTTCTCGAGCATTTTCTCGAGAGCAACATCAATAACAAACATGTGTCTCAGACATGTCAAATGATTGTCAAAAAAGATTTAAAAAATATTTTTATCATTAGCACTAAAGAGTATTGATATCAAATTCGAAGCAAATCACCCCCAGAATAACTTTGTACCCCTTTTTACCCCCTTAAGAGATGAAATTCAATAAAATACAAAAAAAGTCTTCCGTCAATTCTGTAAAAGAATATGTACGCAAAATTTGAAGTAGATTGGACCAAGGGATTACGTTGTCCCATACAAACTTTGCACCCCCTTTTAACCTCCTTAGGCGTAGAATTTCGAAAAATCCCTTCTTATCGGATCCCTACGTCATACAAAGAACACACCCTTCCAGTTTCAGGTCTCCACGATCAGTAGTTTAGGCTGTGCGTTGATCCATCAGTCAGTCAGTCAGTCAATCAATAAATCAGTCGTTCAGGACAAAGCCTTTTATAGGTATAGATGACAGCAGTGAGCCTTCACATTAACAGGCGCACTTACTTTGGGGAGCGACAATGAACGAAAGCCATGCGGACAAGTCGAAGGTGGCGGATCGAGAGTTCTTTTTGTCGCCTCAGCGGAGCCGCGCGTCCCTCGCGGTTGCATGAGCATTGTTGGTTTTATGGTACCGTGGTAATTTTTTTTACCGAGTGTTATACTCGCCATGAAAATGGGCTTGAATAATGTTTATTTCTCTCACACAATCTTTTCTCTATATTACAAAACAGAACCGTATTCGCTATTTTGGTGGCGATGCACCGTGCCTTGTGTTGAGCAAGGGATACATACACGGGCGGGATTGCTCGTATGAGTAACCAATGCAACTTTCTTTTATGTTCAATAGAAAAGATAATAAAATAATTTGAAATTATTCGTATCTTGCGCAATTGAATTTAATTATTTCATATAAATTGCACTTGTAACAAGACAACTGTGAACCTCACAGTTGTCTTTTTACAAGTGCAATTTATATTATTAACACTACAGTACACGCGCCCTAATTTTCAATAGTTTTACTCGCGTGGGGTGAAAATTCAGACCATTTTATTTCCCCTATTTTTAGGTGAATATGATGGAAAATAAAATAAAACTCATTAATATTTTAATATTCATTTATTTACCTTTTATATTTAACATGAGACTTTTATTTTTAAGACAAATTATGAATAAAGAAGTAACTTTGAAAAAAAGAGGAAAAAAGCTATGGATTTTGACAAGAATAATAATAATAAGATAAAAAGAAAACTAGTTGTTGTTAATTATTTAACCATTATGACAATTCGAGCAGATAAGGACTTGGTGATCCGGGCAAATCCATTTACTACAAGTTCTACAGAACTTGGAAGCCGATCGGTCACGTGATCTGGGGCAATAAGCACAGCGACCACTTTTTCCGGTTCTTTGCACATTCCTAGGGGGAATTGATTCAAATTCAGGGCTCTGCTTTTTCAGTAATATTTCAGCTTTAATTCGAAGTTCCCTTGGAATATTTTGAAGTCCACATCGAAAATGTATGGCCGGTTTCACTAATTCAAAACCCACATCCAGTAGGAAAGTTCTGCGTGCAATAATTGTTTGGTCATTGTTAGACATTTTGTTCATCTGATGAATTACCATGCTATTTATTCCTGCAAGATTCAATAAATCAAAAAATATAGTAAGAGGCCATCGTCTACTGTTTCTTGAAACATTATATTGATTGCACATCTTATCAACAATGTCTACTCCACATTTGGTTTTGTTATAAAAAGTTACCATTTCTGGTTTTTGCTTGTCTCCTGTGGTGACATCAATTGCGTTATCATGATGCATTGTTGATAGTAAAATAACACTTTTTTTTTTTTAGGTATATACGACATCAGAGTGGAGTTTTTCTGAAAGCCAAAAATAGAACTTTTTTCTTCTCTTTGTCGCGAATCTTTGAATATTGGAGGTATCTCTGGTTTATTAGATTTTAGAGTGCCAACAATAGTCGTTTTTCGCTTTAGCAACTCTTCTGCCAGTGGTATACTGGTAAACCAGTTGTCCATCGTTACATTGCATCCACGATTGCAAACAGGATCCAGCACTCGAAGTGTAACATCTAGGACCTTGTTAGAATATTGGAACGGCCCTTCAGGTTGAGCGCCAACATATATTTCAAAATTATATACGTATGGCAACTTCACATCTACTACCATTATAATTTTGATTCCAAATTTTGAAGGTTTGTTTGGCATGTACATGATGAATCCACAACGTCCTCTAAATGCGACAAGCTGTTCATCGATTGTGAGTTGCTCGCTAGGATTATAGTTGTTTTTACAATTGGAAATGAATTTTTCTACAAGGTCCCGTATAGCTGCAAGTTTGTCTAGGGATTGCCTTTGAGGTCTGCTTGTGACATCATCAAATCGGATTGTCCGAAGGAGAAATCGAAATCTGTTCAACGACATAGTCAAATAAACTAGTTCAATCCCTGTGCCTTTCGAATTATCCCAAAAATCCTTCAGATTCCGTCTTCCCGCTCTATTTACGCCTATCACAAGCAGTAATCCGATAAAGGCTCTAATTTCCATCATATTCGTTGGACGAGCATCCCTGTCACGTTTATATTTTGATTGCACAATACTTATGTAGGTATTTGTAGATTCTACAATACCCTCTAAAGATGGCGCATCAAAAAATAATTCAAAGCAAGAGAGTGGAGACTGAGCATTTCTAGCGTTACCTTTAGGTCCACATTGTTGCACTAAGATATTATGAGATCTGGTTCTTGATGATGCTGGTAACTGTTTGTACCAACGAGTACCATTTTTAGATTGAAAATAGTTGGTATATGTGCTAAGTGGAATATTGTCATCACTTGAAAAACTACCCTCCATTGCTGAATTTTCTCCATCTTCTGTGATCCGTCCATCGGTATCCTCTTCATATTCTTGCTCCGTTTCTGAATCATGGTGTAATTCTGTTATGCACTCTTCTTCGTTACCTTCTGTATCGCTAGGTACGGTGTCACTTTCATCATCCGAAGGTTCCTCTAGCCACCCTCGTATAATATTTGCCCGACGTTCGTCCATACCGATGAGAATCTGTAATATTCCACATCATATATATCCTACAATATATTTTTGTTTTACAAAACCAGTTAAATTTCTCAAGAAAATAAAAATATAAGCAATACTTACATGATATTTCAAAAAGTCTGACGCAATATTTTGTCACGCCGATACTCGCGTGGGGTGAAACTCCGTCCCAATGCACTTTCTAGTCCGTTTTTATCCACTTGCGCTCGCGTCGAGTGCCGGTGACGTACTGACCTTGATTGTTGTTTACTTAACTAGGATTACAGGAAGCGGCACAGTCGACACTCATTTGCTTAAGAAGTTATGATTGAAAATATTGGTCTGGGGCGAAAATTCACCCCGCGCGTGTACTGTAGTGTTAAGTTTGTATGGTGACAAAACACTATAAAAACAAAAATAAACTATTAATTATTTCATCATTATTTTTATTACACTGAAATTATTGCTGCGTCACTCCTTCAATATATCATCTGCAGCAATTCGTGAAAAAGTCCTGCAAATAATTGAAAAAGCAATCATAAATCATACTTGTTTCTACAGCGTTCGTGGTCAACCAACCCCGTGACCATGAACGCTGTAAAGTGTTCGAAACGTAGCGTCGGATATAATATCTTATAAATTATCGCGAAAATATCCCTTAAAAGGATACGGTCGTCGCGCCATACATTGCTTGCCCCAAAAGTAAAAATCCATGCGTCACGACCAAAACTAATTTTATGGGTTCGTTTCTTCGCCTTTTAAAATAATATAAAGTAATATAAGCCGTAAATAGCGGGGTTTTCACATAAAACGAAATAAAATGTGTGGGGTCAATCTCTTGCACAGGTCTTTCTAGATCATAGCGCCATCTGTGTCGAATACCCGCAATCTAGGCCACCAAAACTAAAACATAGAAAACTGCCCCGCTAGGGTGCGTAACGCGTGAAAATTACGATGACGCAAACAATAGCCAACGAAAAGAAGTTCCTTGTCACAGTTTTTTTTTTTTTTCAAGTTTTAGGAAGAGGTTGGTTGGTTTAAAGGTTAGTACCTATGGGAGGCAAACGTCATCTTCCTTCTTAAAATAGCGATTGCGAGCGCTTACTTATTTAACTAACTGCCAGTTATATGACATTGTATGACACAATATGCCATTTCGTTAAGCGGTCGCCAGTTTGCTTATAAGTGCTCGAAACCTCTATTTTCTGCCAAACACAACAATTGTTGGGGACAGGAAACTGTGTTCAATCGTTGTCCTATTTTTTTTGTAGATTTATATGCCGCTAGATAAAAGCAAAGTAAATTAACAATATTGAATTAAAAATTCAATATATTTTTTGCAAAATGATATTGTCAAGTCTCTTAATGCTTTTCTTTAACCAAACATAAAACGACTCTGGGGCAATTTATGACCGTGTCCTTTCGTTTTATTAATTATAAATCATTAATATTATTTACATCACATGTCTCCCGCATTTTCATGCGCTCGTTTTACGGGTTCTATAAGTTCTTGCTTTGTATTTTGACGCTTGCCCGGTCCCCATCACCGAGAAGTCTGGACGTCCGCTCTCTGTTTGTTATCTTGCACTCCATCTTCATTTACCAAGCTAAACTTACAGAATGCTTTTTGGCAGACAGTCAAATTTTAGATTTTACCTGGTATTGTCCTCAAATGAACATAAATTCCTTTTCATAAAATAGGGAATCTTCTCTTCCAAACTCCAAATGCCCTCTCTATTCACATTTCGGGTTCTTATCTGAGATTCCTGATATAGTTTTTCACCTCTAGTAATAGGGGTGTTTTCAGGCAACGGTGTCATTATATACCTGGTTTGATCATAACCACTATCCCCGATTTTTTACCTACGGATCCCATGACTCTGACCCCACGTGTAGTCCGATGAAACTCCAAAAACATTTCAAGCCCATCCACCCTTGCAATTTGTATGTGGTCAGATGGAACAAAAATCACACCAAACTTAAACCTTAACTTTACATCGCTATCACAGCCGTTCCTTTTGTTTGTACGGCGAAAACACTACAATTGTCACGCAAAACAGACACAGATCCGATATAATGTCAAGAATTCCCGTCAATTTTACAAATATGTCGAGTTGTAATAATGTTCCTGTTTCACAACACTATTTTCATGAATATTATGATAAATACTAGGAATGTTTAAAATTTTTATAGGAAAATGTTTTCAGAATTATCGCTTGACAATTTTTAGCCGACATATTATGTCACTGACATATGTCGGTTCGGTTGAATAGGGCCCTGGTGGTTAATAGATGACGAACATAAAATCCTACGCTGTTTAGCCCATTTAGCGTAGCATTTCTAGTTTCCATTTATTAACTCCATTTGTGCCTCCTGTGTATCACGCTCAGCATCAATTGTTCTCTGGGATCTAATACTCAATGCATTTGGGTGATGATACTTCACTTCTTATAAATTAGCGTCTTTCTTCAGAATATTTAGAATGTCTATTATATTCGGATCCATTTTGAAACATCTTAATTTTGCTGGGCCACCCTTCCAAGAAATTATTCGTTGTATGTTCCAAATACGCTCCAAACGGATATAATCTTCTTTGATCCACTGACGTAACACATATTTCATGTAAATACTCTGAAAACCAGCATCATAAGTGATCTGTTCTGAAAATGCAGTTTGTGTTCACCTTTTTCTTAGTTATTTAAATACAAATACACCTACTTGAATAAAGTTTTTTTTTTCGCACAGTTGTACCATATATTAGCATCGTGTACTGAACCGTGCCAAAGAGCCACCACGTCTTGAAATAGTAAATTAGCCGAGGAAATGCATTGGCAGTTTATGGAGAAATATCCCTTTCGGTTACTTTATATTTCAGTATGATCTCCACCAATTGTATTATTAGAGAAAGAAACATAACATAACTCATTCATAACCCATTGTATTTAGATGACTTGGCAATCAACTACAAAATAACTTATCTAGAGACAATATTTTTATTTGGGTACAATTAATTGCACCAATGCAGCGAAGAAATTTTGCAATTTTATAAAACTGTGCTACATCTGTGTTCTGTTCATTTACAGTAACTGGCATTATAATGAATTCTGAATATAAAGAGGCAATTGCATGAGTTACTCTATGTAAAATTCTGCAGGCACGCAGGCAGTAGACTCATCAGGCCAAATAATATCTCCACAAGCAATTTAATTGACTGCCAGTAGCATAACATCTCAGGGTGCATAGCAACAGGTTCATTGAAGATACAGCACTACTGAAAAGTAAAATAAAATAGTTGTTTTTGTATAGTACTATGAGGATATGTACTGAAAGTACTTCATTATTGATCCACAGCTTACCTGCTGGAAGTACTTGAAAAATTGTGTATAATTTTACTAACTAGGAACTCGTATGTAGTACTATTTTTACTTAAGCGAAATCGTTTCAAAAATTCGTCACTAAACTATTCCAAAAAAAAACGGGGTTTCTAAGTACTGCACAATTTCCTCATCGTTCGAAAAGCGTCTTTTCCACACACCGAAAGATCGTTCAATGACATTCCGTGTTCGTATTTGTGACTCTTTATACGAGTATAAACTCTTGTGTCTCGGTTTAGGAAAGGAATCAGTGGGTAATTGGTTTGTTCAAAACCACTGTATTATTTCATTACCAAATACATTATTCGCACATGAAAAAGCAAATATAGGCAATCATGGATAGATCCAGGCTACCGTGCAACTATTTCTTGGAACATCGTCTCAGCTGAGCACATCGCTGAATCTAAAATAAATGATCAAAATAGCTTTAATTTATTATCGTCGTAACGTCTTTATGGCGGCCTTTTATTTCTAAGATTTTTCAAAATCGTCTCCATTTATTCATCATCCTTCGTTCCTTTCATTCAATTCATCACCACACTTTACCTAGGTTATCCACCGTCCATGCTTTCATATGGCCAGCACAACTTAATGTTCGATATGGATCCTCATAACTATAGTCAACATTTTCCGCTACATATCGGTCGTTGCGTTTGACTTTCTTCATGTCATAAGGGCCTAGGTACTTCGGTTTCAACTTCAAACATCCGCCAAAATTGTGCGTTTTATAGCCATTAAATCGCCGTACTAAGTGCTCTCTTTCCTCTTTTTCTTATAACCTCGTTGGTTTTCTTCTTGTATCTTTAATATACATTCTTTTGCAGTTTTCTTTAAACCATTTCTCTCCAGTATGTAACAATTTCGCTTCTCTTAGAAAATAAGGTCATACAACTATAAGTCTTCCTTATTTCACGGTTTTATCGCAATCCGAACCGCGGAGTGGGGTAACGACTGATTATTGAGGTAACAGTCAACATCATACCCTGGCAACAAGTTAAGGGTTCTCTGTGGGTGGGTTGACTCGTTTTCCGCCCCTTAAACGTTGGTGTAAATAAAAATATAAAAACCGGCTAAGTGCGAGTCGGACCCGGGTCTATAAAGGATGGGAGAAGAAATGATAAAGACTGTAGTTAGTAGTTGGCACATACATGATTGGTATAGGAAACTCCTGTTAAGCAGGTTATGCTTGTGATAGGAGTAACCGCTCTCTCTTTGTCCATACAAGTTACAGAGTAAAGCGTGTATTTGCGAAATATAGTTCAAAACAGGAAAAATTTAAAAATCTTTCATACAAACCAAGACGTAGCAGAAACACGATAGAACTTATGTCATAAAACAAAGAGCTTTCACAACGAAAAAAATATAAAACTGCAAAAAACAGTATTTGCTCCGCAACATCTCTCCCTCTCTTTCAAAACTAATAGAAATATAACGAGAGAGAGAGAGCGGGAGAGATATGGCCTTTAAACAGGCAGTCGCACCAGCTTTTTGCAGGAACAGCGAAGGACTCCTCCTGCAGTAGAAACCTCGGCTACTCTCACTAGCGCATCTGCACCGGGAAATACCCGGTTTATACGACCACGTGGCCATGTACTGCTCGGTAAGTTGCCATCGACCACCAGCACGAGGTCACCAAGAGCAAGTCCGTCACCGGTCCTGTCACCTCGCCTAGGCGTCAGAGTCGGGAGGTATTCTCTAACCCATCGGTTCCAGAATAAATCTGTAAGCCGCAATGCCTTACGCCATAGAGAACGCCCCCATAAATCCTGCGGCTCTGTCTTACCGTAATGGTTAGCCGTGGATGCTGCGCCGATAAGGAAGTGGATCAACGTTAGTGCCTCTTCTTCATTTGAGTCAGTGGGAACGTAAGTTAAGGGCCTTGAGTTGACCACAGCTTCAGCTTCCATCAAAAGAGTCGTCAAAACTGGTTCATTTTAAGCATGGGCGTTTTCGTTCCTCTAGGCAAACCGTTATATAACCGATATGTAGTTTTCATATCGATACCTCTAAATTCTCTTTCAAGAAGGCCCTTCGGACACGTTAAAAGGAAGAGATATCCAACTTGTCTCACTGTTTTTTTTTCTTCTGTATGTGTACCATCAGTATAATTATTATGTATATGTAGTTTGTTTACTATGTTACTACTATGTTTATGTTTATAATACCTTATTATGTATTAATGTATGCGGTATTTATGTAATAAGTAGTACCTATGTATGTTTATTGTGTTTTAAAAACCTTTTGTAATTTTTGTCGTCAAGCTTTTTCACTTCCTTTGTGCCGCCTGTATTTTCTCTGTATAGACCAATGGTTTACTGGTAGAGAATGCTTTTAGCATTAAGTTCGCCATATACCCCTTTTGTTTGTACATGAAGTGAAATAAATAAAATTAAAAAAATATCAATATCCGTTTTCAGATATCGATATCAGATGAAACGGATCGTTTTACTTATGGTTATTTCTAATTGTGTATTATTATTCACAATGCCACATGCAGGGACAAATTATAACTAGTAGGTTTTAAAATAAAATATTTACTAAAACATAACTTTAAATCCTTGTACTATTTCTTATTACTATTAACCCTTAATTTGGCTGACAAAATTATTATGAGAAAAACATTAGAATACAGGAAAAATAAAAAATAAAATGTCATCCAGTCCATTTATAAAAAAACTATGTTTATCACCATGAACATTGCCAAATGCAGGTGAAATCACTTGACATCTGGTATGTTCATTGTAGTAAACATTGCCTAATAAGGGTAAGGTTAGAAAATACTACATGTTTTTAAAAAAAAAGTAATTTATGTAATGTTTTACAACTTTTAACTGCACAAATTATAAAGAAACAATTGCTGAACTTATAAAACAAATTTACTTTGAATGAAAATTGAGAAAACAGTTACGCCCGCTTTTGCCTGTCACAAAACACAACCTAATATCGCATTTAATGCAATAAACAGTTGTATTTTTTTGGCAAAATTTGCATCGTCCCATGTCTTCTTTTGTTGAAATAATGTCCGACATTGTCATATCGAGTTGGGCTAGGGGGCCTGGCCGATCTCGGTTTCTTTATACAAGATTCTTGATCACTTTCTACATCTTTTGACCTTCCTTTCATTACAAGACTATTATAAACATCATGTCTGCAGGCTTTTAAAGACATCTTTTTGGCACTACCACATTCTTGTTTATATAGAATCCACGCATTGTTCAAACAAATATCAATCAGTTGACTGAAGATGCCGATGTACCATCTTCTTGTTTTAAATTGAATTTTGTAAAGCTATATAAGCATATCGGCCAGGTCCACACCCCCCATATATTTATTATACTCTTTAACAATTTGCGGGCAATCAACGTTTACTTTTTTCTTTAATTCCTTAGAATATCGTTTGATTTGATGTAGCGGTTGTGTCCCAACAAAAGAGCTTATAAGCGTTACTGGTTTGTTATCGTTCCAGCGTACCACGGCAAGTTTGCTTTCTCACATACTACTTCTGCATAGGCACCCCTAGGTTTCTTTTTCATACTCTTTTCATCCGGTAACAACTTTTCAGCACCTCGAATCCGGTTACTACGTATTGTTCCAAACCCAAAGATACCATAATTTTTTTTCAGTATAAAGAAAAGTTAGGTGAGGAAAAGAAGTTGTCGCAGAACACGATAGCCGGTTTGGTTTTGATAGTTTGACATAAGGCAATAACAATTTGAGCGCCAAATCCTAGGAAAACTTCTTCGTCTGTGAATGTGTGAAAACGAAATGTGTCCTCTCCTCCATAGAGTATATAATCGAAAATCATACCATTTACTCCAGCCCTGACATAATTCTTAAATCCCCATTTATTAGGTTTGTCCTTCATGTACTGCTTCCTATTACCAGCTTTTCTTCCCTTATAAGGAATCATCATTTCGCCCACACTGAATTGATTTCCTTTCTCTTCTTGTAAGCAGTTCTGTCTGATGCTTTCCACTATCGGTCTAACTTTATAAAATCTATCCGAATCCTCCAAATTGTTGTCGTTGAAATGAAGATATCGCCTGATTTGTTGATAACGCTTTAGCGTCATTATGTCCGCTACTTGACCGTATCGAAACTTCTGACTCCAATAATCTAAATAAGATGGCATTTGCACGATTATCATCACGATGTGTATCGCTATGAAGTCTTGTAACTCATTTTCCGAGAGTTCAATAGATTTCCCTGTTACCTGCACGGAGTATGAGTTTGTCTGCTCTGTTGTATGTGTAAATATATTATCAGGTGAAAATAAAAATAAGAAATAATGTATAGTCTGTGCCATTTAAACTTGCACAAAGGTCATTGCTACGCCTGTACCACTACACGCCGATACGGGATCGCGGCGAACCAAAACACAAGGCGTAGCGATAGAAGACTGTGTAAACAAACAAACGTTTATTGGTGCGAGGCGACCTTAATCCGAAAAATTGACATGCGTTACAAACATTTGGTTACTGCATTACAAATTTACGAGCATAAGGGGGACAGCCGACATTTTATGTAACTGAACATGAACAATGAAATAAAAATAGTATCATCATTATTAATAATTTTAATTTTTTTCTATATCCTGCGTTATTATCACGGGAGCAGTTGGTAAGTATTATTCTCATTTTTTTTTAAATTGTAAAATAAGAATTATTAATTCAGAAAGCTGTACTTAGACTCGTGTTGTGTGTTGTTGCCAGTTGTGGGGAGTTTTCGAAACCCACCACACATACATGCATACACTGAGATCGGTTTAATAAGTTTGAAAAAAGACATGAAATAATTCCTTTTATTTTTTAAATTAAGTACAACCTTCGGATCACTTTCTGAATTTTCTGATAGGTTGATAACTATTCGATCCACGGTGTTATCAATTTGGTCATGGGGTCCCCCCCCCCCTCATGTCCTTTTCTACTTTTTTAACGTGTTCCACACAATTCGTCCATTTTTCTGACGTCATTTGGTTAAGACCATCAATTAGTAATCATTTGACGTCTGATAATTTAAAAGTCATATTATTGCGGGCAACATGCCCCTTGACGTCCGCCCACACAAGTTCGATCGGGTTCAGCTCGCAGTGATAAGGGGCCAATCTTAAAACTGTCACCCCCTTCTCCTTTGCCATTTCGTCAACTCTTTTCAATAGGTGAGGTTTTTTGTCATCCGCTTCAAATTCTATGTTTTAAGAAATCAGCCAATCAATAATTTGTTGCTTCATCCATCGGGTTGTCGGAGTCTTTTCTGTACGCCTGAAAATGAAAAAAAGAAACGTTACGACAAAGAAACGGATGTAGGTCGTTGAATACAGTTACAATAACATATAAATATTAGTTCGCACCTCGAGTGACAGCTTGCATCCATGACAACGACATGTTTCGGTTGCATTTTGCTTAACACTTTGCGAAACCATTCTTCGAAATGGATTGCGTTCATGGTTTTGTGGTAGTCGCCAGTTTTGCTGCATTCGAAAACCCACTGGCAATCATCGAAAAACCCATTTTCATTTCCGATGTGCACGACTATTAATCTTTTTCCTTTGCCTGTTGGGTTTTTAGAGCCAGTAGAAACTCCTTCAACAAATGCTTGCCGAGATGTGGTGACTGTTGTATCACTCCAAACTTTTGTGACCGTATGACCTGGAATAAATATGTGAATATGACACGTCATAAAATAATGTGATAGAATAGTTTTTAAAAAATAAGCAAATATGTTAGGTGCACAACTTAATACAAATAAATGTTATTTGAAGTTACGGAATTGAGCCGTCGGGTATGATTTTTAAAAATGATGATAAAATGCTTTCTTATTCAATATACATACCCCCAATTTTGGCACTGTTTCAGGGATTCTACATGCAATAAAAAAGTTATGCAGTACGCGGCAAGCCTGTACATTTAATTCTTGCACATTTCAGTGGCTTATAATGAAGAACTCGGTCTTTGTTTATGCAACGTCAACGATTTTTCAGTCTCCCAAATGCATTTTCAATAATAACTCTTGCTGCAAAAATTTTATCATTGTATACAGCTTCTGTAGAATCTGAAGTGGCACCCATGTAAGGAGTCATAAGCCATGGACTTTGTGGGTAACCAGAGTCTCCTGAAATGTTTAAAAAGATAGCATTATTATAACTATTATAAGTAACAAATTATAACAACTTATTATGAACAAAAACATAGATGTATTTTTTTTTACCTAAAAGCCAGACAGTTTATCCATTACGGTGCAAGGACTGCACATAAGCGTATAATTTAGTTGGGTTAACATCACTGTTTTCCCAAATAAATGAATCGTGGTTTGCATCTCCGAATTTGGCATTAACATTTAGGAATATATATTCATCACCACACACCTGTAAATAATTTATAATTAGTATTTAGTTTATTTCTTGATATTAGCGGCTTTTTTAATGCTTTGGCTTTTATAGCATTTAATGCCTTTCGCATTTGGTCTTCCGTGTGAGTACCTATTTTACTCTTTCTATTTCTGCCCATTATGTAATAAAATCATTTTATTTTAATGAAAAAAACAACTCTTTCTGCAATATTCTAAGTTTCTGTATATTAGTTGCATTGTTATTTGATTGCAGCAAAACCATGTGCACCGCCTAACTTACACACTTAAAAAAAAAATTATTAATAATTTAATACAGTATTTATTATTATATTATTTTCTAAACAATATATTACATTTATTGATAATGCGAATGTTAGGAACTACAAGTCGGATAATATATTATACTGAAATATATAACCCTCGAGTGACGTACTTGACGTACAATGGATGCGCATAGGGGCCAAAAAGTCTCCGCTGACTTCATTGAGGTCTTCGTCGAAGATACGGATCTGGACATCCACTCTGTAGAAACAAAAAATCTATTGTACAAAACCAATAATTTCAATACAGATAAAAACTTTCCAAGAAAAAATAAAATGTGAAACTGTTTCTGTTATAATAAGTAAACACGATCAACTTACGGAACATTCGGCGGCTCCATTAGCTCGAACGGGAATTCAATTACGTCTTCCCGTGGGCTTAGATTGGGAGGCCGCAGTGTACTCCGATCACGTGCTTCATCCTAAAACACACAAAATGTCATGATAAGTATTATATGTGAAAATATAAATGCCTTAAAAATCGCGTTACATAACAAACGCAATTTTACCTCAAACTCGTCCCAATGCGAAGAAGTGGCAGGGCGCACCGGCGAAGGATCGCGTACTTCGTCCTTAAACAGGCAAAATGGCATGATAAGTAGAGATGGGCCGAGTACTCGGTTAATACTCGGTACTCGGCGTACTCGGCAGGTTTTTTGATACTCGTACTCGGCCGAGTAACTCGGTTTTAATGCCGAGTATACTCGGTTTAAGTAAAGCAATGTATTTAGTTGGTTATCATCTAAACGACTGGGGAAATCTTTCACAACCTCGATTATGATAATAAATGAGTAGAGACAAAATGAGGAAAACGTTAATAAAAATAATAATATGTGAAATTTTATAAAGTTAGATTGTGTTGTGGTGATGTAAAGCTCTCTGCACGTTCTAGTAACAGACAATAATTTTTTTCTTCGTAGACTTTACCAGCCTCATAGAAACACTCTTGCTAAGCGTGCCAGTTCTGAATACCTTGTTCGGGACCCTGCCCACCACTCGAAAGGACTCTTGTCTTTTGCTAGCAAATTTTCGTTGAAATAGCGACCTTATTTAAATTAAGTAAACTAAATGTAAATCCGTCATTGGTCTATATTTTATGTTATCATCATGTGATATATATTTTTTTTTTTACTTTTTTGGATTTTGTATACAAAAAAAAGTAATGGGGCTTTTAGGATCATCGCGCTCTAGTGGCTTAATGAAAGCTTATTCTGCGCGAACCTGGTTTGTACTGGTTTACACACCCGAAACAGAAATTTGATTGAACCGAGTTACTCGGCCGAGTACTCGGTTGGAAAAAAAAATGAACCGAGTAATACTCGGTACTCGGTACTCGGCAAAAGTGCTACTCGGCGCATCTCTAATGATAAGTAATGTTATATGAGAATTACGTGAAAAAGAGCATAACAACAAACGCATACTTCTTGATATGCCACCGGTGCTTGAGGCGATGCCGGAGGGGAGCACCCTAAAAGCGCCTCGAATTCGGGCGACACTGGTTCCTCCTAAAACACATAATTTTCTTTTAACCTAAGACAGGAAAACAGAACTGATCCCATATAGACACACATAAGCAAAACCATCAATAGATAAAAACAATATCACAAAACAGAAACTTGTTAAATTGTGTTAGTAGAACCGTGCTGCGTGCCATTAAACTTTATACCAATGGTTAATATCACTATCTAAAATTAGTTTAATCCGTGCTGTGTGCTAATTAAAATCAAACAAAACGCAAAAATAATAATTCCAGAAATAAAAGGTTGTAACAGAATAATAGCAAATAAAAATACGCAAGAAGAAAGAAGACACGAAAGTAACTGGGTAATGTATATTATGTTTATTCTGTTACACCCTGTTGGTTAATAGGTTAGATAATTGTGATCAACTGTTAAAACGTAAAATAAAAATAATAAAATAAACCCTACATAGATTAAGCTTTTATACAATTCAAAAGACAATGATTTTCATTAATAACAAATACAAAGCGGAGTCTGTTTTGTAATTAAGATTTAAGTGCTTTAATTAAACAATATTTCTTTCATACAAATTTGGCGCCGGAAAGATGATAACAACAATGTAACTAACTAAGTTCTCTGTTTACAATTTTAGAATACAAATAGTGTGATTCACAATACAATGTTGCTTCTAATAAAAACGTCTAATGATAGCTATTAGTATTACAGTGGTATCTTCAAAAACAATTATGATAACTTTAGAAAAAGACTTCCTATTTTACTTAAATGACAACGACTGTCTGTTGCAACTTAGTTGCTAATGTTATCAATCACGTATGTACATAACATTTCCCTCCTTAAAACTAAACAATGAGTTTACGTTGTTTAGTTAACAACAAAACAAAACTTATATTGTTATAAAAACTAAATAAACAATAGAAAAATACAAAATATTGTTTTAATTTAACATCGATATTGCTAATATCTAAGGAATAAAACAATATTTTAATCTTACATTATTAACTTATGTTTAAAGGATAATAAAAGAATATAATGATAAATGCACAATGTTTTAATTTCACATCGATTGCTTACGTCTAAGGGGTAATAAAATATACTTTTTTTTAATATTATTATTATTATTTCTATCTATTATTTATCGCTAATTAATTACTTATTTAATTATCCAAATTATATGAATATTTCACATCTGTTGTGCTTCGATTTCGCATAGTTCTTAATGGTGTTCTAGGACTTGAAGAAGTTCTGTCCTCATAACTTATCTGTCTTCGCAATTCAGACAGTTCAATTCGAGGTTCAAAAATAGATTCTGTATTCCGTTTTGTGTAGCATTGATTAAAAATTTGAATGCAACATCCATCGGTTTCAGTTTTATTGGAATTCCTATTTCTACGTTTATAAATTTTACATAGTCTCCAGAGGAAATAACTGACAACAAACCCACATATGATATACAAAAGATATGGAATATGACTATTATTTCCTAATTCAAAGCGAACCTTTTCCCGAGTTTTGATTTGTTCTTCAATAGAGTGAAGCTTAACTGATGCTAAATTAAGATCACCTAATTGAATATTATTAATATGAAATGGTATAAACAAATGTTTACTTTTATTTAATTTTACAGTTAAATCGATATTAATATTTGGTGAACTATAATTTGTTATAATGTCGCTAGTTGCAGTAATTTGAATCAAATTTGCATAGCCTTTACAATGTTTATCGAATGTTATTATACCGGTTTCTACCAATTGATATTCTTTAAAGGTGTCTACACACCAAAGCCGCCGGCCCGGCGGCACGAACCCGGCGGGTTAATGCCGACGGGTAAACCCGGCGGCTTCTACAAACCAGCCACGAACATGCCGCCGGGTCAGCGGCATGATATTCGCGGCATCGTTCACAATTAGTGATTGCCGAGTGTTCGGAGACGTTGCGCGTGTGTTTCGAATTATTACTACGTATTTTCAATATTTGACATGGACGAGGACGATAGTGATCTAATTTTAGCAGCTTGTGCAGTTGTTATAGGTAGATCCCTCAAAACGCGGAATTGTTGGGTCAGGCCAAGCTTAATGAGTCGCAGTTGTTATAGTACTAGTGAAAGATTAAGTGATTTAAAAAAAGACGACATGATTTTACAGAGACCCGTTTCTTTCAAAACATTTATGTCATTAACCAGTTTCCAATTTGAATATTTACTGAATATCGTTGGACACAGAATATCTAAACAAGACACTAATTACAGAAAAGCAATTTCACCAGTAGACCGATTGTCAATAACGTTAAAATATCTCAGCTCGGGAAATTCATTTAATAGTCTTTGCGACGTCTTCAAAGTTTCTCCTCAACTAATTTCAAGCATTATTCCTGAAGTATGTCACGCTTTGGTTGAAGGATTATCAGATTATGTAAAAGTAAGTAGCCGTTACGAAAATGTTTTATAAAATGTACATATGGCCCCGGCCACATCTGGACGACACGACGGTCGTGTCGGTGCTGGCGCCGACGCCGGCAAAGCTACCAGTCCAAGTATTTGGATCGTCGTTTTGTATGTTGAGTCGATCACTGTCGCTTGAACTGTTCGGACTAGTGGCAAATATTTCAAAATATGGATTACAAGACAAATAAAGAATAAAAATATATATTCCCTTTGTCTTTCTTTGCGCCTTTTCAACAATAGCAAGAGGAGAATAATACGTGTCTTGTAATCCATATTTTGAAATATTTGCCACTAGTCCGAACAGTTCAAGCGACAGTGATCGACTCAACGTACAAAACGACGATCCAAATACTTGGACTGGCAGTTTGCCGGCGTCGGCGCCGGCACCGACGCCTTATCGGCCACCGACACGACCGTCGTGTCGTCCAGATGTGGCCGGGGCGTTAATCTGGATTATTCCACTTTTTTATTTATTCTAGCTACCAAGGACACCAGAAGAATGGAGAAACATTGCAGATGCATATTTTAAAAGATGGCAAGTGCCTAATTGTCTTGGATCAATGGACGGGAAACACGTAAAATTGAAATGTCCTCCAAGGAGTGGCAGTGAATACTACAACTACAAACATTATTTCAGTATTGTGCTTTTTGCTTTAGTAGATGCTGATTACAATTTTTTGTACGCTAATGTGGGATGTCAGGGTCGGATTTCAGACGGCGGTGTCTTCAGTAATTCTGCATTATGCAGGATGTTAATGAATGATAATGCTTTGAATTTACCAGATAAAAATCCTTTACCCGGACGGAATACACCAATACCATTCTTTTTTTTGGGTGATGTTACATAGTAAAAATTGAACCTTTCTTTTAACTTACGTCCTGTGAAAAACCTTATGTTTTTATTGTATTCCGTATTCCGTAATGACAATGGTACGGCACTGCAATTCATGTAATCCTCTTGGCTTAGCATTATATTGATTCTATTTTATAGATCCTGATTTTGGTTTTGGTTTAGTAAACAAACATTTCGCATAACGTTCCGTCACTGTCAAGTCTGACACAGGCGTGACAGTTTGGCAGTATTATTTGGACGTCGCTACAGATTACGTAATGTTTCGGTTTTTTTGAGCTCACTATTATAGCTCAGCGATTTTATCGTTTCAATTGTTTTTGTTTTAAATATTAATTTACTTTCAATTAATTCAGAGAACATTATAATAATACAATTTAGCCTTTTAAATAATTATCTCACATTTAATTCGATTCATACAATTGTTTTTCTTCTACGTGTCTATGGTCGTTTGGTCCCATGCCGTGACATTACTCGGCATATAAAAAGGTCTGTCAGCGGATTCCGTTCTTCTTTTCATTTTCAATTTTGGATTCACATCGTAACGTTCGCTGACTTGGATTTCTATCTGCCTCCCGCCGAACTGTGCTACCAGCTCCAGAGTTCCGTCTCCGAGACCGTTGTATACTTGCAATTAGTCTCTTCCCTGTAAGTATTTTCGCATTTTGTGCGATCTTCCAATTCACTTCGAAATCGGTGAGGTTATGTAGTGTCGGAAACTAATTTCTCTCGTCCTCGCAGGAAATTTGGGAACCAGCAGGAGACAGCGTGGCAGGCCCCATTCAAATTTCAAAATTCAAACCCCTTTTGAGGTAAAATCTTCATTTTTATTCTTGTTGGAGGGGTAGACCTAACGGTCGCGTCCTCTTGTTACAAATTTAGCTTTTTCATTCCAAATTCACTCTATTTATGATTTGCAAAGCATCATTAACGTAGATTCCCCTTTGCAAAGCATTTATTTAATAAAATTTCCCACCTTTGTGAATATTTTTTGTACTGGTTGTGACAAAGTATAAAGTAGGTCTTTTGTCACTTTCCAGGGGTTTTTTATTATTATTGGTTAATTCACCTCTTCACTTCTCTCCGGGTGCCTTCGGGTTGAATCACAGCGGACGACCCCGGCTTGCAAATTTCGCTCCTGGGTCTCCGATCATACTCCGGCCCGAGTCATCTACCCCGGTAACCCCTAAAGGGACCTTTCTTATTTCAAACATTCTTTTGGTGCTGCAACGAGCGGTGCCTGGCGCCCCAAATTCATACATTATCGGTTATTTTATCTGTAAAATATTGTGATTGCTCCTTAAAAAACTAAATCTTGTATTGTTCGGCTCCGATCTCACACCAGAGCTACCCACATATCCCGTTGCTCTGCCTATAGTTAGTCCGGCTCTCTTGTCTAATATTATCTCTGTTATTTTAATTCTAATTTATTTTAATTACCATTGTAATTTAATTTAATTTAATTAATTTTTGAATAAATATTGTTTTAACAGAGCATCAAATTTTATTATTTAACAGTGGCAACGTTCGCTGACTTGGATTTCTATCTGCCTCCCGCCGAACTGTGCTACCAGCTCCAGAGTTCCGTCTCCGAGACCGTTGTATACTTGCAATTAGTCTCTTCCCTGTAAGTATTTTCGCATTTTGTGCGATCTTCCAATTCACTTCGAAATCGGTGAGGTTATGTAGTGTCGGAAACTAATTTCTCTCGTCCTCGCAGGATATTTGGGAACCAGCAGGAGACAGCGTGGCAGGCGTGGTTCAGCGTTCGTCTCGGCGCTGAATTCCTTCATTCAAACCCCTTTTGAGGTAAAATCTTCATTTTTATTCTTGTTGGAGGGGTAGACCTAACGGTCGCGTCCTCTTGTTACAAATTTAGCTTTTTCATTCCAAATTCACTCTATTTATGATTTGCAAAGCATCATTAACGTAGATTCCCCTTTGCAAAGCATTTATTTAATAAAATTTCCCACCTTTGTGAATATTTTTTGTACTGGTTGTGACAAAGTATAAAGTAGGTCTTTTGTCACTTTCCAGGGGTTTTTTTATTATTATTGGTTAATTCACCTCTTCACTTCTCTCCGGGTGCCTTCGGGTTGAATCACAGCGGACGACCCCGGCTTGCAAATTTCGCTCCTGGGTCTCCGATCATACTCCGGCCCGAGGCATCTACCCCGGTAACCCCTAAAGGGACCTTTCTTATTTCAAACATTCTTTTGGTGCTGCAACGAGCGGTGCCTGGCGCCCCAAATTCATACATTATCGGTTATTTTATCTGTAAAATATTGTGATTGCTCCTTAAAAAACTAAATCTTGTATTGTTCGGCTCCGATCTCACACCAGAGCTACCCACATATCCCGTTGCTCTGCCTATAGTTAGTCCGGCTCTCTTGTCTAATATTATCTCTGTTATTTTAATTCTAATTTATTTTAATTACCATTGTAATTTAATTTAATTAATTTTTAAATAAATATTGTTAAAAATTAGAACAAATTTTATTATTTAACAGTGCTGACGCTTTTCCATTGCAAACCCATATTGTGAAAGCTTATGATGGGAATCACACGAAAGGCTCCCCAAAGAGGATTTTTAACTATCGAGTATGTCGAGGGAGAAGGGTAGTTGAAAATGTGTTTGGGCAGTTAGCAAATAAATTTCAGATTTTCCATAAACCTATTGAACTAATCCCAGAAAAAGCTACTATTTTAACATTGGCGTGTATACATTTGTTCAATTATATAAAACAAACCGGTGCACTACCACAAAATGAATACGATACTGAAAATTATGAAGGAGAAGTCATTCCAGGTGAGTGGCGACGGAATGCACATGAAAGTTGTTTAGTTAACATCCCCAGAGAAGACAATAATATTACTTCAGGCCCAGATGCAATATTCACCACCGAGGATACAAGAACAGAGTTGACTCATTATTTTCTTTCTGATGTCGGTACATTAGAATGGCAATATAACCAATAAACGCCCCATAGTAAACTAAAGTAAAACTCATAACATAATTCTGATTTATTTTTTAATATTTGTATAAACAGTGCCTAATAAGTCTCTTGGCGAGATACATTTTTACTTTAATTTTAACAATAAAGCTTTTATCAAAGTAAGAAATGTGTTCTTATTATAAATCAATTAGTAGCAAACTTTTTTATTCCTCAATTTTAAAACTGTAAAGTGATAGTGTACGTAATCGCAGCAGGAAAGTATGTGCTAGAGAGAATTGAGTATTCAACCCCCATTGTATTACGCCATCTAGTAATACTATAATTGACAATCACACATATTATACATTCTTAGCAAAGAAATAGTAATAGCATAAATTCTGAACACATGGCAAATTTTTCTTTTAGGGTTTTTATGTAATTACCCGACTGCCAAAAAGGAGGGTAATGTTTTTGAC
Source organism: Pyrausta aurata (assembly GCA_963584085.1). NCBI lineage: Eukaryota > Metazoa > Arthropoda > Insecta > Lepidoptera > Crambidae > Pyrausta > Pyrausta aurata. Next base: position 11,120,059 of record OY757267.1, on the reverse strand, counting down.
TTGAATGTATGTATGTATTTCCGTTTCTTTGTTCCCTCGTAGAAGCTGAACGGATTGACCGATTTGGACAAATGAGGTGTCATTTGATTCGTCTTTGCTTCGAAAGTGACACTGGCTATATTATCAAAACAAATAAATAATAATAGATAAAAAAAAAAACAAAAAAAAAAGTTTGTATCAGATTGAGCGAAGGAGGTGTGATGGGAAGGGGAGGGGGAGGGAAGAGGAATAGAGAAAGAGGGGGAAGCGAGGGGGTGGGAAATACTTTAGGTTAAAAATAAAAATACGACAAGAAAAAATAAAAAACTTATTTAGACTCTGTTGCCCGTGACACAGTTGACATACAGACACACTTTTGGATTGATATAAATAGCATGTTGGATAGCCTTAATGTAAGAACATAACCTCAAATCAAGAAGGTTTAAAAAAAAATGCAACGCTGCAGTGTTTCAACCATATGAGTAAGAAAACGGTACTGGTTTCAACTGAAGACTAAAAAGTTAAAAATAAAAATAATAATTTAAAAAATTAAAAACCCGACTGCAAAATAGACCTAAACAGTAACTGAAAAGAATAAAACAAGCTCCAAAAAAGAATATAACCATAAGAGGGACAAGAATATTTTTCCAATTAACTTTACAAAACAAATAGCTAAAATACCTTTAACAAACACATTACAGTAATGTGAGTGTTTTTTTTTCTTTGGTGCATGTATTGCATTGCATGTACAGCCATGGCTAAATAGGAAATTCTTTATTGGGTTCCGCCTGCTTAGACACTACTACTTTACAATACATGCAGCAATGAAAAAAAAACACTCACATTACTATAATGTGTAAGTTAAAGGTATTTTAGCTATTTTTTTTATAAAGTTAATTGGAAAAATATTCTTGTCCCTCATATGGTTTAAATATTCTTCTTTGGTGCTTGTTTTATTCTTTTCAGTTACTGTTTAGGTCTATTTTGCAGTCGGGTTTTTAATTTTTTTAATTTTTTTTTTTTATTCAATAAGCGATGCAGATTCCGATATAAAGATACAAACAAAATAAATTGAGAAAAAAGGTCTTAAATATCTATGGATTTAAGGATGTTAAAATATTTTCAATATCCTGGGTACTATTACGAGTTACAGGTGAGATTTCTTCCTTAAATGTTTCTGGAGGTGAAACTGTTTCGTGGGATTGGGCGGAGTATACGGATGTTGAGTAGTTTGTAGGTGCAGCCGAATAGTATCCCGGATGACTGTGTGTTGACGATGGTCTTGAAAAATCCGAAAAAATATGGGCTCCACTGCCAGTTTCGGTTTCAAATATTATATTATTGATCCGATGTCTTACAATAGCTTTCGTTGACCGCTCCATTTTTCTCAACTGGGCCGCAATATAATCTCCAAACAAACCATCCTCATCTTTTTCTAGTATCTTTGAGGCATTTTGTCGTTCGGAGATATTCTTCATAATAGTCAGTGCTTCAGACACCATCTCATCTTTTTGATTAATTCTAGGACGTTTATTTGGTCTTGGCAATTCTGATAGATTTTTTTCTGTTGATTGTGATAAATTATTTCCTGTTGATTGTGAATCTGAAGCCTGTTGTGAATGGTGCTCCGCCGGCTTATCCTGGATGAGCAAATAATTTATCATTTATATTATAATTATTAAGCTTTTAGTTAGCATATAACAAAGTATCGCATGAAAGAGTACACAATTAGGATTGATATATAATCCTTTTAGATATCCCTACTAATATTATAAATGCGAAAGTAACTCTGTCTGTCTGTCTGTTACGCTTTCACGCCTAAACCACTGAACCGATTTTGATGAAATTTAGTACAGAGATAGACTAGAGTTCGGGAAAGGACATAGGCTACCTTTTATCCCGATCCAAGTCCTGGTTCCCGCGGGATAAGCATTTTTCATCATTGTCGGTTTTCGGGTGATTTTGCAACAACAGAAGATAGAAAGCTGAAACTTTCACAGTACGTATATTGCATTAGTCTGTTGCCCAACAAATACCTAAAACCCCAATCTGAATCTCAGTTCCCGAGGAATAAGCAATTTTGTCTTAAATACGTAATCGCGATTCAGACATCTTGAAACAAAAACAACGCCACCTAACGGTAAGTAGCTACCTACCTAAACTAATGTAAGCAGCTACCTACCGATAGATGGCATGACGTTCCACGATAGAACAAACCGCGCGATAACCTAAAGTTCACGCGGGCGAAGCCGCGGGCAAAAGCTAGTTCTATTATAAATAAGTGAGGTAAGTATAAGTATATATGTATGCGGGTGTTTAAAAAGGGAAAAGTGTGAAATACAGGTGGAATTGAATCCACGATTGCTCAGTGATCAATGCAGTGAATGTGTCAGCGAAAGGTAGTGAGTTTGAATCTCGCTATTAATTATTATTACTATTTTCAGCTTTTAATTAACAAAATAATATTACTTAGGTATAATACTTACAGTATCAATTGTTCCAGTAGGCACATTTTTATTGCGCAGAAAATGTAATGGTTTGTAGGCAAACCATTTACTTTCATATATTTCCTCGGTACCCGCTCCAGATTTATTCGAACTGTCACATTTTTTCTTTTCGCGGTAATAGTGACTAGTTAAATTTTTTATTTTTCTTTCTACTTCAGTAACAGATGTAGACAACTCTGTCGCAATGTCATTAAATGCGTCGAAGCGTTTTGGCCGCAATTTATAGTCACTGTGTTTTGGATCCCATAATAATTGTTTTGAACGATAGAGTTCTATTAGTTTTATCACTTTTTCGTCTTCCCATTCCATATTGTTTTAGTTGATAAAAAAACACAGTCACGCACGTCACTACTCCTCGAAAGTCGGCGGGCAACTGAGCGGGGGGCGCCGGGCGTGCCGCGCGCGGGCGCATGCCGCCGGGCCGGCGGCTTTGGTCCTTTCAAAATCAGGCCGCCGGCCTTGCCCGCCGGGTTCGTGCCGCCGGGCCGGCGGCTTTGGTGTGTAGACACCTTAATATCAGAATCTACACAATCAATGGTTATTTTTGTTGGTTTTGAATAAATAAATATCCATTTATTATTACTTAATTTTTGCCATATTTCAACATTTCCATAAAGAAATTTGGTAACACATTCTTTTAGTAATTGTTTTAACACTTTTGTCATTAGCAAAGATTCACACGAAGGATTTGACATGGAAGAATATTCATTAACTTCTCTGCAAATGTAATGTTCTTTGGTTAATTTCTGACATAGATTTAAATTATTAAATTGAACATATGAGTGTCGGTTAGTTGTTATATCGATAAATCTTTTTGTTGGTTGGACAAGAGCATAAGTTAAATCATGAATTTTATGAGGTACTGGTAGTGGAAAAACGTGATATAATTCATATTCCTGAGATGAGACTAAAGGAATGTTTAGTATAAAGACTAGTTTTAAGTTTATATAAAAAACATTTAAACTTGATATATCAACAAGCATATGGATATCTTCTAAATTTAGAGGAATTGGAAATTCTTTTCCTTGTTTAAGAATTTTCATGTTATTAAAAAGTTCGTGATATATTTCTTTTGGCGATATTATGCTTGGATGTAAAACATTTTGCTTAGCAAATAGAATTGCGTTTATTATTATGTTAATTTCGTTATACAAATCTTCGGTAATTTGGTTTAGAATGCTAAATTGTGTATTTGTGTCGGCACATATCAATAGCGCCTAAGTCACATCTAACAGATTTTTGGTAAATGAAGATTTTTTGAAATTGCAACCCTTTTTTTAATAAAAATCCATAAAAAATATCCATTGTTTACTTCTTGAACTAGCAACACCGAATAATGAAAAAGGAAAACTAGTCCGTCAGAAAAAAATTAAGTTATTAAATAAATCAACTTGGACTTAGGTGTATATCCTACTACTATTATAAAGGCGAAAGTTTGTATGGATGTATGGATGTTTGTTACTCTTTCACGTAAAAACTACTGAATGGATTTGAATGAAACTTTACCACAATATAGCTTATACATCAGAATAACATATAGGCTACAATTTTTGAGGTTTCTAATGTGAGGTCGTAAAAAAACACATTTTTTGCGCTACTAGACGGGACGAACCTGAAGTCCACGCGAACGAAGTCGCGGGCAAAAGCTAGTAATGTAATACTGATGGACTTAGTCAAATTTGAAATAATCATTAATGGACTTGGGCGAGTTTGAAATAGAGAAATGGGACTAAGGTGAGATTGATGTAAATTGATGGCTAGGGGACGGATTCAGAAAATATAAAGTAAGAAATAAAAATATCGTTAAGTCCCAAAATTAACATTTATTTTGTAGGAAAAAAATCGAATCCAATTGTTTCGTTTTAGACACCTTTGCTAAAATATTTAAAATAAAAATAGTTAAATGGCACGAAAATAATTAAACAAAATCGAATACTTCCTCCGGAACAGAATCGTCTTCGAAACCATCAGCAGCATCTGTGCCATCGCCAACGGGTCCAGATACCACATCTTTGAAATATTTTAATTCTTCACAATTCTGCCATTCTTCTCCGAAGTGTTTCTTTAATAATTTAATTACGTCATTAATCTTCTCTTGCTTGATGGTGACGATCGGTTCTGTTCTATCGGGTAACAGATGCGACAACTTTTTGCCTCGTTTTGTGATGGGCAAAAGCTGGCTAGTTTCGTTTCTGTAGTATATTTCACCACGCACTAGAATTTTTCGAGATTCTTTCTCAATGATTATTCTTTTGCACTTGCTTATTTGGAAGTGCAGGCTCTGGGTGCTTTTAAGAGTATTTTTACAAGCTTCTTTCCAATCTAATACAGGAACTTGACGAACCACACGATAGATAGTCGCATTGGAAGACATTAAATCAATATATTCATCTGGGTTTAAAATGTTTTCTAGTCGTCGGATTTTTTTTTCTGTTAATGCAAAGACTCTGTCTGGTGGAATGAAACTGTGGCCGGTAACTGGAAAAATTAGTTCTATTTTTGAAACATGACTTTGTGAATCATATAGCCATTTTGCTACCATCCCAATCATAGTCAAGTTTTTGTTCTGGCCACCACAGCCATCGGCCACAAGCCTAACGGTTTTTTTTCCGTCTAAATTTACCAAATTGTTCAAACAGTGATAAACGCAAGATGCAATTTCATTGGAGCTTTTTGGCGCCTCATCCTCAGTCCAAACATAGGAGTAAACATTTTCGGTTGTAAGCCTGGATTTTGAGTTACCCTGAACAATTGTGAAATTATATATGTATAACTGGCGCGAATAGTAGGTTGTTTGATCTGGAACCTTAGGCATAGGCAAATTTTTTTGGCAGTCGAATGAGAGAATAAGCATCTCTGGATTGTCGTCCTTCAGCAGCTGAAAAAAGCATTTTGCTCTCAACTTATGGATTCTGTAATGTGCACGTATGGATTCTTTTTCAGTGTTGTTTTGCGATCTTTTAAATTTTTCCAAAAGTTGTAGATAATCAGAACAAACGTCTTGTCTGGGCGATCCAAATCCGATGTTGAAAGATGTATTAAAAACCTTCCTAAAATATGACTTCGTCACCGACAATCCGGGAGCGGCTTGATCTTCATACATCCCATACATTTTAGTAATGTTGAGACTCGGATCCAGGTATATTCTTCGTTTTATCAATCCCCTGCAGTAGTGCTGGTCTAAATGTCTGAATTTTTTGATAAAATTCTGTACGGATTCCAATTTCGACCTGAACGCAAATTTCTTGCGATCACCACCTTTTCTCTCTGACGCGCTAATTCCATTTTCAGCGAATCTTTTAGTGACGCCCTTTATTCTCCCCTGTTTAATGTTCAGGATACCACAGAAGGCATCAAGACAGACTGGGATTAGTTTCTTGGTCTTGTGATGGGGAATAAAAAACTTGTTAGAAAAAGCTCTTGGGTTTCTCGCATTTTTTCTTGAACGCTTTCGCTGCACTGGCGTTGTAGAAATATATTTTAAAAGAAAATTGTCTTGGTCCACTTTTTTGGCACGGGTATAAAATATTTTATGGAAGCAGAAAATGGTGTTAGAAGCTATAGTGTCACATTTGTAAGAGTCTTTTTTTTGTGTGTGCTTACATGTGGGCTTTTTAGGCAATGATTTTGCTGAGTACCTGAAAAGATAAAAAACATTGTTTTTACTGAATTTACCAAATAACTGGATATGCCAAATTTCAACTCAATCGATTCAGGATAATTTCTTTAAAATAAAGTTGCAAGATTTGACCTAAACAAACATACAAACAAACATTACATAGGTACATGGCAACTAGCAATAAAGTAAAAACCAATAAAAAGGCTAAACGTGTTTTTCAAAACACGAATTAAGTATAAAACCGATCCCTAATTAAAAAACTACTTTCATTAAGAATTTAGTCTAGCTAACAATCTGAAATCTCTCTCAAAAAAGTCCGGCCCTGTAATACATTGTTAACATAGCTATCCAAGAGCACAAATTTGTTTACAAAAAAGTGGTAATGTTCCTATAACTTACCGATTTTCTTTCTCCTGCTGTATTTTACGGTTAGTACTTCCTTTATTCTTCCTTTTCGCTAATTCTGGAGGCACAACTTCTATTGTAATATCCATAATTTAATAAAATAATCAGAGCGTGGTTCTACACAGCACGTGCAAAAACAAGGAATGGTCGCCATGACACATTCAAGACGGACTGTGATTGGCTGTAATGGACTTAGGTTAGTATGATTTGAAGCCCGTGTGTGACTTAGGCTGAATTGAAAATATCTATCAAATTTGATCCTTATTTTGCTGGAAATTAATGGACTAAAGCTGTTTTGATGTAAAGATAAAATGGACACTGTTATGCAAAAGGGTGTCAAGTGACCTAAAATCAGGTATGGAGTTATTGGTACCACTGGATTCGCAAAAATGTCCTCTAACTGGTCGCCCAAAGGTCGAACTTCGGAAAAAATTATATTAAAAGTTATCTCACAAAATAACGTATTGCGAAACAACCCATTGAGTATACTGATATATGCAAAAAGGTTTCATGTGTTCTTAATACCGTTTAGCGATTTATTATTGCTGAATTTATTTTAACAAAAAGGTTTCAAGTCCATGTTTATTAATGGAAATACTAAAATTATTGTGTTTTTTGAATTGTTGATCTGTCAGGTTTAAACAGCTGTCGTTTTTTCTTGCACAGATCTTTAAATAATGACTAAATAGACCATAGTTTAAGATTTTTGACCAATGAATAAGACGACAAGTCATCCTAGTCAAAATTCCTTTAAAAAGATTATTCAACCTACTAACTCCTAAAAATCCATCCAGTTTGACTTACTTTAAACAAAATCATCTATGTATTCCAAAATCCTTATAATAGAATAGAATTTCTTTTTGAATTAACTTTTTAAAAAATACAAATTTTTCTAATGATTTTACGAAGGCATCTTATTATTTTTGAATAAAATAATAGTGACCTATGGATGTAAGAGTCTTGAGATTAATATCTGTATTAATAATCAAATCTGGCAAAAAGAAGCAATTTACTGCGGTTTTGGAAGTACATAGTACATACAAATTAAAAACAGAGTACATTTTTGAATATAGGTCTTGATTGATCAAGCTATCACCTGAAGTTGTATTTTATACTGATTTCGCCATGGGCAGACTGTTCATTGATAATCAAGTATTACAAAATGCATAGAAATACGCAGATTAAATTACGAATAGCAAAAATCCGGAAAAAGTGTGTGGATTTACTAGAACGTTAGAATTATTGAAAGTAACGCTTTTTATAAACTTCTACAAAATAAAACAAATGAAATTTTAATGAAGAAATCATAAAAATATAGAGAACTGTGTCGTTGAAACTGTTTGACTATAAAACTAATACTAATAGGATTCTTAAAAGAGTTTTGCAAAAGGGATTTAAAGTACTTTAAAACCTTTTAGCAAATTATTTGCAACGATATCCTATTAAAGCAAAAAGGTTTTAAGTGTTTTAATTGCATTTATCTACTTGTATAATTATAATTCACACAAATGAACATCAAATACATAAAATATACATCTCATTCTGAAGTTATGCTAATTTCCAGGCATGTAAATTGTGTAAATACGAAGTTACAGCAATTTTTAAAAGTGACGACCTTGAAAATCTTTAAACGCGTTTATCTCGAAATGACCAATATGTCACTTGACACCCTTTTGCATAACACTGTCCAAATATCGGCCATATTAATCTTAATCGAATAAAAAAATAAAACTTCAAATCGTTTGGACGTGACTTAGGCGATTTTGATATGTGCCGACACATTTAGAGTTGAACGGACATCTATTATGGATACGTTAGTGTCTAAGTTGTTGATGAATTCTTTAAGGGTTAAAAAGTTTTTATCTAAAGCTTCTTCATTTTTCAATAATTTTCTTACAGAATTATTAAAATTTTGGATAGCAGACTGAGTTACTTGAACTTGATTTTTCATAATGCTATACAATTCGTCGTATTAGAGGTGAACTGATCTAACCCACTAAACCATTGTTATGAAATAATGAGCAAACAAATTATTAAGTCTTGACAAAAAAATGTTTTTTTATTATAACTTTAATGTTATATCAGCTAATAATATGAAATTTTCCAAATTGATTATTTTGTGTATAAATAATGCTTATAATAAAAAAAAAACAACTCAAATAATTTTATTTAAGAGATATTAGGTATTTTGCACTTAGCTCTTTTCACTATTATGTTATTTTGTGGTAAATCTACACTAATGAAAAGGTCTATGCAGAATAGGTTTCTTAATATAAAAAGTAAAGGAGAAAAATGTGTGAGTTAGATCTTTTAGAGAAAAACTTACATACAAATGCAAGTAAGTACATACCCTCTTTTTAAGTAATAAATACATTTCTTATTTGACATCCGAATGTTTGCACGTTTTTTTTTTTTAATTTTAAGCATTACAAGTATAATCCTCTATTAATTGTTTAGCTTTAAATGGTATGACAAGGCGCTATGGTATTTAAGAAACCCAAAGTTTAAAAACGTTCAAATGTTCGGTCGTCAGCCGTATATTGTTTTCTGTACTTCATTATCTATCTGCTTTTCAGGTTCGAAGTGTGGCTAACTATGTTATAAGATGTCAAAACTCTGGAGATACCTGGTTAAATTAGGTAAGTAGTTAGTTTCTACTAGAGTATCATTTTAGGAGTAGTAGAATGGTTAGATAATTTAGTCTGAAATAAAAGGCTGAAAACGATACAGAAATCAATTTAATCATCACTATCACTAGAATTAGTAGAATCTTCTACATTGGTAGTTGTTAAACCCATATAAAACTCTACATAATTTGAAGGTATAGATCCTTGTGCACATAGATCTTTTAAGTCTTTTAACTTTTTTTTATCAATTGGCAAAGAGGATTTATACAAAGGAGATACTTCAGTGTCTATATCAGCAACTTTGCGGACACTTCTTCTTATAGGCAGTTTTTTAAATTCGGTTTGTGAGAGTTGTGTTTTAAATAGAATTAACATCAAATTTTCCTTCCGATATTGAAACCATTTCACTTCTTGCCATTTAAGATTTGTTCCATCGTCAGTCTTATTCTTGTTTGTAATTAGCTTCTGACTATATGATTTAAAATCTTTAAAATCACTAAAATAATTTTCTTTCACTACATATGGCGGATTTGTAGTTTTAGCTGTTCTGGCCACTGTATACCAGCCGTCAGGGACAAAAATATCAATGGCTTTTCCTTTGTTCTCAATACAAGAATGTACACTGTCACACTCCATCTCCGAGTGGCCAGATTCCATGAATTTTTGGTTTATTATAGAGAGATTAGTAAAACATGACAGTGCCTTTATAAACATAGCTGACACTATTGAGTTTCTATTCTGTCCAGCTGCAGTATCTGAATAAAAAGTAATTTCGTTCACCTCTGGTGGTAATTTGGATATTAAATCCCACAGGCATGTGGCTACTTCTGAAGCACCCTTTGTCCCATTAGTTTCATGCCACATATAATTTATAGCTTCACCAGTAGCTAAATTATATACTGTAAAATTATATGTTTTTAGCTTTCTTTTATAGTACAACTGGCCTATACTCAGCTGAGGTGTAAGTAGTATTTTTTCCATATCCATAGTATATGCTCTGAATGTTGGATCAATTTTAGCTCTTGCTTTATCAGCAGTTTTGTGATCTCTTGCTTCTTTTTTTCTTAATAAATGTAAGTCATAAGTCGCCCTTTCCTTGTTCTGATCACTTTCACTCTTATTTTTGAATATTGTGCAGTAGTCACATTGATCTTTTTTTGGCCTATGAAAGCCAAGATTAAATTCAGTAGTAAAAATCTTTTTATAAAATGATGAAGACTCTGGTGTTATTTCTTTTTCCTTGCAGAATTCGATATAATCTTTATAGAGTTTATTTTCCGAAAGCCCTCGTGGTAAATATTTCCTTTGTGTTGTACTTCTACAGTAATGTGATTCCACCACTGGTATAGATTTAATGTGCTGTCGTATAAACTCCTTCCGTTCTTCAGATATTCTATTTGGTGCAGGATTCTTGCCTCTCAAATCTATATCAGTGATGCCAGTATCTTTTTTTTTGCGGACAGCAGTATCTATTTTTTTACCAGAAATGTCTAAGGTGGCTATGAAAAAGCATTTACAAACTTTGGTATTTTCATAATTTTTCATTCTACATGGCAGAGTGTAAATTCTTGAGAATTGCTTTCTAGACTCTTCACCTTCTTTTATTTTGTATCGCCTTTTCGGTTGAATTTTAGATACATGGCCATTTATAAAAGCCCATTTAGCCTGTTCATTATTTAATTTTAAAAAGTCATTAAAAATAGCTATGCGGTCTTCCATTGTAAAATGTTCAGTACACTTATAATGACATTTGCAGTTAACTGATTTCACAGATTTTGCTCTTACAATTTTACCACTTTGAGAAAGGTGCTCTTTTCCCTGTTAACGTAATTTCTTCTGTGCATTTCTTTTCCAAATATCGGGTTGACACTTTCTCTTGCGTGTGAGATTTTTACTACTTACAGTATTTTGCTCAGTGGAATTTTCATTTTCCTGCATAGTAGGCATCTCTAAGTCACTATCTGAATTGCTGATGGTATCTGGTATATAAGTAGGGTCATCATCTTGATCTGAACCAGCAAAGGGATCCTGGTCTGAATTTTCACTGTGTAATTCACCTGTAATAAAATAAGTAATTGTATGATCTTCAGAACTAAAGATGTGTACCAAGTTTCAAATCAATCTGTCAACAAGAAGTAGGTCAAAGTTCAATTACTTGATTTGACCCAAATATAAAAATAAACAAACAGAGTAAGCTTATCATAACCATTTAAAAATATTATAACTTCTTCTGTATTGTTTCAGATGGAAATGTAGCAGCGAAATCATATCTAAATTGATCTAGACACTGTCAGCCTTATTAAAAGAAAAGATTAGATTTTTGAACACTGCTTAACTTTAGACACTGTTTAAATGTGATTATGTTACTTTTTGGACACTTAGATTATTTTATCAATTAACAATATACATTGTATTTGATATTAATTACTAATAAATAAATACAATCATGACCAATATAAATTACAACTATTTATAAGTTAAGAATATCAAAAATGTCACAAAATAATGTTAGTCATAATTATTGTTTGAAAGTACCCGCAAAGATTTAACTATGGAAACTGTTGAAATGGTTTTTTTTTCATAATTAAACAGTAATTAAGAATCTTTTGTAAAATAAGGCTGTGCAGTTCATACCTGTTTCATCCATTTGTGCATTGTCATCGGCTAAAGTCTTCGATATATGGTTTTCCTCTTGGCCTAGATTTATTAAAATGTCATTATACTTTTCTATTATTATATTATCTAAATCTGAAACTAATAAAAAATAGATTGAAATTGATACAAACTTATATTAGGTATAAACATAGAAACAAGTATATTCTTATAACTTTCATAAAAAAGCTTAAAGAAGTACAAAACACATCTTACCTGTTATGGAATGAAGATCATTACTATTGGCATCATTTTCTAACAATAAATGGTGTTCATTTTCGAATGGATTGAAAAGAGAATCCATTTCTCTTTCAGTTAAGTTATCTGAAACTTAAAATAAGTTATCAATGGCAGAATCAGCTTAAAAATATAGAACTATTTAACTTATCAGGTAAATAAAAACTTTGAGTACTTACTGGCTATAAGTGATGGAGAATGAACATTGTCATGAAGTGAAACTGGATCAGTGTCTGATAAAGCATTGTACTTCTCTGGTTGTGGTTGGATTGAACAGTTTTTACCCATTACATTGGAGTATTCTGAACCTGAAAACATTATTACCATCTATAAAACTAGCGTAAAACCTTTGCCTAATAAATACACAGAAAAAACAGTTATACAGACCTGGCCCTAGAGTTAGATAAATAACTACTAAACATTTACTACAGCTTACACATAGACTAATTGCATAAGCAGTTGATTATTTCTTATGAGTTTCTTAGCCTGGCTACATCCACTAAAATATGATTTGGTATGTAATAATTGTTTCAAAACTATGGATGTCCGAAGCAAAGAATTTGACTTCAACTTACCTGATTGTTGCACAAGCTGTAACATCTTTCTGGCTCTGCCAGAACGAAAACCACCATCGCCCATTTTGTTTTACAGTAAATGTTACACTTAATCACCAAAACAAAAAGTTGTTTCATTTGTTAAAAACAAGCAACAAATTGGCGCTAAAAAAAGTGAAATAATCGCGCAAATATGATTGATGTTGACAGCCGTCAAACAGATGTCAAGTCATACATAACGTTTAGGCTTCGTTCAAAAACGCGTTTGATCTATGAGGGTTAGCTTTTTTCACCATTTTTAGGGTTCCGTAGCCGAATGGCAAAAAACGGAACCCTTATAGTTTCGTCAAGTCTGTCTGTCTGTCTGTCTGTCTGTCTGTCTGTCTGTCTGTCTGTCTGTCCGTCCGTATGTCACAGCCACTTTATTCTGAAACTATAAGCATCACATAGCTGAAACTTGTAGGTAAGTGTATTTTGTTCACCGCTTTCCGATTCAGATACAAAAAGTTAGAAAAAATAATATTAAAGGGGGGCTCCCATACATGAAACTAAAACCTAAAAATTTTTTTTTACTCAAACCTATGCGTGTGGGGTGTCTATGGATAGGTCTTTTAAAATGATGTTGACGTTTCAAAAACCATTTTTTCTAAAAGTGTAAGGTTTGAGATATAGACGCTTCCAAAGTGGTAAAATGGGCGTCCCCCCCCTTCTAACTTTTGAACTAAGAAAGTGAAAATTTTGAAAAAAATATATGATGTAGATCTCAACAAAAACTTGCAACGAAAATTGGTTTGAAGGAGATCGAACCAGTAGTTTTTGAGATATTGCACATTTTTATCAACCGCAAATATAACTTTGTCTTTCATACAAACACTATGAAAAACAAAGTTATTTTTGCTGTCGCAATATATTGTGATGTTTCGTTAAGTGAAAGTAAGTGGACCCTGAATTAAGTTAAGGGTGGCACGGAACCCTCAGTGCGCGGGTCCGACACGCACTTAACCGGTTTTGTTTTTGGTATATTTTATAGAAGTGAAGAAATCTAAGCGGATTAGGAGTTTCCTCCTTCGTAAAAAGTATTATATAGAATCAGATAGCTTTCCTTCACAATTCAGAGAAAAAAACTGTTTGAGATGGAATATCACTTAGATCTTTTCACTAGGCTAAATTTTGGTCTTTTCTGAACTAAAATGTGTAAATAGTTCTATTTACCGAAAAGTGTGGCTTAGCTCTGTTCACCACTAATACGACGAATTCTTTATCATCCTGAAGTAATTGATTTATTACATTATCATAATATAAAGCATCATCATTATCTAATGTTCCAAAAACAGTTTTCAACAATGATCCGAAACCATCAAACCATCCACGTTTAGATCTTCCTGTGCTAGTTAGATGAGCTAATGATTCGTAAAGAGAAATTATTTTTTCCAATTCTCTGTCAGTATTATTCATACGTTTGGTACATTTAAAACTAGAACTAATATCTTCTAAATCCTTACAATGTACTCTAGTATATCTACATCTAGATTCTAATAATCTAATTGCTTTTGGTATATTTCCAATATCTTTAAATGTAACTAATTTTCAATCGTCTAAATGAATTTTCATAGTTCCGATACGATCGAAATATAATCCTGAACCATTTGTCATAGGATCTATCTTTATGCATGTCGAAGTTTGGAGCGTAGCCCATAACCTGAAAAGATAGGTTTTCGTTTAGGAATTAAACTTTTTGGAGCTGGCTTAATTCGATTAAAATGAACTTTTTCATGTTTACCATTTTTAGTTTTTAGAGTAACGTTAACTTTATCTAAAGAAGTAATTTCATAAGGACCTTTCCATTGGGGTTGCAGTTTATTTTGACCTTTTGTTTTTATTAAAACATAATCATTTATCTTATAACTTGGAACTTTAAGTTTAGTATCGTACTGAATTTTAGAAATTTCCTTATTTTTTATCAAATTCTGTCGCGCAATGGACTGAATTTTATTCAGTTTTAGTTTTAATTTTTTTACATAATTATCATAATTAGATTCGTTTTCATTACTATTTATGGATGAAGGAAGCAAAGGTTTTTGTCCAAAAACGAGTTCATATGGTGTAAATTTACTGCTAGAATGTACACTAGTATTATAGCAAAACATAGCTAAAGGAATATATTTATCCCAATCGTCAAATTCATCGGATACAAATTGTTTAAGATAGTCTTTTAATGTAGAATGACTTCTTTCTAAAGCACCATTGGTTTGGGGATGATCAGCTGTAGATGTTAATTTCTTTATCTTGAAAAATCTTGTTAAATCCTTTATAAGGTTAGACATAAATTCTGTACCTTGATCACTTAAAATGGATTTTGGTATTCCAAAGTAAGAAATAAAAAGAATTAATTTTTCTGCTACTACATGAGCTTCATAGGAAGGGATAGAAAAAGCTTGAGAAAATTTAGTTAAATCATCTTGAATTGTAAGAACAAATTTATTGCCATTACTAGAAGTTGGTAGAGGACCTACAATGTCCATAGCTATTCTTTCGAATGCAGTAGTTGACGTAGTAGTTATAATCATTGGGGCTTTATTCTTTTTCCTTACAGTTTTATTTAATTGACATGATTTGCAGTTATTTACGTAGTCGATAATATCTTTTTTCATGTTTGGCCAACAATATTTGGACTTAATTCGAAAATACATTTTAATAATACCATTATGACCAGAGAAAGTAGTATTATGATTTTCGCGAAGAATAGTTGGAATAAGTGTAACATCTGGATTAGAAATCTTGTTATGACAAATTCTTATTTTCATTTTAATGTTTCTAAAGACAGAAAATTACTTGTTTTATATTGTCCGGGTGTATTGACCCATAGAAGTCTTTAAAATTCGGTAAATAAATTGATTTGATTTCGTCTTTTAAAAGTTCATCACGTAAATTTCTAAGAGTGTAAAATAAATCCTTGAGAGTAAGTTTATCATAATAGTTTTGTTTACCAATACAATGATAAATATTTTGTTTATCTTTATACTTTGATTTTAATATTTGGTAAAGTTCCTTGTGCTTTGTTGTAAGTTCGTCTATGTTATCGCTTTTACTAAATGCTTCAATGGAAAATTGATTTAAACAACACACATTAAAAACACAAATCACACAAAATAATTTAAAAAATAAACTTAAACAGTACTTTATTGATTTGCAAACAACTCAAACTAAATAAATGCACATAATCACCCCGTGTGGACCCACCTAGTTAAAACCGGTACTGTTGCGTTGCGAGTGCTATGGCGCGCGGGTCGGGTGAAGCGGTAACTAAGTACACCTATATTGGATGTTTATCGGGTCGGCGTAGATGTTATCGAATTATGCATGTAATGTATTAATAGATATTTGTTTGCTTAGTGTAATAAATAAAAAGTTCATTATAAGTAAATAAATAAATAATTTTCCTCATCAAGAGTAACATTGGTTATGTACGCAACATTTTCATGTTTATCATTAAATAACACGTCATCAGTTTCAGCAAAATCTTCTATACTGAATTCTTCTTGACTTTCAAAAAATCTTTGGAAATCACTATAAGTTTCATTTTGAGTATTATCAGTTACAGTATTTTATTCTAGACAAACAGTCAGCATTAGAGTTAACACGTCCTGGCTTATGAATAATTTCATAATCATATTCTTCTAATTGTAAACGCCATCTTATTAATTTACTACCTGGATCCTTGACATTAAAAAGCCAAGTAAGAGGTCTGTGATCAGTAACTATTTTAAAATGTCTTCCATAAAGATATGGTCGGAAATATTGTATTGCCCATTTTATCGCTAATAATTCCTTTTCAGTAGTATTATAATTTCCTTCTGTTTGATTTAGAGTTCGAGAGGCATAAGCAATAGGTAAATCTTTTCCAATTTCACCTTGACTGAGTACAGCACCAATAGCAAAATTACTAGCGTCTGTTGTTAAAATAAATTCCTTATTAAAAAGGGTATTGCAATATTTTAGGTGAAATCAGTAATTTACGCATTGTATCAAAAGATTCCTGTTGTTCTACTGTCCATTCAAAGGGAACGTCCTTTTTTAAGAGTTTGGTAAGAAGTTTTGTTAATTTAGAAAAGTTTTCGATAAACTTCCTATAATATCCAACAAGACCTAGGAAAGATTTAACATCTTTAGTAGTTTTAGGTACTGGAAAATTTTCTATCACTTTTGTTTTATTAGGATCAGGAAGAACTCCTTGATCACTTATGACATGACCCAAATAAGCTACTTCATGTCTCATGAATTCACATTTATCTGGTTGTAATTTTAATTTATTTTGTTATTTTTTTTTAAAAATAGCTTCTAACTTAATAGAGTGACCTTGCACTGAATTTTTATAAATAACTATATCATCTAAATGCCTTGTATACCACTCAAAACGTTATTCATAAGTCGCTGGAATGTCGCGGGAGCGTTTTTTAATCCAAACGGCATTCTAACGTATTCGAAAAGACCTTGGGGGGTAGAAAATGGTGTTTTAGGAATATCCTTGGGATTCATTTGTATTTGATGAAAACCACTAGCTAAATCTAGGGTAGTGAAATATTTAGAATGACCCAGCTGATCTAAAATATCACTAATATTTGGGATAGGATAGGCATCGCCTACAGTGACATTATTTAGTTTCCTATAATCAATAACAACTCTCCATTTAATTTTACCGGAGGCATCACGTTTCTTAGGGACAACCCATAAAGGAGAAGACCACGGACTAACGGAAGGTCGAATTATACCTTGTTTAAGCATTTTATCAATTTGGTTGTTGACTTCTTCTTTATGAACTTCTGGATACCTATAAGTTTTACTCTGAATAGGTTCATTCGAGTTCGTATTAATTTCGTGCATTAAAATATTCGTAGTAGTCAATTCATCTCCATCGAGAAAAAATATAGAATTATATTTTTTGCAAATATTAAGTAAAGAATCCTTTTCTTCGATATTCAAATGATCAATCCTCAATTCATTAATAAGTTTTAAGTTTCTATCAATTGGCTTTTTGGCATTAACTTAGTGCATGCCTTACTTGCCACCAGATGTATCATATGGCAAGAGCATTTTGACACGAATACTTGAGAATAATTTTGTTTTATTAGTTGAGACACAGAGTGATGCTGTCCCATCATGACTGCAGTTGTATCAGAACAAAAGCCTATCCAGTTTTGCAGAGGCACATTATTTTCTTTAAGCGTGTTAATCATTTGTGTGTACAAACCCACAGCGGTCCCGTCAGGGCTATCTACTACGTCGATCACATCTACTTTTGTTACAAAATTATGGCAGTAGCTGACTAGTATCGCTAGTTGCTTTGTGACGCTAACATCAGTTGTTTCGTCAATATAAACGTAAAACAAATGATGTTTCAATTCATCAATAAGTTTATTATTAAAAAATGGGCGCAAACCATTCCTAATGACATTAGTGGCTTTTTGTTTCGCTAAAGAGATTTGCGATTATCACATCGAAGAACCACCACCACCACCATCGAAGAAACACCAGAGAAGGCAATCATGCCTTCTCTGGTAAAGATTTAATCAATTCAATTAAAGGTTCAACTGATGAAATAGGAAGATTGTTTTCGACGATATAAGAACAAATGGCAGCTTCGGCATTTTTCAGCTTTGTATTTTCTGTAACAAATGTTGTAATACTAGGTTGATTAATATTAGTCTGTAGCCACGCCTCCATATTTTTTTATGAGCTTTTCCATCACCATGCTTTTTGAGCTCTGATTTTCCAGCCTTCATAACCACATTGCACACCTTACAAATTGCATTATCATCCTTATTCCCATTTAGGACCCATGCTTTAAACTCAGGTTGCTTAAGCCAATCATGCTGAAACTTCTTCTTAAATATCTTTTTCCTACCTTTTGCCATAGATTTTGAACTACCGATCTGCTTGAACTGCTTTTTATCATTTTCAGTATTATATTCCTCTTCTTCGTCTTCAGTACAGTTATCAACCTACAAAATACAATAAGGTAATGAGTAAATTTTAGAGGTAGAAAACTCATTTATATAGGTTTTACAGAATATAAAAATGTATAAATATTTTAAAAATCTTGGCGATTGTCCGGCGAGGCGATCCTATCATTTAAGTATATAATAATAACCCAAGCGAAAATAACTTGATTATATTAAGTAACATAACAATTACCGATTTTTCATTTTCGATTTCCATTATTGAAGAAGTTTGAGGATCTAATTGTTCTTTCTGATCCTCGACATAACTAATGGACTGAAAACTCGTTCCGGGTTGAGGTTCATAAGAGCATGTACTAGTGCCGGGTCTTTCGGATGAGCTCAGAGGAACCTTTTCTTCATTCTGAAAAATAATTGATAAGGTTTAGCAATCGCCGTTCACTCAAATTTAAATTCCTGTAGCAATGTCAGGCAAAAAAATATTTAAAATTTTTACCCGACTTAAATCAAAAAACCAGCTGGCAACATTTTTAGCACTTCAATCTTAACAATGATCGAAGGAGTTAAAAAATTTAATTAAAATAAATATTAACCTGTGGGGTAAATGGTAGTACAAATCTTTGCCTACCAATGAGCTAGGATATAAAAAAAAACAAACGGTTTTTTCATAACATAACCTAAATATTTTTCATAACATTCTAACCTAGATTTTTATTGTGCACTAAATTATGTACTGATTAATATAAAAATGGAAGCACAAACTTACCGATGTTTTAGTTTTAGCAGCAATATTTATAAGCCACTGATCCATTTCTTTTCAATTTATTATTTACTTGAATGGATCACCGTACCAACCACCATAGCACAGAATAGAATAATACTTTGACCATAGACCATAGAACAAGTGTTACCAACGTAAGGAAATTGATAGCTAGTGATGTGCAGCTATATCAAAATAATAGTAGTAATGTGCAAAGTCAACAAATTTTGATTTTGTTGACGAATTTTGTGTAAATAATAATATTAATACAGCAGACTATAGAAGAAGAACGATAAATAAAAGATAAATTTTAGGTGGGGTGTGTGGTGTCAAAACTACAGCAAAATAATTTTTGAGGGGAAAAAATTCCGTAGAAGGGGAAATCTGAATTGCCGTGTGGGGAAGGGAATCGTTCTAGTGGAAACACTGGCCTTCAACGATGCATCAAAAATACCCACCAATGAATAGATGAAAAGTCATGACACTGCATGAATCTGGGGACTGAAATTTTGTCCATTAATTTCAAATTATTTAAAAACTTTTGCCACACTTGAAGAGGCTGCAATGGCAGGACATCATCCCATTCTAGTTTAAAAGACCATAACTCTTGCATGATCATCTTGGCCACAACTACGATTGGTCCTATAATACCCAATGGGTCAAAAATCTTGCTAATATAGCTAAGAATTTTTCGTTTTGTATTTAAATCCTCATTACACTGTGGGGGAATTTGAAAAGAAAATTAATCTGAAAGAACATTGTATTTGAGTCCTAATGTTTGAATTACATTTTCAGAATTTTGATCAATTTCCTCAAAATATCTCTTACACCCTTTGACAACATTTTTTAAACATTTTGTTAGGACCCAGCCACACACATACTTGCTTTGTCCTTTGTCGGGTACAACCTCACTATCGCATATAATTTTATTATTTATAATAATATCATCGCTGTTGGACTTCTTGGAAACATTAGGGCTTGGATTTTCTGTGAGGAAGAAATCTAATGTTTCTAGACAATCATTATTATCTTCCTCACAGTTTCCCTGCAATGTGGCGTGCTGTAATTATTTAATAATAAAGACTTATACGTACCTTCAAAGGCAATACAATCTAGTGCCACATTCCTTCATCCATAGCTCCTAATATTTCCAAAATCATTTTCACCCAGTTGAAAATGTTGTTTAAATTCCCTGGTTTACATTTCGAGTTAATAAGGAGTCAATACCGAATTTCTCACTAAGGGTCTTCCAAAGATGTTGCACTCCTTCTATTGTTTTAATAAAAAAATCTGTGGATGGCACAGTGCACTCCACAAATCTTATTTTATTGACTTTTCCCATAGCAAATGGTGAGGCGAATTGCGTCTCACACACCCTTTATACAATTTTCCATTGGGAATGTGAAATGTGCTACTTTTCAGCGAATCAAATAATTTATCTAATAATCATACTAGGGGAATTAGGTCCCGGCATTCTGAAGGTAAATCACCTCGTGCACTTGAGTGCAACACTGTGACTGAACACTTGAGCTGCTGTTTACACCTTCATTTTTTTAATTTTGTTTTTATTAATGTGTTCCTCTGTAAGTTTGGGTGCGAATCTCAATTCCCCATAAGACCTAACCGCTGAATAGAGCATTTCGAAGTATTCCCATTTTATAAGTCTTTTATTATTTTCGTCATCGAGGTACACCAAGTCTTTTGTTAACAAATTATTTCGAATACCTTTTTTTTAATAAATGAGGGACATCATACAATGGTATTATTGTTTTTTTATTAATTTCATAATGTATGAATTTGTATTCCTGTCCCTTTCTTAAATAGTCAGACTTGGTGTCCTCGATCAAACTGTTTAAAGTGCTCACATTAACAGTGCTTTGATCACAAATTGTTGCTAAAACTTGGACACTTTCAATGACTTGCACTACAATATCTTTTAACTGACTTTTCTTTAAAGAGTTTGTAAAGTAGTACGCCACGGCTTGTTCGAAATTGGCTTTAAAGCCTTTTACCATGAACGTCAAAAATGTTTTTTGACTTTTCAAACCTTTCAAAACGTCCTTTGCCGGGTCATAATTTATTTGCGGAGTAATCGACATACGACACTGCTGAACATAGGCCTTCCCCACAGTTTTCCACATCGACCGATCACAAGCGGTCTGCATCCAGTGTGATCCTGCGATCTTTACAAGGTCGTCTGTCCATTTTGTCGATGGACCGGTGAATCGACATCTCGTCAAATATTAACGTGCACAGTTTGTCTTTGGTGTTCATGGCCTTAACCTGTTTAGCAATTTTGTCAAAAATGAGTGCGTTAACACCTGTCTTTAAATTCATTTTACAGTAACATTTTTAAAGATTTTTTCGATGGCAGCACGAAATCTTTAAATATTAATGGATACAGCTTCGGGCTTCTATTATAAGAGAGCACTATATTTTTTCCTCTAAAGAAAATCGACGTCCTTTTGGCTTTTTTGAGCTTTGCGTTTGTTGCATTTTGGTAAAAATTTTACCAACTCTAGACATATTTTTTGTCACTATTTGGAATGCCACACTTTCCGTAATTTTGCGGGCATTTTCTAGCCTGGCCTTAAATGACAGTCCTCGCTTCTTCAACCTGATTACTTCTTTTTTTAATTTTTTACCTTGTCTCATTGACTCTCTGAGCTGTGTAGTCAGGTACGATGGAACAGTTGCTTTTTTACCTGTAAAATGTTATTAATTTAGTTTATTTAACTGAACTTTAAATACAAATAAATAATTTGTCAAATTATGCAAGATGCAAACTATCATGTCATTGTCTTTTATCCTAGAATATTCTACTATTTTTAACTAGTTAAAACTATTTAACTTATACTAACCTCGTCGAGCAGTACTTGGTCTTGGACAATAATTATGCTCATTAGCAGTAACTTCTGCAGCAGATGGTCCAGCAACTGAAAATGAGTACAGTTAATTTAAACAAAGTAATATTTTGCCTAAGACATTTGCCACCCTACTGTTTATACACTCGATTATTTATTACCTACATAAATGCTTTTAGGATATTACATTTTCGAGTTGCGTTAAACAGCAGTGATTACTACTGACAGTGCTATGATATCATTTTGTTTATTAAAAAATAAACCGCACCCTAAAGCGCATCCCTAAAGGTATCCTAAAAGTATAGACACCAATTGGAGTCATATATGCCGTTCGTTCTAATTAGAACCATGTATTAACCGTGTATTGCTTACTTATGGATGGACAATGTAGATATTTTTTGGTACGTGGAATCTTAATTTATATGTCCTGAACACTTTGATATGTTTTATAGCCGCCGCCATTGATCCTTCTTCTTCGCATTTTTCTTTATATTTTTTATACATTATATTAATATTCAGTTCGGAATCTAAATATCTATATTCTGTATTCTTAAGGCAATAGTAAAACTCTCTATGACAGAGAATGAAAAAATCTGAGATTGTATTAAATTGTATCTATAAGTAGACAGTTTATTGGATGTAGGTTTTTTGCCCCTTTTATCTGATACAAGAACACCTTCTGAAGAATTTTTTTAGAGCTCCTCTTACCAACCCTTCTTTTATGTTAAGAATGTCTAAAAAGAATTCTCTGCATGCAGTAGCCTTTTCATGAACTATTGTGAAAGAATAATGGTGTGTAGATTCCTTGCTTCATAGTGTTTGTATGAAAAGCAAAGTTATATTTGCGGTTGCTGAAAATGTGCTGTATCTAAAACTACCCGTTCGATCTCGTTCATACTAATTTTCGTTAAAAGTATTTGTAAACATCCACATTGTGTATTTTTTAAATTTCAACTTGCTTTGTTCAAAAGCAGAGGGGGGGGGGGGGGGGGTCATTTTACCACTATGGAAGCGACTTTCTTACAAATGTTTAAATATTAGAAAAAAATGGTTCAAGTCCGATCTAAATCTTAAATATCACGGATCAGTATCCATACTTCGTAGTCCATGTGTCAATTCCACTGCTGGACAAAGGCCTCCCCTAAATTAAAGCCACAGTACAACCACTGCTGAACAAAGGCCTCCCCTATAGTAAAAATGTGTCACTTTACTGCAAACACAACATTTACGGCGCAAGCGGCTTTTGTTTTTGCCTATCGGATATTCGGCAATGTGGTGGATCTTCGCGTCAAAGCCGGTAGAATGTTGTGTTACAATTTGACTCAGGTTTACTGTGTCGGCTGAGTAAAGATAATACCAAAGTATGGCCGATACTGCGGTGAGTTAAAGAAGAGCCAGATTTTTTAGAAATGATATAGGAGTTGAGAACAGATATATTTAGTATTCTGAGGAAGAGTTATTTTAACCACACATTCGTACGCTTGCTTTCGATGGGGTACATGGAGAGGAGTTGATCCTTCTTATCAACACCGCCCGTCCCCCGAAGTAAGGCCTGATATTTGCCCCGGCCTCATGTTGATCTTCGTCAAAGCCGTCAACTCCTGAGGCACAAATTGACGGTTGGTTCTCAGAGTTCCGACGACGTCGAACCCTAAACATTTAAGGTCCCGGCCCAGGGCCGGAGAGTTATAAAAATTGTCCATCGACACCGTGTGGGTGTGTTCCAGCCCAGTCAGCAATCGAAGAACAATCAAAAAAATCAAAATTCTTTATTTGCCATTAAATATTTGCAATTGCAGGTGTAGAGGCTTGAAGCAGCGTTAATTGCTCAGCTCTGTCAGCTGCTGCCTTTTTGTGGGCGTGCACCTCAAAACGCCACAAATATCCAGTGCGGGACTCGCACAGTTCGTAAGTTTTAATACCTACCGTTGCGGCTTTGTTCCTAATAAATTGATTGATATTCAACCAACCCTTCCACTGAAGAAGTGACTCGTCTAGTGCCAAATTTTGCTCTAACACGTAAAGCTCCTGAAATTTGTCATTTAGGTGGTTAATTATGTTCGATGTTTTGAACAGTTTTGCCTCCGCTGGGGACAATTCCTTTTCACACAAATGTCTTCATTGTTTACAAAATGTTAACAATTGTTCAGCAGCTGAAAACGTCGTAAGGATATGTGTGAAGAGAAGTGCGGAGTAGAAAAAATTTTGTTTTCTGACTGCCAGTACGCTTCAATTTTGGATTTTATAACAATGCCTATAATAATAATAATGGCGAAATATGTATACAATTCGTCCGGCGTTGTGACAACTTCGGTTATTTTCGCACGCGTCACAAACGCTCCCGATGAAATGGTGGTAGGTCGAATCATGCTTATTTTTTGACCGGTTTTACAAATATTTGAACATTTACTCAAATCTGATTGATAAAATAGCTCACCGCGGATAAGTGTATTTCATGGGCTCTTCGATCTTTTTATAATAAATCTTTTGCATTGGGTTATTTTAAATGACTATTTTGCTGTCGGTTTAAAAACCTTTAGAGTGGCGCTTTTGAAGTCAAATATTTCAATATCCCTGAGATTCGTGACGGCCGCATTTGTGGAAATAATGTTGCAATATTCTTCTGGTTTTATGATAACATCCTGTTTCTTAATAACCTTTTCTATATTACCGAAGACTCTGTCCGGAGGCATAAAACTATGTCCAGTTACGGGCAATATTATTCCAATTCTTTTGATGGTTGCGTGGTCTAATAACCATTTAGATAGCATACCTAGCAATATGCTGTTTTTATTTTGGCCACCACATCCATCGGCAAATAAGCGTATGACGGTGATGCCTGCTTAAATAATTTTGTTTAATCGATCATATACGGCAGATGATATCTGATAAGCTGTTTTACCAAAATTCTATTATTAGATATAATGTTTGTTTGTATGTGCCTTAATGTGCATTTTAATTTTTAAGATATATCTAGTCTGATTTTTTAAGTCCTATTTTTCAAAAGGCTTATTTCAGTCTTTGTTAACTTAGTGTAAGTTTTATTTTGAGGTGAACTCAGTAAGAAAAGACAATTTTATATATTTGTATTAGCAATAATCTGAAATATAAAAGTTTTTTAGATAGACAATTTTGTTAGATTTATTTATAATTCAGACCTAGTTACTTTAATATTCATAGCTCATGAAAAATATAACTGTTGTCAAGTTTCATGTTTTTATTTACATACCTAATAAATAATAATCACCAATTCTATTGTTGTATAAACGTACCAATTCATCTTTAACTACCGATTGGTTGAAAATGAATTGGTCATGGACCCGTCCTGGGTAATTGGCATTGACGTTCAAAATTGCAGAATTTTGTCAGCATCACAAATCTAAAATATTGAACAAGAAGTCATTAAATAAAGTATGCACATGAATTTAGTATGTATGAAGTTAAACACAACTATGGAAAGATTATACTTAGTTTACAAAAGATTGTATCCACTACCTAGTGTAGTGTGTGTCTTAAACATGTAAGCAATATATAGTTTAAGTTTGTTAATAGAAACATTAAAGCAATTGTGTTTCTGACCAGTTGCACATTTATTGATGTGCTTAGGTGCCTGTTTTTAAATTGTACTTTGTCCGCCCCAGGTGGTGGGAACAAAGTGACGTGAGTGCAGTCTATTGCACCCAAAATATTTGGCAAACCAAATTTTTGTTGGAATCTTTGTGCAATTAATTGCCGTGCATCCTCTGTTCCAGGAAATACGAGCCAAACTGGTTTCAATCTATTTCAATATAAACATTTTGTTTGTTATACTTTAAAATGTATAAACAATTTCATTACTTTCACAATAGTTTTTTAAAGTACTTACCGTCTATAAACTGCCTCCAAAAATTGGGCAAAGTATTTTCTAACGGTAGTCGTAGGCGTAGCTATTGAGGTGTTTTTATTTTGGCCATTACCTCGTTGATAATGACCATCAATGAGGATCCTCAATCCAATCAAAACCTAAAACCCTTCTTGGCAAGAACCCACTATGAGCTAACTCACGGACTTCAGCCCTCTGCCTTTTGCGCTCGTGTTTCTCCTCGTAAAAGCTTATTATGAATAAAATTGATTTTACAAGGTTTTTTCGTCAAATTAATGTTTTATCTGCCACCCCCGAGTAGCCGATATACCTGACAGATGCTATCTATCCTAAACTGTCAAACTTGGATAAAAAACGGCAGCCATATTGCAGCCATGTACGCACTATTATACTGAATAAACAATAACAACTCGAACAGTGATGAGAGGCCGGTGGAAAAGTTTTATTACTGCAAATAGATGGGACATTTAAAAAACGAGTGCTGGTTCAAGAAAAAAAAAAAGAAAAGGACAGTAACGCAAATATTGCATTCGTGATTTCAAGTGGACATTTCCAAAAATTGCAGTGGTTAGTGGACTCAGGTGCAAGTCAGCATATGTGTCACGATCGTAATCTATTCACGACGTATTTCCCATTGTCTAATAAAACTGTGATCGTCGGAAACGGAAAATCGATTAGTGCACATGGTTGCGGAAAGGTGGCGCTACAAGTATACGATGGAAAGCAATGGATAGACACAACATAGACAATGTATTGTAGGTGCCAGAATTGAAAACAAACTTGTTTTCTGTCAATTGTGTGACTGATAATACCGAAGCAAAATGTGAGAGCTGCATGCAGGGAAAAATAAGTCGTTTGCCCTTCCATACTAGTAAAACAAAAACAACTAGGCCATGTGAACACATACATGCCGATACATGTGGGGTCCACATGTATCGACATATATGAGTTATGGAGGTGCCGTCTGTTGGAGGTTCCCGATACTTTGTTATTATGAAGGATGACTACTCGAATTAGAGATCTGTGTACTTCGTTAAAGGGAAGGATGAAGTAAAAAGTGTATTGAAAACTTCATAAATAGAGCTGAGAATACTACAAACAATAAAATACACTT
The DNA here is from genome assembly GCA_963584085.1 of Pyrausta aurata. NCBI lineage: Eukaryota > Metazoa > Arthropoda > Insecta > Lepidoptera > Crambidae > Pyrausta > Pyrausta aurata. The sequence continues at coordinate 11,092,922 of OY757267.1, read as the reverse complement.
TTTTCGTAGTGACAATTTGATTAGAATGTGTTAACAAGGGTGTGCAGGAACTGTTTGCTGACCTTGGTATCATACACCAAACCACGGTGCCATATACTCCCGAACAAAATGGAAAATCAGAACGGGAAAATAGAACACTAGTTGAAGCTGCGAGAACGATGTTATGTGCTAAAGGTTTACCAAAAAGATTATAGGCAGAAGCTGTTCTGATGGCGGCATGTGTATTAAACAGGACAAGTAAAAGTAATGAGCCAGGAAAAACACCATTCGCGGTATAAACCAACAAGCATTTTGATATAAATAATTTCAAAATATTTGATACACCTGTTTTTGTCCATATCCCAAAAGAAAAGAGAAGAAAGTGGGATGCTAAAGGAGAGAAAGGAATAATGGTGGGTTATGGAGAAGACGTTAAGGGCTATAGGGTATTTTTTGAAAAGAAAAACTGTGTGGAAGTAGAGAGAGACATAGTTTTCTTGGAACAACCTGAAACAAAGACAGAGCAGGTAGTGTTACTGGAGCATGAATCGAATATACTCAAAGAGACTGATCAAGATGAAGCAGAAAACAGAAAGCTGGAAAGGAAAATAAAAAGTCAAATGAATGTAAGAGCAAGTAGATTCAGAGAGAGCGATCAGAAGTTTACGCAGTTAGAAAAAACTTTGGATTTATCTACAGAAAGTGACACAAGTATGTATGTCCCATGTTTCAGTGATCAGAGCTTTGACGATGAAGAAGAAGAACATTGCAATGCCCAAAAAGTAACCGGATCCGGAAGCAAACTTTATTCTATACTTGTCATTATGTTTCTACTAAAGAAAATGAGCCCAAGACGTATCAAGAGGCCATGCAAAGGCAAGATGCCAGAAAGTGGCAAGAAGCCATAGAGACAGAGCTACAAACCCTGTATAAAAACAAAACCTAGGACTTCTGTGAAAAACCAGTGAGTGAAAAAAATGTCTATTTATTGGGTATTTAAAATTAAGAACTCAAATGGTAGTATAAAGCTAGACTTCATGCTAGGGGCTTTGAACAAAGTTATTTGTTAGATACATATCGCTGGTTTGCGAGAATAGCGACGGAACTAAAACCGGTTAAGTGCGTGTCGGACCCGCGCACTGAGGGTTCCGTGCCACCCTTAACTGAATTCAGGGTCCACTTACTGTCACTTAACGAAAACATCACAATATATTGCGACAGCAAAAATAACTTTGTTTTTCATAGTGTTTGTATGAAAGACAAAGTTATATTTGCGGTTGATAAAAATGTGCAATATCTCAAAAACTACTGGTTCGATCTCCTTCGAACCAATTTTCGTTGCAAGTTTTTGTTGAGATCTACATTGCATATTTTTTTCAAAATTTTCACTTTCTTAGTTCAAAAGTTAGATGGGGGGGGACGCCCATTTTACCACTTTGGAAGCGTCTATATCTCAAACCTTACACTTTTAGAAAAAATGGTTTTGGAAACCTCAACATCATTTTAAAAGACCTATCCATAGACATCCCACACGCATAGGTTTGAGTAAAAAAAAATTTTTAGGTTTTAGTTTTATGTATGGGAGCCCCCCCTTAAATATTATTATTTCTTACTTTTTGTATCTGAATCGGAAAGCGGTGAACAAAATACACCTACCTACCAAGTTTCAGCTATGTGATGCTTATAGTTTCAGAATAAAGTGGCTGTGACATACGGACGGACAGACAGACAGACAGACAGACAGACTTGACGAAACTATAAGGGTTCCGTTTTTTGCCATTCGGCTACGGAACCCTAAAAATGATACATTTTAAGGAATGGCGTTTTTAAATTTTGGGATAAATGTTTAAGTGTTTATTGCAAAATTGTAATAATTTGTGGAGGATTTGACTTGACTGATTGACTGATTAAAGAAATATTTATCGGGGTATTAAAACACATAAAAAAAATTTGGATTTTTATTAAAATTATACAAAAAAATCGACATCTAAAGGGGGTTTCCGACATCAGTCTTTATTCATGAAAGAACAAATTTCAAAAATCAAGTTATGGCACTTATTTAACTTTAAAGCCTCTAAAAAATACAAATAAAAATATACAACAGTGTTTAAAACTTTTGTACTTACAACAAATAAAAGTAGAGTTCTAAAACATACAATAGAAACGTTATATTTAG